>VYZX01007707.1:245757-473493 GCA_013401335.1 Brachypteracias leptosomus | reverse complement strand
TAGGAATTTTTCTCTTGCGGGCCCTAGTACTTTGATAATGGTCTAGGACTGTACAATTGAGATACCAGAAGGATATAATTGGGCCAACCATTATGGATTTGACAGATTCCTTGGAATTAAAAATAATAAATGGAGCCACATTAATATTAATGTTAAGAGGGATCGTTTTTAAGCTACTGTTAATGATTGTGATCTGTTGCTGTCAAAGCAAGTGAAAAATTCCTACAAGCTATGAGCATTATGCCTGCCTTGTGAGTTTTATACATGAGTCATGAGTTTGTTTATATGATAATTTTAAGAGAGATAAGTAGATGCGAGGGTTAAAATGCTTGGACCTATAGATCTTGAGATTCCCTATCTGGGTGTTCCAAGTACTGAATGTCATCCTTTCTCAAGGAAAAAAGAAGGAAGTTGGTGCAGATGTTACTGGATCTCAAATTGCCACTTTGCTGGTAATTCCTTAGCAAATCATTTGATGAGTTAGAAGAAACTTAACTGTAATTAATTCAACCATCTTTTCTCAAAAAGCTCTTGACTTTCTGAATAGAAATAGTGGAACTCTGCAAGACTTGGGTTTAGATTCTACTTGTACTTTGCACCTTGTGTAAATAAGAGGTAAAAGTCATGTTGGTATAAAATCTGTGGAAGGGAAAGAAGGGTCGAGCTCTGTGGTAGAAGGTGAAGGAGAAACAGGAATGACTGGTTGCAGGATGTCTCCTTCCATAAGCATAAGGTAAAAGAATCTGCTGGAAGTTTGGAAACTTGAATGCAGAAAACATGTAAGAAATCTGCTTGAGAACAGGTCTTATTCTTGCTCTTCCTTGACAAATTCGTTATACCTTCAAATTTTAAAAAACTAACCACTTCCATCTTCCTATTTTCTTTTTCCCCCCACTGGCATTAAGTGCCTGCTGTTACTACAGTATTGATCAATATTTATTAGCTTAACTATCTGCCCCCATTAGGCGGAAGATGGTTTTTAAGTGAATAAAGTGTATTGATTCAATGTTTGACAAGAAAAGCTATTAGTCTAGGCAGTTACCTTAAAACAATCCGTGGTGATTTGGCAGATTTCATATAACAAATGATCGTTGAACCCTGAATCTGAAAAAGGCTCCTGTTATAACCACATGTAGTGGGCTGCAGATTTTTCATCAGAGTGCAAAACCAAAAGGCTAATGGCCTTTGACTGCACTGTTCTACTAGAGGCCATTGAATTCCTCACAGTATGATATTATCACTTAGTTTTGCTAGTATTTAAACCTAATCTATTTTTTTCTGTTGTTGAAAAAATAACCGAGACTGACAGGTAGACGTTGAACATGAGGTTGGTTCACAACTATAAATAAGAAATTGCTTAGGATACTTGGAGGGAAAAAAAAAAGGCCATTTATTTTGCTCCAAGAATTTTCGGCTGTCCTCTCTAAAACTGAACCACTCTCACCCCCCTAATTATGAAAAAGTAAGTTTGCTAAAAATAGTTCAGGGTACAAGTGAAACTATTTGTGAAATTAGCTGAATTTGAAAGTTTCCATAAAAAAAAAAAAAAGAGGAAATTCCCTTTGAAAAGTTGAAACTCCCCATTTCCGATTTTAAAACAAAAATTTACTTTCACATCTACTAAAAGTGCTTCATTATAATATTTTAAAAATCAAGATTAGTTATTCCTTTGAAAGATCTTTTTAAAATATTTGAAGAGTTAAAAATGGTAAAATACCCATTTAGCATTTCATATTGTGTTGCATAATTTTATTTTTGACTGAAGGCAAAAATGTTTTCTTATTTGGTTAAAGTAGAATAGAAAAGTAAATCCCATTTGAGCCCACACTGGAATTTTTTTATCTGACTTGAATTCTCTGCTATTGATCCAGCACAAATCGTCACTCAGTGAAAATCTAATTGTTGGCCAGATTAGTGACATGTTCTTGAAATAATCCATAAATTTATAGTATCATTACTGTTAGGCGCTCAGTACTTCTGTTGTCACAAATTCTTTTGTATTTATGTGTTTTTGTTGTTTTTTTTTCCAAATTCCATTATGGCTCTGGATTAGTTCCACTTGGGATAGTCAGATCTGGCAATAAAACATACCAGTACTTAGTATTAAAATCCTGTAGATGCAACTTTCCACTACTTCAAAAGTAACCAAACAAGCTAAAAAAACCAAACCTCACAAGTATCAGTTGGTTGCAATCAGTTTCTGACACAAAAATCTTAGGAAAACATGATGTACTTCACCAATGTGTAGAAAATAGCTGTGCTGCAGATCTGCTGGGTTGGGTTTTTTTAATTAAGAAATCCTAATAAATGTAATTGTATCAAAATCTAGAGACATGGTTACTTTAGAAGTTGCTTCAAGGGCTCTGGAAATTCCCATCTGTCAGCTGCTTCTTAGTTCCTGATGGCACAGCAGAGGTGGAGGAAGCTGGGGGAAGCCATTGTACCAGTTGTCTCCAGTTAACCCATTCCAGGGCAAAGTCATCAGTTGTTTTGGACAACTTCATTGAAAGGTTTGCTGAATTGGATTGCATTTTTTGCAGCAGGCTCACTTTGTGCTGGCTCGAAGTTCTGCAGGTGGAAACTCAGAAGTGGGGCAGTAACATTTCCAAATGTGTCATCTGGCACCAGAGGGATCTTTTAGGTTGCGAGGTGCAGGGTGTTTTCTTACAGATAGTAACCTGGAAGTGACTTCTAGGGTAGGAAGAAAACAACCTCAGAAAAATATGACCAGGAAGAAAGAGAAGGAAAAAATAAGGAAAAATCCACTTAACGCAGAGCCCATGCTGATGTAACACCATTTAATTTCCATCTTGACGTCAAGACCATCACCATCATTTCAGGCTTTTGGTGGCCCACAGCTCAGGGGTGAATTTCAGTTCCCAAGAGCTGAAAGTATTTTCCACCTTTCACAGCATGTTTTGTGACTATTTCATTTGAAAACCGAAGGTCTGCTCTGGGAGGTGACTTTCCATCGCATCCACCCCAAGCTGGTGTACTCTGAGGCTGTCACTGGTATGCTCTGGTACTTGGCCAGTGTAGCTAACAAAAACACTAGCTGTACTTTTCTGAATAAACCTAGTCTTTAATTTGCTCAGTTACAATGAGGAAGTCAGCAAAATGTAGAAAATCCTGGAGCAGCCTCTGAATTTAAGTCAGCTCAAATCACTTGGGTTATCTGAGTGAGAAATTGTGCTTGAGACAAACCCCAAGCCTGTAAACCACTTGAGCAATCCTTTCATCTCAAAGTGGCCAAGGCTTCCATGATGCCAAGCATGCCAGTGAGGACAACCCTCTCTGCCTTGATAGATGAATGGGAAGGACCCTACGTACAAGTCAGTGATGTGCAGGTAACATCTTGCTGAGAGCAACAGTTCCACAAAGATTGTGTTTGGCAATATTTAGTTTCGGACTTTCTTGAATGTCTTCTGTTTATGGGCACATTTTGGAGTCTTGCACAAGTTTCAAGTGTAGTATCCATGTGGTGTGGGAATATATAATATTGTTTTCACTAAAGGGTTAAGGGAGTCATGGACCTAATTTCTACCTTGGTCCAAGTTCATCCACTTGCCAGGTTTTCTTGGATCTTTATGAAAGTAGGATTTGGTTCATTTAGTGTACATTGATTAAACTGGCATGAAGACTATAATTGCTTTTGGAGCATGGTTTGCATATGCAGTAGGGTACCCCCACCATTGTCACTCCTTTCTCTTAGAATGTCACTCCTTATGTATTGTAAAACTGTATGTTTCTTTTTGTGAACTTGTGGTTGGAAGAATGTGTTCACTTTTATTGATGTCACCTGTATTTAGAAGCTCGTGTTCACCTGTATTCTAATTCACTTGCACTGTTTTGGACATGTCAGGTTTACAAAAATACAACTTTTTGGAATAAAAAGTGGCTGCAAAATTATCCTAATAGTATCATTTTGTCACTTATTGCCCTTGTCCAGCTCAAGTATTTTTCCATTAATCAGGTGAGGCATTTTCTCATGTATATTTGAATTAAATGGTACGTGCAGGTGTTTATCTGCATGTGGATAATGGACATCTGTTATCATAATTCTATTACTTGTATAAAATCAAGATATTTGGAAGCAAAGGGTCTAACTAGCTTGATTACAGTAAAGAAAACAATAGCAGTGGGAATTTTTTATATTTCAGCAGTATTGACATATCACCATCAAATAAAACCCCACATGGTGGTGATACTGCCCTATGATAAGTGTCAACCTGTACAACTTGAGTTCTGTTTCAATCTGTATGAATTTGGATGAAAGTCAAGTTATTCAGATTCATGTATTTTTTTTTCTACAAAGATTTGTATTCCATCATTAGCTAAATAATAGATTTGGAAGGTTTTCTTCAACTCCATGCATCCCCATGCTTACTTTGTCAAAGGGGTAGCAGCTTGATAGGAGGAGTAAAAAAGTGGTGGATTTCTATGGCTGTGGTGTACCTCTTTGTATTTCTGATACAAAGGTCCCATCAATGTTTTCTAATCATTTTAAGGATGGGTGAAACCTCTGTGGTAAAATATGAACTGACCTGAACCTTCATTCTAAAACAAAACTGAAAAGCTGAGTCCAAAATTTCAGGCTCTCCCTTTCCTCTTCTTTCACTCTATTCTCTGGTTGGTTTGGTTTTTTGTGGAGACCTTCTGGGTAAGTGCTTAAATGTTCTCCAGCCATACAGAGCGAGTTTGTTTCCTCAGCATTTGGCTCTCAGTTGAGTATCTGAGAACAGTCTGGGCAGAGTTAGGACCTAACCTGTGGCTCAGAGACATCAGGAGAGCTCCAAGTAGATGTGGGTCCTGGTGTGTAGGTAGCTCCCTTCAAAGTGAAAACAAATGTTCTCAGTCAGGAAGGCTTTCTCCAAGGGAAGGAAAACATCATTGGGCACAAGTGGTAGGAGGAGGATGCTACTGAAAGAGATGCAATGCACAATTTGCTTTAGGAGATTAGTGGAAGCTTTGGTGTAGAACTTTTAGGTGTGCTGATATGTTTTTATCATGTTTGTGTGGACACAGGCAGTGGCTGTCCCTGGATGGGACGGGATGGCTGAGCTAACACTGCCCTCTGTGGGACTCGCTGCCTTGTGTCTCTTCCATGAGCAGAGACCAGCAATCTCTACATGGCAGGACTTTGTGTGTTGTCATCACCCTAAGTGGCTTTTGAGAACCTCTTAGGACTTCCATGGCAAAGTGGCTTTGTTCTAGAAAACAAACCCAAACCCTTCTGCAGATTTTCTTCTTCCAGTTTCACCAAGGAAGAACCAGATCTAAAGTAGATCAAAATTCAAGAAAATGAAGATGTTCTTTCACCACAGCTTATTTCTTGGGGTGTTGCTCAGCCTGGCTCATGTGTAGGATTGGAGTTGGTTTGGGCTTCCTATGCTGACCATTGGCCTGTTCCTAGGATTGGACATTGTAGCTCTTCTGCTACATCTTTTCCGTTTAGTACTGAAATACCCCATGAGAATGACATAAGTGACTTCCCTACATCTTTTGGGTCTAGAGGGGTGGATACTGACCTGAGTCATCCTAGGTAAGATGTTTTGATTTGATTCAAATATTGAGCGCCCATAGCACACTAGATAATTGAGTCCCAGAATGCCTTGTGAGAGCCATTAAAGATGGAATGCAGTTCTTATGGTCCTTTCTGGCCCCAGCTGGCTTGCCACCAGAATTAAAACACAACAAAATCAGCTATTTTGTGAAGATTTAAATGCACAAGTGGATTTAAAGTCATATGATTTCTCACTCCTGCACGCCCAAGGTTTCAACATTTTAAATGGCTGCAAATTGAGATTTTATTTGCAAGGGGTTTAGACAGAGGTAAAGCATGATAGTGAAGAAATGAATCTTCTTAACAAAAGAGCAATGGAAATTATTTTTTCCATGTCTTAGCCATGCTATGATTTCTCGTGACTGTTGGAAAGGATTAATTCGTGGATTTCCAGTTCATTTCTTCTTTGCTTTTGATGTAGTTGGTGTCATTTTAATGCCTGAACTTCTAGATGTGCAGTGTCTTGGTAAGTTAACCAGCAGTTCAACAGCTGTAAAGAATCAGAAATTAATGAAGGAGTAACACTGAGCAGAGATTTCCCTGCTGCAGACACGTGTTCAGATATGATGTATTAGCTTTCATGAAATTATTCTAGATTTATACTAACACAAGTGAGAAGGGACTCCGACAGGCTCCCTTGAAGCTGAAGGACACACATCGTGAGACAAGCTTTGCACTAATCTGCATAAGTGGTAATGTACAGTAATTTCTGTCATTTAAACAGTATTCCTCTGGGTTTGCTATCTGAGAGCTGTGTAATTCAATCCTAATGATGCTGCGCTGTGCTGTATTCAGGAGGAGGAAAGAAAGAGTAAAGAAGTGATCACTTAATCCAGCAAGGAGATTGCTTCATAGACAGGCTATTGTCTGTCCTGCATCAGCCTCTCAATGGAGATGGGGCACCTGAGGATTGACCCCTTACCTTTATCTAACTTCAATAATCAGGCTGGTGGATGAAATCCCTATTAGATATTTTGCTGTGTTGATTTTAGGAGGATGGAGCAGAATAGGAAGCTGGCAATAAAGTGATTACCCAGCAAGAAATCTATTCAGTATTAAATTCATGAAATCTATAAACAGGGTTGGATAGAAGATGATAGAAATGGGGTAAAATACTTTTCTCCATTTTAATTTTCAGGATGGGGGTGAGAGATTGCCACTAACAGTGTAAGAAAATACAAGGGTTTTGTGAGATTGCTACATGCTAACATCAAGGTAGCGTGTTGCCCTGTTTCTTAGCTCAAGAGTCTGTCCATGATGTGCTTTTATCAAAGGAGAGGTCCATGCTTCACCTTGGCCAGGTGACACATGTCACCCTGCAAAAACCTTGTCTCATACTCCACTGCCTGTTCAGATGTCCTTGTCCTACTGTCGTGCCCATCCTACAGACACTACAATGTTTTCACCTGGTCTCCTCTAAGTTTCTCCTCTGCTTTGTAAGTGTTATTACCCTTTCCTCTCAATTTGTCTGAGAAGAAGGCTAACTTCAGTGACTTTTCTCAGTTTGCACGTAGTTTGAAATATGTCACTTTGTTTCAGACCCAGATAAAGATTTGTCCTGAAACCTTTGCAGTTTTCCCAACTGCATCAGTAGTTTCGAGGCCCGTGGGATGTTGTGTTGGGCACTGTGGTCCTTTCCTCAGCTTCCTTTTCGTCTAACTTACTAGCCAGGTTGAGGTGTACCTTCTCAAAACACTTATGAATGTGAAATCTGAGGGAAGGAGATTTCAGAGTAATGTAAATATTTTGTTTGGGCATTCTGAAATGCAGTTAGGAGCATGGGATTAGAAGGTCCTCAAGTCCAGTCTCTTATTTTCATTGGCAATTACTCCATATATTTCCTTTCATGAACTAACTGAACAAAGTGCAATAGAACCTGTTAAATTTCCTTATTATTTTTGCTAAAAGACTATTCTAGCACCTCATTTTGATGGTGCTGTTAATGGTCATTTTTGTTCTCTTGCCATCAATGTCTTTTAAATAGTTCCTTCCTTGTTTCCTGTTCTGAGTTGATCTTCTGTGATTGCGGATGACCAGAAGACGACACTATTTTGCAGGTGGGGTACCAAATTCCTTGTCCAATGCCTTGTACACAAGCTGTACATAAAACTGACTCTCCTGGCTCTATGAATGTTACCAGTTCTCTATGAGGTGTCTTGAACAATGAGGGACATTGAAAACTCCAGCACAAACAACCTTTCTCGAGAGCTTTTTTTTTGGTGGAGTCTGGAACCTAAATACTGTGTGTGCCCCATGGAGAAGATTATTATGTGATGAAAGGAATAATCCCATGGCTGGTCTGGAGCTGTAGATCTTTGGAGTATGACACCTTCCTGCTAGGTGAGCTGGAAGGGAATCAGAGAGGTTCTCCATGGGAGGCTTTGACTGTATTTTGACAGAAATTAATTGAAACTGATATATAAATGTATGAAGTAGTTTGACTTAGTTTCATCATAAAATTCCCAACTAGTGCTGACCACATGCTGGGTGACCGAAACACTGATTGTTCTTATTTAGACTTGGAGTCTTTCCTAAGATATCATGCACTTAAAGCACCATTAATTATTGTCTCATTACTTTCAGCAGTGAGTATGGGCAGAAAAAAAGGTGCTCTGAGATGGTGAAGTTGTCAATTATAACTGATAATTAAGGGGCCAGGTGCATGTTTTGTTTCACAAGATAAATATCCCTCCAGATGTTGAGTATCTGAAAGTTCATAACCACACAGGTATTTGGTACTTGATGTGCCAAAGTCACCTTCAGTAGGTACTCATTTAAGATGGCTCTTTTTTTGTGTGTGCAGATTGGATTGGCACATGAGCACATTGCCCATTGACTGATCTGCTCCTCCTTCTCTGAGTGCCAGGCTAATTTACTTCAATGTGCACTGGAAATGTCATTTAGATTTATTTATTTGGTTAATTTTCTGACTGGCGTATCTTCAACATACTTGTGAGTGCTGACATACCCTACAGATAAGAGTCTTACAACAGGGTGATAAAATCCTGACAGTGTTTTTAAAAATAATGACTTATTTTGGTGACAGGTAACAAAGCCTGACCTATACTATGTAAGGGGCACTGTCAGTTATCAAACATTTCCATTTGAAATACTCTTTTCTTCAATAAAATGAAAAATAAAATGGTCAAAGTGTAAATGGATCCTAAAGCCCACATATTTTCTAAGGAAAGAATGGTGTAGGCTAAGTGCCATGGAAGAATCTGGAGTTATTTCTTGCTGGTTTAATTTCTTTCCCTAGTTAACTCTTGATGTTGCTATTCCTTGGGAGATTGGCACTGGGTTTAGGCTGAGGCTTATAGAAATTGCCTAAGTACTATTTACTGACTCAGTTGGACTAGATGATCACTGTAGGTTCCTTCCAACTATTCTAATTCTTTTTCTATTTCTATTCTATTTCTATTCTATTCAATTCCATTCTTATTCTATTCCATTCTATTCCATTCTATTCTATTCTATTCTTACTCCGTTCCATTGACTTTTCAATTAGCTAAGACTCTGATTTAAATGCAGCTTTGCATTTATAGATTTATTATATTTATAGCTGTAAATTTTTTTAGGGATATCTCCTTAATTCTAGATGTATTAAACTGATTTTATGATGATACAGAATTCCCCCGTTCTCATGAAGAAATAATGCTTGTGCCTTTACACTGGCAGGACAGGTCTGCCTGCAGTGGTTAGTGTGTGTATAAGTAAATTGAGACAGTTCTGGGATATGGAGAATACACAGGAAAACACTCAGACTTTACCTCATTGATTTTGCTTTCAATGTGAAACCGTCACGTAAAAGAAAAATCCAGTAATGGTTATTAAAAGAAAACAGATCACCTCTGGCTCAAGAAATCCCAGGGATTTCTACACTGGAGGCAGGATGAGCACACTGGGGAATTGTCAGTCCCCACCTGACCTGCTCTTTTCTCTGCATGTCTGCTCCCAGACAGTGTTGGAGACAGGATGCTGGCCCAGATGGACCTTAGGTCTGCTGCAGAGCAGACATTTCTACAGCCTCACGGCTTTCAACTGGCCTCCATCAGCAAGGGGAGTTCTTCAGATGAGCTATGGCACCAGGTAACTCCTCTGGCTTCCTCGGGGATCTCTTTTTGTTTTGTTTCAGTAGTTGCAATACAAAAAAAAAATCCTATTTCCATATAAGTAGAAGAAAAATCCCCATCTCCATGCAAGTCAGCTGTCATCTGTCTTAGAACATAGTAACAGAAGAAGGAAGACTGAGGAGACTAGTCTTTTTTTTTTTTTTTTATCTTGACCTTTATGTCTGTCCTTTTATGGTTGAAGAGTGAATTATTTCAGTAGCTCTTTTGCCTCCTAAAAAATACTAAAATTAATATTTCAGACTAAACCTATAATAGACTCCCAATATCAAATACCCCAAGTATCCAATATCAAACACTGCAAACACCCAATTTCCCAATCTGATTTTGAGCCATCTCAAACCTCACCCAAGTGCTACCTAAATCTTCTGTTTGTTTCCATCATTTAAAGTTTTCACTCCTTCTGGCATAGCTCTTTATAATTTGTTTTAGTGTCATCTAGCATTCTCCCATCATATAGTCGATAGCAAACACTTTCCCCCTGCCGCCCCGAACATATGTTACTGCAGCAAAACATTTCAGGTTGTTCCCAGAGGAAAATTGTCCTTCAGATGCCAATCAACAATATTAATAACCACAACAAAATGAAATCTGCTTTGCTTAGCTCATCCTAAAAGCTGACATGCTGCTAAAGGCTGGTCAGGAACATGACTGAAAGGTAAAGGTGTCCACCTAAAGAATATGGAAGAACTCTAGTTTGAAATTGTATTTTCAATCTTGAAGTAGCAGGTGATGGCTGCTTCTTCCATGTCTTTGTGTTGCAGCCATCACATAACATCAAGTACTAATAAATGTTTATGGTTTATTTCCCCACTCTTGTTTTTTTTCCAGCAGAGATGTAATACTTTGAGAGGTGGCAGAATGAAAGCTCTGAAGGACCAAGTCCTCTCCCTGGGGAGCAGGTAGGCCCTCAAAGCCCCACCAGTGTTGTGATGAGTGTTGTCATAACAAGCAGTTGAATACTGAAATAACAAGAGATGCTCTGGGAATGTGGAGCAGGATCCTAATTTTGATCTGTGAGTAAAATTTCAATGGGACTGTTGATGGTAACGTGGGTGTGCGTGTGCTGTTGAGCAGAATAAAATCTCAGTCCTTGAGCTTCTTACAGCAGATATGTCCAAGAGGAGAAATTATGTCTAAAGTCATAATCAGTTTAGTGTTGGCAATTTTTTACCAGGGACCAGGCAAGCATCAAAATCTCATTTCATGTAGACCACCAACACTTGTCGCATTAAATTAACTACTGGGTAATTTAAAATATGTACTTTTAAAGTTGAACAACAGCAATCTCAGTTACCTGTCTCCTGACCTGTTGTTTTTACGTTGATGTTCACCAGTGCCCAGATGTTCCAAGCTCTGGACCCTGTTGTATGAAACATAAGAAATGCTCCAAAGCTTCTGTAGTGTTAGAAGATCCTACAGGATTTTGATGTTTAGTTCTACTGATTTATTTCTGTAAAAATCTGCCAGTCATTGAAAACTCCATGGTCAATACAAAGAGTGTGAAGGAAGAATGAAACATGAAATTTTTTTTTTAGCAGAAGTGATGCTGGCCCTAGGGCTTAAAAACAAGTTGTTCTAGTATGATGTAGAATTTCCTTTGCTGATCACTTCTGAACACACTTTGAGCAATAGCTGCACTTTTAGAGTAGTGTAAATTTTGATATCAGGCAGGTTTCCATTGTAATTTATATTTACTAGTCTGACCTAAATTACTGAAAAATCAACCACCTAACTTTGCCAGACAATGAGTCTATGCCCTGCTCAAGCAGTGATATGCTATAATAAATAGCCTTAAAACTGCAGGCTGGGTTAAGAAAATATGGATGATATCCTCTAATATGAATACTCTCCTCATTTGTCCTGAATTTGAATCATCGGTGTATTCAAAGCCACCTTGGATAACTAGGATAATCTCCTTAAATTGCCTGTGTCTCGTGATGCCTACACTAACACCACAACAGCATTCTGCTGTGTCACTTATTGCTATGTCCCACATCTCACTGCTTCATCCCATTCTGCTTTCCTGTATCCATTCATTTTATCAACCTGGTGCCTGGGACTATAGAAACTGCAGAAGTGATGGAGCTTGGATCTTTTTTTTCCCACTATTTGGCATGCCCTCAGTTCCCTCTGTGACTTCAAACACAATGTTATGGATACAACAAACCTCAGACTATTTGAAACCTGGATAGACCTTGAATCCTAGACAGGGGGAAAAAAAAAAAAAGTTAAAACATTCGGTTGTTAAAAAACCCATCTTGTTTAGTTTAGGTGCTTTCATTTCTTTATGGCAAGCACTCCCAGCACAGCCACAGCAGAGGGAATGTAAATCTGAGGAGGATTAAGCCCACTGTCTGTAAAGCTCATGTAGCTCCTGAGCGATCCAGCAGTGATCAATTCATTATCATTACAAGCAGCCTGCCAAAGAAAACCTACAGGCTATTGGAGGCAAGATGATTGTAAAATTAGAGATCAGACCTACTCTAATGTTCACTAATGGACATGAGCAGCTTTATCCAACTGTGCCCAAAGAGACCCTGGCGACAGTTTTTGGAGAAAGTGCATTAGGGATTGAAGATTTATTTTAAAATTCGATGTATTAATTCATATTTTTTTATTGTGAGTTAAAGTGGCTGAGGAAAGAAAGAAGCTGGCAAGGGTAGTGGAAGTGGAAAGGAATGAAGATTGCCCGCTGGCTTGTCTTTAATATTCCTTTCCTAGGTTTTTGCAATATTCAGCAATGGAATCTCTGAGTGAACATTTTCTCCCCACAAAACTTTATTTGTTTGCTTTACAGTCCCGTACTAGTGCTGTCAAGCACTGCAGGCCAAGTGAAACACTGGAGGTAAAACTGACACCATATAAACTTTAAAAAAGCCAAGTTTCTGTGTACAGAGAGCTACTCACTGTTAGCGAGCAGAGCTTAAACAATAAGTAGAAAAACCCCCCAAATAATTTCTGCTATATTGAGTGCTTTTTGTTAAAAAGCTGTGATAACCTCTTAACAGAAATTATGATTTTGACAGTCTTTAGGAGGCAAGTTGCCACCGTACAACAGTTACAAGAGCAAGTGTTTGAAAGATACCTTGATGTGTAAGCAGTGATTTGATTTCCCTGTTAGATTTAGCATCACATCGAAGAACTTACTCCTCTTCAATTAATTTTTTGTTGCAGAAATGACACTGAAACTCCTTTTTCTTCATCTCTGCTGTGTTCATTACTCTAACTAAACTCCTTTTTACACTATTAGCTGTCCACAGCTACCTCCAGGATTAGTTCTACCCTTTTTAGTTCTTCCATGCACCACTTTATCATGTTTAACAGGCTCCATCACATAAAGTAATATGGCCACAGCACTGGAAGTTACATGCAAAATGCCTGGGCAAGACTTCTTTACTGGCAGCCACTGGCATTTTGGGTTGGTTACACATTTCAGACGTTTATTGTCTTTGTGTGGACTTCAAAAAAATGCATTAAGAGAAACGCAAGGTTGTTGAAAAGCTGCCCTTTTACTGAGTTTTCTGAAGGTTTTAAACAGAAATTTCTATGAATCACACCAGACGCCTGTGTGGTCACCTACTACCTCAGAATATTCTGCATCTTCTTTAAGTAGACAAGAGGGACCTTGGAGCTTGCCCAGGGATGCTGCCCGAGGTGACCTCCTGCCATCGTAGCCCAGTGAGCAGTGGTCATGCTGGTGTGCAAAGCCCAGGATTACAGGGTGAAATCTGAATCAGCCTCTCTGGCTCCACAGGGTGCTCTTCACAAAGACATGCCTCAGGGACTGTGAGGCTCAGGCAGGGACCCAGGAGATGCTGATTCCTAAAGAGGATCTTGCCTTGAGAGAGCTGCTTTAATTCTCTGAGGAGTTGAAGGCAAAGGAGGCAGTTGAAGGAGGGCAGTGAGTGAGGAGTGCCCAAGGGCTGAGGGGAGAGAGGAAGAAGTCAGGGAAAAGCTCAGCATTATTTAGGTTGTTGGCTGAACTGGCCCCCATGCAGTTTATTTTTAAAAGAAGTGCCATGAAATTGTTCTCTGCTAGTTTTATGGTCCATGTCTTGTAGGGGATACAACTGAGCCATACTTGTTAATGCTAAATGAATATTTCCCTAGCCTTGACTGTAGCAGAAGATATCTGATAGAGTACCCAGCTTAAGTTGTGTTTTCACACCGAGATGTTTCCTCCTCCTTCCCATACTCCTTATTTTCCCCACATTTGTTATTCCACTTCTCTTTTTCTCAGCTATTATCATAATTACTCTAACGACAAAACCCTGAATAAAGTAACAAGAAACCAGTAAAATAAGAGGAGCGCTCACCCCTTTCCTCAAGAAATTTTGTTAGAAGCAATAAATGATTCACATAATGGAGGTGAGACAGATCTGCCTGATCCCATGTCTATCATAAGCTGCTCAGCTTTACCTAATTGTCACTGAATTGATGGATGCCTGTTACTTTAGGGGAAAGAGGAGGGGATGGGGTGGAACCCAAAAAGCAGAAAATGCTTGTGTTGAAAAGCAGTCAAAAGCTGGGAAAGAGCAGCAAAAGGGGAATGCACTATTCTTACATAGCTGCACGAATGAAAACTTGTGCTGTGGTACCAAAGCTGCCTCCAGAACTCGAGCTTAAATAAGTCCCCTGTGCTCCCCCATTAGAGAGTTGCCCTTCTGCGTGTTTTCGAGTGAAATCCTGTCCCTTTGAGATCCCTGCAATTCTTTATTGTTGATTTTGGCAGGAGCAGGGACTTAACCTAAATATTTTATGGTACCATCACATAGCATAACATCTTATAATTCTTGGGGGAAAAAAATCAGATATTCATTTGTGATGCCATGTGGCAAAGGAGATGTCCATATGGCCATGTTCACAGCAATCAAACAGATAATGCCACTGAATTCAGTAGGCACCATCACAGCACAGCCCTGCGGAGGCTGAAAGAGGGGAAAAAAAAAAAGAAAGAAAAAATTAAAAAAATCATTGATTCAAATGAGGCCAAGATTTCACCTCATGTTTTTAGTGTAGCAAATGTTATTGCAAGCCCACACAGAGCCAGCGTGAAGCGCAAATTACCACAGGAATTTGTCATATTCATTACCAACCTAGCATCATTAGTTTATATGAGTGTAGGCAATTAGAAGAGAGGTTTCAGTTTCTTTCTTTGAAAATGTGAATTTTATTAACAAAATGACAAGCTTTCTTTCAATGAAAGCAAGTCATATGCTGCAGGAAGAGCCATAAATTTAAGGAAAGAGCTGAGAGCCAATGTTTAACAAAGGCAGCATCACTCTGCAGACTAGAAAACAGGCAATAACTCAATTCCTGGTGTACATGGGAATCCAGCAGAAGAAAAGTAACCATGGCTGAGGAGATTTCATTTGCAAAAGCAGATTTAAGGCTACTGAAGACAGAGTAAAGGCACTCTGGAGACGTCAGTGGACCTTGTTGTCAAATGCTGTACCTAGATTTGGTTATTTTGCATTGATTGCTCTTCATTTCTTGGTTATTTGCTGACATCCTCCACCCGCTCCCCATATTTGATAACGCCTGTATGTGAAGTGAAGCCACAGTACTTGTTTGAGCAATAATATTTTAATAATATTAACATAACTGAGGAGGATAGATACCCTCCTTTCTCCCATGGGTGTTAGTCCCACCTCATCACATTGTGATTACCTCAAGCTTGGTTCCATCTGATTTTTTTCTGAGCATCAGTGGGAGAAGAGAAAAAAATATGTTAGTAATTTCATCCATGGGTATATAAACATTATATATTTTATTTGCATTATTTTTTAATGCATTATTTTTTTGAAAAAGCTACACGCTGGCAAAGAAACCCCAACCCAGTTTGCAAACTGGTGTAACTTTCTTACACTCCAGGGTAGTTGTTTGCTGGGGTTTTGTCACTGCCCAGGATTGATGGAGCTGTCAGAGTGGATAATCCTATTCTAGAGCGACCTCTCGTGTTATGTCGGTTAATTTCGGGTTGTATTATTTGTGTCTTTTACCCGGTTTCCAGTAAGGTTATGAAAACCTCATTGCATTGCTGTGGATGCTGGTTCTGCTCAGTGCAGCACAGCTCAGTTACACTCCCCACCCCCCCCCATGCTTGTTGCTCAGCCCTGCACCGACTCCCTTTCTCCCTGCAATCATCCCAACAGCATGAGCGAGAGGATTTCCCCCCTCTTTTAAATTAATTTTCATGTGTATTCACTTCTGTTCGGAGTCTTCACCTTTCAGTGAAATGACCAGATGTCTCAGAAAGCCTGGAGCAATGCTGGCATCAGGAGACTTCGCCCCCATCCTGAGTGACTGCAGACTGAGATGCCAATATGTTCTGGTTTGTAATGGATGATTGATTTGCAAGGCTGTTTTGCTCTGATTCTCCCTTGCTTAAAGAAGCATTGGGCCATTTTTTTATTATTATTTTTTAATACCAAGCAGTACTTCCCCTGTCTGCAGTCTTGTGTCCAATAAGTCCAATCACACTGCTTCTTCTAACTAGCTGCTCTTTTGTTTGTGATTTTTTGTTTTCTTCTAAAGGGATTCATATTATTTGAATCTTAATACAAGTAAAATTACATTGGGGAAATAACCAGATCTGTTGCCTACATACCTTTGAATGTACAAAGGTACACCAATGGTGGAGGGAGATGGAAGCCTGCTTCTCAGCAGACGTGTAGACAGATCTCCACACTTTGTGTCTTCACCTTGGGCCCCCTATGCGCTGCCTCCTCCTCTTCTCATCTCATGCATTGTATTCTCCTCTCATCTCATGTATTGTATTCAAACATCTAATATACACACCTTATAAGGCTAAGTTGTGTCTTCGGGCAGCATGGACAACCCTGTGGTGAGACCTCTCAGGTTCTGATAGGGTATGAAGATGTGCAGCCACATTCCACCTGTGCTAGCATTAGAAAGTCTTCTGTGTCCAATGAAAAGACCATAAAATAGTTTCTCTGTGTGTAAAACCTCTCTCCATGAATGTTCACCTCTGAAATACCAGTATGGGCCAGGCCACCTCTGGGGAGAAGCCTGTGAATAGCCAAAAAGTCAGAGTTTGAACCTTAGTGGCAGCTGGCAGAGTGGGATTTAGAAATTACAACCTCCAGTTTATAGTATTTTCCCTGAGAATTGGTGTATAGCTTGGTTGAACAATAGTAAAATCACTAACTTAATCCATTCCAGTTCCCTGGAGCTTTTTAACGTACGCTACAAATTAATTACACAACTTTTACAAATAACAGGGACTGAGCTTTTAATTCCTCCTGCAGTGGGGAGTGTGCTAAAGCACAACCTGCCAGCGTGCACGTTACTCTGCCTTACAGACTTTTCACACTGGTCTGGCAAGACGCAGCAGCCTCTGAGTAAATGGGAGTCAAATTCTCCATGTTTTAAAGCAGTTACAGGCTCCCTCAGAACAACACTCACAAATGACCTGCTTTTAGGTGCCAAGGATTGCTGACATATTTTTAAAAGCATTCTTTTCCTTGCAGGACTGCGGTTGGAGTTCCTTTGGGTAGCAATAAATGGATGGATGCAGTCGTTCCTCACATCCTTCACTCACTAAGGTGAGTGTGAGTTTTACCACTGTGCTCTAATTTATTTATTTTTAACTTTTTTTTTTTCCTGCTTTGATATCGTGCTCTCCATTCATTACATTAATCTGTTTTCTGAGAAGCAACCTTTTTGTTGCCAAGTTCATATTTGGAAAGACTTGTTCACAATTTCATTTATCTGGATGTACTAGCGAGCTCCTCACGGAGGATTTCAGGATGATCCTCAGGAAGATAAAAAAACAAACCCTCAGGAGACTCCTTTTGTGTAGCAGAAAAGTACTTTCCATCCCGACTGGGGGAATCCTGCAGATGTAGAGCTCACCCCTAGAGGTCACTGCGACCCAGGGATTTCAGCCTGGCGCCTGGCGAAGTTCTGCCTGGGTGCTGCAGAAGGGTCTGCAGGAGGTTCAGAACTCTCATGAAGAGCCTTTTCCCCTCTCTCTTTCTTTTTCCTCTTGCCATTTTTTTTTCTATTTCTGAGGTTTAAGGTTTATCATTAGGAACAAGCTTTTTTTTCGGATGAAATTACCTTTGGTTTGCTGTTTTGTTTTGGTTTTTTCCTTTTTTCTTGTGACTTCTTCCTTTGCACCAGGAAAATTGAAGGACAGATATGTCCAATTTGTTGTTAATTATTTTAAATTCAGGTGAGAAGTCACCTTCAGCAGGTGAAGAAGATGATTTCTGTGTTCTTCAATGTAAATTTGTCATAGGAGTGAACTCTGCCATGCTGAACAATTTAGGCTGCGTTTGATTTAGCTTTCTGGCACGATTTACCAGTATCTCCCATTTTTTAAGCATATGATTTGAGATCTTTTTGAGTTAACTCTCCAGTTTCGATGTAGATTGCTGGTAGCTCAGGATTGTGCAGACTGGTTCAAAAGCATCATGCAAGTTTTGCAAGGATTTTGTACAAAGGCTTCTTCACACTTTAGTTTTACTTTGCCTTTTAGGGCAACTCAAGATTAGCTGCAGCTCTGCCGTTGGTAACATTCTAACTTCATGGGGGGAGAGACACCAAACTCTCCCACCTAAGATCAGTCTTTTCCAGGTCTGCTGAGATTTGTGAAATACATTTGAAATATGAGCTTCTTTGTCTCAGATCTAGAAAAAAATGATTATATATCAAAATGTGAGGGAAAAGTCTAGAAAAAAAAAAATTTTCTGACTTTTCACAACATTGTGAACGTATTCTTCCCACAGAAATTTGCCTAAGTTCTACAGCTAAGTGATTATATGTAACCAGCATAAGTGAAAGAACAGTTGGCCCAAACTTTCTCCATGAAAAACTTTAAACATGGAAAAATATCCATGGCCTTGGATATGAAATGAGTGTATTGGTGGAGCTGGGTAGGCTGTGGTCCCTTCTATATGACATGCGTTGTAATTGAATAAAGCAGAATCCCACCTTTGCATCAGACTGCATAATATGCAAATTTCGATGAATAATGGATTTAATCCTATTAGAAAAGAGATTAAAAGTAGTTAAACATGTCAGCCTTGATTCTGCTCTATGACTTGTTAGCAGAGGCAGGAGTACATGCTTATCCAGTTGATGAACTGTTGTGGCATCAGCAGCCACAGCCCTCTCTTGGGAACCTGATGTATTTGCAAGCCCTGGCTGTTCTGTTTTTCCTTATCTGAAATGACTTTTAAAGCAGCATCAGCTATCTAATGCTGGTGATACCCTATACTCATTTATTTTGGACTGGGCTAGCACTTGGAGGAGAAATCACAAATCCAGAAAGGATGCTGACTCTTGGTAAGCCCTCTAGCAAGCCATGTAAACTCTCAACATTTTGATTTCCTGCTTTATACAAGATTCAGGATAACTACACTAGTGAGCATTGTGTGGGAATGACCAAATATTAACATAAATTGGGTGATCCCATTTGGACAGTATAGAAGTTATAGAAAATGTGGGCATTCGGTTACTGAAATATCCACTATCTAATCAAATAACTGTGGTAAAATATCACAGTGCTGTGAAGAAGACATATTGTGAAGTATTACATAATTACATGAAAAAACAGAAGAAATATCACTGCCATAACTCACTATATAAAGATATAGATACAGAAATTGACCTTTTCTAGGTTCCTAAAATGAGTTGTGTATATTGGGGGTGGGTTGGGCGTACGCTTAACGCTTGACGTGGTGGAAGAACTTAGTTGTGATGGGGAGATGTGGTAATTTTGGCTCTGATTACCTTCAGTTTCTTGTAAAAAAGGGAATGATGGGAAAAAGTGTGAATTTTAGAGGCCATTTTGAGTCAAATAGAGGCCTCCTTTGGTAAAGGCAGCAGTGAATGTAATGATCTCGGTTGGCTTCCACTTCTTGCTGGAAGTACTTGAGCTGTAAGGGCTGCAAGCACTTCAGTGTCCTTCCAAAGCTGAGCCATGAGACCCCTCTGCCATGTGAGGTCACAGTGATGGGGCAACTGGAAAAGTTTAAAATATGTGTATTCACACACTCTAACCCTTGTCAATGTAGCACATGGGAACCTACACGTGTAGTTTACTAATATGTGAAGTTATCCCAAGAATCAAAGTTCTAAGCAGAACTTTCTTTTAGTCCTTATCTTTACATTGTCTTTTTAAAATATATATATTTCTGTATATAAATATAAATTTATATGTTTCAATATAGAAAAAAATCTTTAGTTGTGACTACTTAAATGCTTGGCAATTGTGGCCCTATGAAAGATCATGATAATCCCGTTGAAATATGAATTTTTTTTAAAGTATCTGAAAGGCTCCTCAGCTTCAACCATTCAGTTTTTCCTTCGACATGGAAAGCTTTATTTTTTTTAAGATGGGTTTTCACTGTGTGGCAGACCCCTGGTCTTTCCTGTTGTGTTGATTTATCATCTGTCTGCTTTACTTTGCAACTGTTTTTACTCACAACCATTATGACGGAGGGTGAGATCATCTCATTTTTTAATATCAGTGGCAAAATTCCCCCGCAGCCCACATGGCCTTTGGCTGGGAAGTGGTGCCACTCGGGAGAAAGCAATGTCCTACTTTCTGGATATTTCCACTCTTGTTTAGTGAGAGAACAGCGTGTTTTATCATTTAGCCATGACATATGATGGGGCGAAGAGATCCAGAGAGATTTCTCAGAGCTGCCAAGTTTGATGCAGTTCTGTGAAGGATATTTCTTTCCAGTGAGAAACCCTCCCATTTCTTGCTCCCTTCTCATCACCAAAAATGTATCTGTTCCTCTCTCTAGGTCAGCCTGCTTCCTGGCAGGAAGAACTAGGACACTGATGGAGAGAAAAAACCCAAAACATCACATGGAAGGCTTTCATCAGTCCTCAACTAGCTTCCACCAGAAAGACCAGCAGAACTGGTTCCTCTGCCCCAAACTGTGCTTCCTTGGAGCCTGAAGTTTCTGCTGCCATTATGGACATAGGAGGAATGCTCCTGCAGAGCAATCCTGGGGAGCTGCAGGAGAAGATGGGCAGATGCTCCAGGGATTGTGGTCCAGCAGGACCAGGACCAGATGCTCTCAAGGGCAGAAATGGTGATATGGGTGTTTTCAGCAGCTGCTGCAGTGAGTAGAAGAGGAAGGCGCTGACCTGGCTGTCGATGAGACCTCACTTTTAATACACCACCACAGCATCAGTTGTGGGTGTGCTTAAAATGGGGGTTTAACTGGTGTGGGACAGGAAGAAGGAATCACCAGGATGGGTGGAGAGCAAATAGGGCAAAAAAACCAAGCAAGAAATTAAGGCATGCAGCCTGGCCCGGCTCAGCTCCTTACAGAGAGCCTGAAAATAGGGAGAAGGAGGAGGGAGAAAGAAGAGCCAGGGTCTGGGGAGCTGATCTGGCCCGTGTCAGCATCACCTCCCTTTGCTGTGGTACCTCCTCTTCCTACCCGACGTGAGGGCACCAAACTGCCCAGAACAGACGGGACCTACCCAATGAAAGCTCCTGCCTTTCACCCCGGAGGCACAATCCGGGCGAGGATTGTTTCCTTCCCTCTACGTCTGCCGTGCGAGACTCAAATTCACCTTGTCAAAGAGCAAGCACCTGCCATTTCTTGAGAAAAAACCCTCCCTGCCTCCACCGTGGTCCCGGGGGAGCTGGGGAGACAAACAGCACGGCAGCTTGCTGGGGCACTGGCTGTTACGGGGGTGAAATGGAGTGGTGGGGGCCCTATTGATGCCCGGGAGAAACAATAGGAACCAACTGCCACAGTGAGAAAGAGGCCATTTGCCGTGCCAGCTGCAGCAGGGCCGGCAGAGCAGGGGTGGGATGGGGTGGGGTGAGATGCTGCAGCCCCCAGCCCTGCCACATCCCGGTGTGACATCCCTGCTTTGCCGTGTTTCAGTGGTTACTGGATGGGGAGAGGAGTGAGGAAAGGAAAACAATGAGTGGTGGTGCCTGCCTTTTCTTTTTATCCCTTGAAAGCTGTGCTGGTATCAGTTTTGTTTGCCCCAGACTTGAAATGTCCCAGGGAGGCATCAGGAGGCTGGTGCCCAAAGTGTGTTGTCCTGAGTATCCATTTCAGCCTCCTGTGCTGTCACTCTGCACTTTCTTTTTGGAAATCTAATTTTCTCTCTGAAGTTTAGGCTGCTGTGGACTTTCTGTTGTTTGAGGGGAGTTGGTGTGGGCCTGTCAGACCAAAAGTAAGGTAGATATTTCCTAGCCCATAGCTCTGACTTGGTAATGGCTTGGTGACATTCTGAGATGATTTGTGGCTCTCTGGCAGGGCTGTGGACCACCTGCCCTTGCCTCTGTGGTGGGCTTTTTGTATGACACTGAATCCTCACTGTCTCAGAGCTCCCAGACCTACCAGCAAACCCCCATTTATTTTGTTTTGGTACATTAGCACTGCAGGTTGTGTAGGATCACACCTCTTTGGAGAATGTTGTCAAGTCCAGGGGACCGTGTATGGCAGATTGTGCTTTCCAGCCAGGCCTTGCCAAGCTGCTGAGTGACTTCAGCTTTAGGCAGACATCAGAGAGATCTGCACATCCAGGCTTTTCCCAAAAGCTTTCCATCGTTAAGCTGCAAGGCTTGCTCACAATTTGCTAACTAGATCAGCTCCTAAAGCGGAGCAGCAACAGGAGTGGGTGGGCACTGCTGTTCCTCAGCTGTTTAGCCACAATAATTAGGTGTTGTAAGGGATGGAGGATCGATAGGGAGCTCCGTGCATTGTCACACACCACCAAACACTCCTGAGATACTGTTACAAACTTAGAGCCAGTAGTGGAAGACTGACAACTATGAAAATAAGGGAAAATTGGAGATTTGGGGATTTGGTCCTTTCAACAGGTGTAACTGCATGAGATTCTCAGAGGACTACAAAAAGTGGACAATGGCCCATTCTGCTCATAGCTGTGGCTGGTCTCCATTGCTTCAATGGAAGAGGGGGAAAAAATGTCACAGAAATCATGCTATGTGTCAAAAATGGGGGTGTAATTAAGAAAACAGAGTTTCTTCTGGTCTGCTTGGTGACCAGCAAAGGATCTGAAATATGAAAATACTCTGTAACTGTTGCAGATCACTGGTGGGTGATGGTCTCCTTCCAAATACCTTTGGAGACCTCAACACATCAGGGATCTAAGGATTGAACTCAAAAGCTCAATTCTCTGTTATACCATCCCTTCCATGAACTTACAGGGCAAACTAAATGAGAGAAGAGGAATGTAGTGAGAGGATGGTTTGTATCAGACATAGCTGGGTGGAAAAAAAATGATAACTTTCAGGCACATGAGGATTTCTCCTGATGTCTTCTGTGCTTTGAACAATTTATATAGCTGGGGGGATAAAACCCCACTAATCCCAGAGTAGCAGCCCATACAGTGGGTGTTCTGTAGGCTCGTTGCTAGACAAGAGCATTGACTTTTTGAAGTTCTGCAGAAGCATTGGTGGGGCTGTGGAAGTGTGAGGAAATCACAGCAAGCATTTCATCCACCTAGCCTGGTGGCAACAACTGGAGAAGCAACCAGTGTAGCTGATAGGCTTGAGAAAATGATTCCTCTGCTGTGCCATTGTTGCTCCGTTTGTGGTGTTACAGGGAGAAATTAGTAGATCTCAAAATGATCTTACTGGTTATTTACATATTCATACACAAATTTCATACCAGAGTTTCCCATCATGCATATTTATAGGACCCGTGCATTTGAAGTGAATATTAGGAGGAAAAACCTTTAAATGCAATCATTTACTGGCATCCTACCTCAGAGAACCACTGTGGTAGGGAGGCATGAAGCAAGTAACTTGTTTTCCTGTAATAACGAGTTGAATCTGCCCAAACTGACATATCAGATGGCTGTTCAAAATCACTTATGAGCCATGTTCAGTTGGGAACAAAAATGTTAACAAAATTCTTCCAGTATTTGCAGTAAATGCAGCAGAGAAAAATAACAAAAGTTGGTAGAACATAGTTTTTTTTAAAAAATGTAGTATTAACCGAAAAGAAGGGAAAAATCCTGTGTGTTGTTTTTTCCCAATTCTTTAAAAAGAACTACAAAAAAAAAAAAAAAAAAAAAGGAAAAAGTCTCTCAGGGACAGATTGCAGACAGAAGACATCAAAATTTGTTAAATAAATTAAGAACTGTGAAGTACTTGCTCAGCTTTATTCAATCCTCTTCTGTATAAGAAGGAAGCAGGAGAATGTACTTGATTCTTCTACCAGTTTACTTCAACAGACTCATTCATACAGTGAAATCTTTCTTCTACTAGGGGAATAAAGAGAGAGGGGAAGAGAAATCTCCGGTTGGTACATCAGATTTTCCATCTGATTTGTTCCCAGTACATGGGAAAAACATAGCAGATTGCATGTTGTGTTTAGTAAAGAACATACACATGCATTTAAATCACTTACAGCTCCCTTTTTTATGGTGCAATTGTGAATTATGTTCTTTTTGCATTTGTAATTAGAGGGCAGAACAGATGCGAAAGCTTAGTTTAAAGTGATATGTCCATTAAAATAACCAAGACTGCCGAGTGATTGTTCACTATAATGGGGGAACATGCCCACTGAAATCGTGGGTTTGTTCCAGTTCAGTATATTGAAGGGACATAAGTCCTCAGCAAATGTCGCTCAGATTGAGAAAGTTCCTGGTACTGGACTAGTTTTTGTTTGTTTTGGAGGAAAAAAAATGATGCCAGCACTGCCATACCTTATTCTGATATAAAGCATCAGATATGACCCTTTGAATTTGTGAGGAGTTCCCTGGTTTTTCATAAGAAAGGTTTTGTTTCCCTCAGTGGGACTTTTACTCACAATGGCACTTAGGCTACGGAAATATTTTGAAATATTAACTATCAGGCTTTTCATTTTGAACCAAGACTAAACAAGGACTCAGATTTTGATCAAAGACAGCTGCCCCGTAATCTGTAGTTATGCTTGATTGAGATAGGCTCTGACAGCCAACATAACAATAGACAGACCATTCTTTAACATATTAACCCTTGTGACCTAATTAGCCATCCAAAAAATGCAAATAAGATCCCCAGCAACCTTTTTAACCATTCGCTTCTCAATGACGTTCGATTTTTTCCTTTTGCAATGTCAGCGTGTGTGTGTGTGTGTTAAAATTTTAAAGCTGTTTTTAGCCTTGCTGCAGAACAGATGCCCACATTAAGCACTTGCACGGCTCTAATTGAAAACCTCTGTCTTTAGCCACCAGTGCTCACAGCAACATTTACAAGCTCAAGGTTGAAGATCTTGGCTAAACAGAATGTTAACCATCCCGGCTACATCGTTTACACATTTGCTGATGATCAGTAAATACAGTTGAAATTGTAAACAGGGGATGGGGAGTGGTGGGGAGGGAGCAGAAGGGAAAGGAGGGAAGGAAAAGCTGAAATCACAGTGTCCTATTTACTTTTGTGAAGAAGACTGTCTGTCTCTGAGTCATTTCAAAATAGCTTAAAAGGGATAACTCACATTACACAATAGAATATATAATAATGAGACTAAATCCCTACCGGTGCATTGTTGTTTTTTTAACTGGCATGATGTTATTTGTGCACGTTAACTTGTAGTATATCTTCAGCATCTGTCTTTTCTCTTTTTCCCCTTTGAAAGCAGTGATAAAATCCACTGGAAGTTAACCCTGGTCTGTTCTGGTCATGAAGGTATAGATCAATATCTCTATAGGAAGGTTTGAATTCAATTTACAGTAAATCCCCATGTGGTCAATTATTGCCCCTAAGTTATTCTAGTGATGTGCTCATTTGCAAATGCTGTTGCACCCCTTCCCCGTTATGTTTTGTAGAGTTCCTTGATTGAAAGCACATGTTGGTTTCTTGGTTGTCTGTCTTTTTTGGCTTTTTTCCCTCTTTTCTTTCTCCATCTTCACGTGGTGCCTCCCACCAGCACTTTGGGTGTACACACGGTTCTTCTGTGAGGAGGGTAGGAAATGCTGCATCCCAGTATATCTGTAATTTCTTTATCACATAAGCTCAAATATCTCATGTGCCTGCTCCTTTGGACTGGGTAATGGAGTATTAACACGACAAGGAGTCATGCGATAAGATCTTGATGTTCATTCAGGGAGCTTAAGATGTTCTGTCACTGAAGTAAACCTAAAGAACATTGCAGTCTAAATTGTTGATGTAGATTGATTTTGGACTCTCAGAGACATGTATTCCCTAAAATTCTAAGTGTCTGGAAAAGCATACATCAGTGCAAGCACAAAGCATGACAAAACTTCCACTGGCATTCACTGCAGAGACCAGCAGATGAAGTCTTGTAAGAAGTACAGAATAAATCAAAACACGATGAGCAGCACCTCAAGCACCACCCAGCCCTCACAACATCTCTAGAGATGCTTGTCTCTTCATCTGCTTTTTGGTTTTTTGAGAAGGGAGGTCTCATTTGCTGACTTTTTTTCCTGGCTTTCCTTTGTATAAACCGGAGGCTGAAATTGCTGACACAATTGCATGATTTGAAAGTACTGGGATTTTGAGAGAAATCCCAAATATCTCAACATTGGCAAGAAACTTGCAGGAGTGTCTTCAGCTGAAGACGTTCGTGATTTTTATGGTGGGATTTGTGTCACACTCGAGAGTGTATCTACTCAAGAGTAGCCTCTGTGATTGTGGTGTACCTGGGCTGGCTTTGTTCGTGCTCTCCAGGGATGCTCAGCAGGAGCTGATCCATCTCTTGCTGTCTGTAGGGTGGCTCTGCCTCCACACGGCTGCTGGTTTAAAACTAGCTTGGACCGTGGGCAGAACTCGCCGTCTTTGTTGTGACTGCAGCACAGACACATATTGTGTTTCTCCGCCTAAAAGAACAGAAGACAAATGGGGATTTGCGGCAATCTGCATTAAGAGGTTTATTCACTGTAAGTGTTAATGATAACTGGAGAAAAATAACATGCCAGAGCGTGGTGGCAGCTTACGCTGTCAGAGAACACATCTCATCACACCTCTGACCAACACAGCTGTGCTGTCAGAGCGGGATGAAGTTGGCCTTCGCAGGGGAAGCGAATGAGAAGAGAAGGCAGCAACCATCAGCAAATGGTGCCAGAAACGCTGAGATCTTGCCCGATTGCAACTGCAGCGTTGACAACCCATGTCCCCCTAGCAAAGTTCTACCCCTCTTTTGGAGTTCTATCACAAGAACCTCTCATCCTCTGGGCATTTCCAGCCACGAGCCCAAGGAATGCTCACACCCAACGTGTGTGCCTTGACTTGTGCAGTTTCTGAGTCTAGTGCAGTCTTTCCCGCAGAGGGAAAACCACAATGAACGCTCCATGCACAGAATGAGAGTGGGCTGTGATATTAATTTTGAGTCTGCGACAGGGTTAGGTATAGTTCTGTAGCTTTGCCAGTCTTAGAGGAGCCAAAATCTGCCATGACTAATTCACTGATAAGTCTATTGCCATTTCTTTCCCCACTTTTTTTTTTTTCTAAATAGGCTGAGTTGGATTTAAAAAAAGGAAATGAATTGCTGCAGTAGAGTGCTGAGTCAACTCTCCTTAGAAGTTTCTTTTGCAGTTGAAGGCTCAGGCTTTGCAATGCTTTGCTTCTTAATGTTTTATCACCACTGTAGCTCCATGTCACAGCCATGGTGAGCAGTGGAGACAGCAATAGAAAAGGCAGCAGAGGAGGCGGAAGCACAAGGGTTGTCTGCATCCCCGAGGGGAAATACCCTGAGGAAAATGGTCCCTCAGGATACATGAAGTACTTCTCTGAGGGTCAATGGAGCGAGAAACGTTGCAGTGCAGCTCTAAGTCAGTAAAAGTTGACTGCAACTTGAGTGGTGATTTTTGGATGGAGAAAGCAGCAGGACAAGGCAGTAATCAGATGCAATGGCCCAACTTCTGCCTAAAGCTACTGTTGGAGGTCAAAAGTACACTCAGTAAAGGCAATAAACCACTCTCCAGTCATTATTTTAGATAGATAAGAAGCAAACAGAAAAATTCTTGCTGCTCTGGTGGCTTGTGAAAAACACCAGGGTTCAGTGTCATCTCCATCATGTGGTGAAACTGCTTCCGCTGTCCATGCCCAGGAGGCACAGACCTCCTTCAGGAGCTGGTCCAGAGCTCAAAGAGCTGCTGCAGCTCTGCAGAACCTGTGTGATGGTCCAGACCTCACACACCTGGCAAGAAGCTGTAGCTTGCAGGGGAAAGAAGAGTTGCTGATAGCCCCACTATGATGAGTTTTGGGGGCCTAATATGTCACAGGTGGTCCTGTTGCTGTCAGAAGGGGAAATGAGAATTTGTGGAGAGCTGGCTGGTAGGATTTGATTTCCAGTCACAGGAAGGGCAGCAGCACATAAGCTGCTCCTTGTAATGGGTAGTGAGATGTCTTTTTGCCTCTCTTCTCCTTTGCTGATGGGAGCTGATGGGAGCTGAGCCTCGGGGCCACTGGACAGCAGGGAGGCTGCTGGTGCAAAGCAGCTCATGATCCTTCTGCAGAAGATGACAGTCTGGCTTCCCAGCACTGAGCATCAGGCATCTCGTTGACCTCTAATTCCACTGGTTGTGCCAGAGGGGAGGTATGGGTTGGATTTTTCTATAAAACATACTTGTGGAGGGAATTTTAACCCTTATGGCACAGTAGAGTTCTGCTGTAATAATTCTAAATATCTATCTTCAGATATTTCCTTTTTGTCCCTAGTTCTGGGGTTTTTTAATCTCCTTTATTTCCCCTCTGCTTTGTCCTGGAATAAATGTTTATCTTGAGCTTCCATTGCTCCTAGATTGCATAACGTTGTCTGTATGGCTAAATTCTTGATGCTCTTGCAGTCATGGAGAACTGAAGAGCAGGCTGATGAGGTCCAAAAGAGAAAGAAATATGAAACAAGGGCTCAGAAGTCAGAGCTGCCCAATGGAAGAAGGCTCTCAGCTGCCAAGCAATTCCACTTTCCTCTTTAAAATTTGCTATCAACGTATCTATGGTTCACCCAAATTTGCTCATTTAATAGTATATGACCACAAATATGTTGCTTCAAAGAGCATATTACTGAAAAATTGATGCTTCTGGACTTCGTTGGTGTTTGCCCAAATTATTGTCCAGGGTCTGCCAGCTTTACACTTTATGTGCAATGGAGCTACTGGTGAAAGACTCAGTTGTTCTCAGCATCTTTGAGAGCAAGCTCAGGCCACCCTATACTAGTCAGTTGTGAACTGGGAGGAAGGTTTGTGTTCATGGTGCACCTACAGTGACAATTCCCAGCTGTCACTAGGACATTTGGAGGCTATGGAAAGGGAAACAAGTTGGCTGCCTGTGTTATGCAGAACAATAGTCAAACAGCTGGGTGATCCCAGGAGCAGGAGGTGTCCTTCATCTTTACAGCTGCTTCTGAGATGGCTTTGAAGCCAAGGGTGTAGATTTTGGATAGGGAAGAATTTTTTCAGTTCTCCTCTCCTTTTAACTAGAAGTAGCATGTTGCAAATAGTTACAGAACCAAATATACAAGAGGGTAGTATAAGCCTGGTTTGATTAGTAAAACCTTTCCTGACAGTTACAGAAAACAGCTGTTGCCCTGTAATGACACAGGTATTTTATAAGTGCCTTGTTTTTTTTTTAACACTACTACATAATTGTTACTTCCCCTTAATTTTTCCATTTCATCATCACTGTTTGACAATTGTTGTTATGTTAGATATTTTCATTGACTTGACATTTCTCACAACAGCTAGAACAAAAGTGATTTGTTTAAACTGTAGGAGGCACCGTGAATTAATAGCTCACTTCTTTGTGTTCCCATTAAGTGGAAAGACAAGTCATCTTTTTTATGAGTAACAGTTTTACCTTGGAATCTTTCAGGGTGAGCAGGGACAGCCCTGGACACCTACAGCGTCTCAATCAGAGGGTGACAGACACTGTGGTAGCCCACACCCTGTCTTCAGTGTGCTGCTGCCAGTCACCGGTGACTGGAGCTATTCGTGGTCCATAATAATGCACAGCTGCTGTGCAGGAGAAATACCCTCACTAAACAAACACTGTGTGGTGCTAATCATTTCATTGGTTTTAGTCATTCTTAAAGTTCTGATCAATTCCTTTCTAAAAACAGAGATTTTTTTTCTTCTTTCCAGTATGTTGAAGTGATTTCATGGGTTGTTTGTGTAACCCTCTTTCATGCAAATTGTCCTTCTCATGGGCTGTTTGCAGGAGCAAAGACACCAGCACGGTGACTTTTTGTGCTGTGATATTTACTGCTAACAATTTGGAAACACACCAGAAAATGATGGGGTTTAATTTCTCACAATCAGATCCACGGTAAACTTTAACAAGATAAGAGCAGGGATAGGTTGTGTACAAGCATCCAGCTAGGTGAGAAGTAGTTTTTAATCGAAGTGTTCACCAGTTCATTGGGCAAAGGTCAGGGTTATAACCAGGTAGAGATGATTGCTTTAGGACAGAGCTGCTGGGAATAGAGGGGCTTTACCCGTTGACAAGTCTTTCCCTCCACCATTTTAAAGTTAGAAATGTAGAGTCCTTCAGATACATACTGCAAATGAAGGGCTTGATCGGAGTGCCCAGTGAGAAGTTTGCATTTGATTTCAGAAGGAGCAGGATGGGGTCTAGGTAATTAAGAAAGCAGTTGTATCTCTGCTAGAGAAAGAGCTCTTGTCTTCTTCTGGAATGAACTCTTACCCTTTTGGAGTCCATGGTGATTTTGCCACTGTCTTCTGTACAATTGGGATTTCACCACTAATATTGCTTAACCCCTCTTCCATTAAACTAAAATTAAAATAAAGAAAATAAAAGAAAAAGCTTTCCCCTTCCCTTTTTCATATACTAATGCAATATGCCCACTTGCACATCAAGTGTTTTTGGTAACTCTTATTTCTTGCCTTTGGGCTTGATTTCAAAATATTCAAATATATTTGGCTTTTGTAACTTTCACTAATTAAACCATCTAAAGCAGATGGAATTACAGAAATTACAGGGTTTAAAATATCATCCTAATTGGTTTACGATCTATGTGACACTACAGTGCCATTCAGACTGTGTAATGTATAAGGACAGCACAAAAGAGAAATCTTGCCAATTAATTTTCTTAAACTCCATTATCTGCAATTTTCCCTTCCTTATAATCCCTTTTCTGTTAAGCTTTTCCTGATATCCTTGTTGCTGTAGGAAGGCAGAAAGCATCCCATGGTCACAGGGACTTTTCCTGTTTGCTGAAAAAAACCAATTTATTTTTCATGTGCAACAGAACAGGATAAGTGAATAATAGAATAAGAATAAGTGAACTTAAGAGGAACTAGCAGCTAAATGCTGTGGAGTTACAGAAAAAGCCTAATGCATATTTGAAATGTAAAACAGTCATTGTGCACTCTGACACATTTTCAAACGATGGGGATTTGAGAATGGGCAGAGAAAGGTCCCGTTTTTTGAGAGTGTAATCATGAGAAGTTGTAACAATGCTGCGCTTCTCTTCCACAGAAGAAGAATAAGAAGAAAAATCCTTCTGTTTCTTTAAAGTATCTCATTTTGCCATTTAGACATGATTTTTAAACTCACGATTCCCTTTTGTTGCCATGGCAACGGGTTTTGGCCCTCATGGTGACAGAAAACTCTCTCAGTTCTTGTTCCTCTTTGAGCGCATATGTTTCTGTGTATAGCTGTACAGGCAGAGGGGAGGGAGGTGTGAGGAGATCGCACCTTTCAGAGCAAGGTAACTCCCCGTGCCAAGCCCAGGCTGTGGAGATCGCCTGCAGCAGGGACAGATTTATCCCTCCCCAGCCCTACGTGGACTCGTTTAGACTCCAGCTCTAATGATGCCAGATAGGTTCGCTCCCCCCCTCTCCGCTTCTCCTGGCACCCCCTCTTTCCTAGGTGACATTTTAGGGACTTTTTATCCACCAAGCAAGTCTTTGAATGAAATCTGGTTTGAGGGGATTCCTATGGAGCTGGCTGCTGGCGTCTTCCAGCGTTGCGGGGGTCAATCAAGAGAACCAATCATCTAGTTTTAAAGCTTTAATAATAATAAAGAAAAAAATCCCTGAATAGAACAGAAAATCAAGAAGGAAGCAAGGAAAAAAGAAAAAGTGGACAAAAAGTAATGTTAAATAGCATGGAGCATGACTAATGGCACAAGCATGTTAAAATCATTGGGAAAATGTCCTTGGAAGACAAATGAATTTTCAGCAGAATAATTAACTTAATTAACAAATTTGCATGCATATTCATCAGGCTATTGAAGTCTTTCCAGCACAGCTTGATGAGCATTGGTGTAATAATTGTCTCATTTACATTCTGCAATCTACTACAATTTGGGGCATGCAAAAAAAGCCGACCTCTTCCCTTTGACTTTCTTTAGGACCCTGACCCTCTTAATAAACACATGCAAACAACATGTAGTGGCCATTGCTTAGCCCCGTGCTCCACCCTTTAGCAGAAAACCTGCTCCCACTCTGCCACGCTTCCCTCCCTTTCACTCCCCTCTTCCTTTGCTCAATTTTTTTCCCTTTTTTTTTTTTTTTTTTTTCTCTTTGGCCCAGGTTCTCTGTTTTGCCTCTGCTTGCTCTCCTGGGTAAATCTTGGCACCAGTTCTGACTTCAAATCTCCTGGGCCGCCAGACTGCATCATGTAAAAATTGCCATTTCCCTCTATCTCTGCAGGGCAATCTTTAAAGGCAGTAAGGTGTGACGCTCCAGACTGGCAGCTTGGCAAGAAAGAGCCCATGGATACCAGCACACAGGAATCTGGAGGGTTCACTCTGACAGGCAGTCAGTACTGGGAACAAAAGGAATTAAAAAAAAAAAAAAGAAACAGCAAATATATTTTTACATATTGCAGGCATATGGCCACAAGACCAGCAGAAATATATTTAATTACTGATCTTGTGTGTTAAGCAGAAATAATGTACCAACAGCAGTACCTTTTTTTTTTTTCCCCTTAGATTTAAAAAAAGTAAATGAAGGGAGGCCTCTAGAACATATTTGGTTAATAGTGGTGCATTTCAGCTCCCTTTAGACTTTTTACCCCAATTTTACTATTTCACAAATAGAATCTGATCACTTGATTTTACACTTGTGTGATTATTTTAGCATAATTTTCTTTTGAGATGTGGATGGGCATTTTTAAACGGAACTAGGCCATTTATCAGCCTTTTTTGTTGCCTTGTTTTAAATCAAACACTTCAACTATGCAGCGTAGAGTCCTTGTAATGCTTACAACTAATATTAGCTGCAAACCATGTTATAACTGAGTTGACTTGTAAGTGGTGGTGTCTGAATGTTTTCTATCAAATGACAACATAAGTCTCACTGTGGTATGTGTGTTTCAGGCTCCATAACATCACAGTACCAACTATTTTCCTCAGAACCTATAACCACAATAAAAATACATTCCCTGGCTGCTGGTTAAAAGGTTCACTGTTAAAAAATGGGGTGCTTACAGCAGGATGGATATGGGAGGTGAAGGTGGTGGTCCAGAGTTGTGATGCAAAACTCCTAAACCTGGTAGCCTCTGAGTCACTCCTGAGCTGCTTAGAAGTGTGCTTGAACTCTGCGCCACACCTCTGAACAAGGCAATACTGATTTCCAGCTCATTTAAGGACAATAAGTTCCCAGAAACCTCCATATTCCACTATTTCAGCCTCTTCAGTAAGTTCAGCAAGAAGGTAAGTTATGGGTGCGCCTCATGAATATCAGCAGGATTGGACCTTTCAGGAAAGGCTGTTGAGGCCTTTTCTTTCTAAAATATTGCTGCTGCTGGGTTTTGTGCAGCAAACAAGAGTCCTCAACCTGGGCCAACCAGATATAATTCCCTTCTCCATCTCATGGGATTCAAACCCTTTGTTACCCAAGCAAGTCTACTGGTTGTAGACTCTTTTGGCAGGAGCAGAGGAGACCTCTGTGACTCTTCTGTTGGTGTTATTCTGAAGTTATGTTTAAATACCTGAAGTACAGCTATATAAAAGCAATAAAGTTATCAAGGTAAGACCTCTTTCAAGAATGTAAGTGGCACTCTATGGATGGAGGTGAATTCCTCCATCAAAGTAAAATATTTTAAAGTAAGATATCTTAATTTGCTGGGGTATTTATGGTCTATTCAAGTCCATAAAAGAGATAACACTTAGCACCAGGGAGACAAAGGCTAAGAGTTACAACTTGGTTGGCTTATAGAAATTAGATTAATCTCTTTTTTTACCTCTGAACAGTGCAACATGTCCTCACCAAACTTTGAGTTCCTCCTTTACAAGTATTGGGTGAATTTCTGAAGGATTTAATATAAAGCCATTCATTAGTTTGCCAGTTAATATTAGTCTAAAGCTGGGTTGTTTACAAAATCTAGCACCCGTGTCAGTCTTTCCTTTGTCCCAAATGATCGTAACAGCATAATAACAGTAATTTAAAACTTTTCATATAAAGCTAATTCAGATCTTGTGTTTAGGCTGCGTTTGAAGAAAGTAGGCTGTAATTAAGCAAAGTTATTAACATTTATTGTTTCTCATTGTGATGATTATTATAGGCTATAGATGTGCCTTGGTCAACAGTTTTTATAACTCTTAAATAGAGCCTGTATAATGCAACTAATTCTGCCAAGAATGATATTTCCACTGATGTTAATTTGCTCGCAGCAGTTCCACTAGAAGGTGGCAGGAGCACTAGAGAACTGAAGAAGTATCAGAGTGGAAAACCTTGAAGGGTAGAGACATTGATATATATATATATATATATATACAGCTCTGGATTGTAAAGGAATTGCAACAATCCTGTCTCAGTCCTGTGATCATGACGTGAAAAAAATACATTTTTTTTTTTCCTTAAAGAAATAATCTAATCTGAATTACAAGAAGAATATACCAAAGTATCTTTTGGGGGTAAGGTGGAGTTTTTCCTTTTGAGTGCTTTAACTTAAATTCTTATTTTGGTAAATTAATCACATGGATTTATAGCATGTGGTTTAAGGATAAGTGAAACACTTTTAAATATTTTATTTATTTGCAATTGTACCTTCTTACATTAATTTGACATTTCAATGACTGAAATAAAAGCACTGGCCAAATGTTTATTTTGATACAAAATTTACCATTTTTATTTTGGGACTCTGTAACACTTTTCAAAATATATGTATGTATACATTTAAAAGTTGTGTTACTTTGAAATTGAAATCTCAGTTAAAAAAACAATCAAAACATTTTGCATTGAAATTTTAAAGCAAGCATTTCAACTTCTTAGGAAGGATAAAACAAAGGCAGCGTAAGGGGTAGGTGAGGGTAAGCAGAAAGCTGCCAAGAAATGCTCAAAGTGGGGCAGGGACCTTGATTTTCTAATGCTCTGCTCCATCTCCACATGCTGGTGTCAACAGGAGAGTTTGGGGCAATAAGGAGGAAAACACTATTGGGACACAGACACCCATAGATCTGAACGAGGAGTTTTGCCCCTAATCTGTTTAAATGTTAATTCCTTTGCTGCCCTATATCTACTTAAGTATATTCCTTTTATTTTCTAGCTAATTAAAAATTTCACTTCATCACTACTAATAGCTCTGTCTTCCTATCCACTTAATGAAATTAACTTTTTAAGGGTTTCATTTGTCCAGTACCTCATGGTTTGTAGAATAATGTTTGGGTTTTCTAAAGTATATAGCATAACTTTGTTACAAAGCAAGAGAGACTAGTGGATGCTAATTCTATGTGAGAGAAGGGGTTGACTTGAGTCACCACCAAGCTGGGAGGAGTGGCTGACACCCCAGAGGGCTGTGCTGCCATCCAGTGAGACCTGGACAGGCTGGAGAGTTGGGCAGGGAAAAATTTAATGAAATATAACAAGGGAAAGTGCAGACTCCTGCATCTGGGCAGGAACAACCCCAGGTTCCAGTATAAATTGGGGAATGACCTATTAGAGAGCAGTGTAGGGGAAAGGGACCTGGGGGTCCTGGTGGACAGCAGGATGACCATGAGCCAGCACTGTGCCCTTGTGGCCAAGAAGGCCAATGGCATCCTGGGGTGTATTAGAAGGGGGGTGGTTAGTAGGTCAAGAGAGGTTCTCCTGCCCCTCTACTCTGCCCTGGTGAGACCTCATCTGGAATATTGTGTCCAGTTCTGGGACCCTCAGTTACAGAAGGACAGGGAACTGCTGGAGAGAGTCCAGCGTAGGGCTACAAAGATGATTAAGGGAGTGGAGCATCTCCCTTATGAGGAAAGGCTGAGGGAGCTGGGGCTCTTTAGCTTGCAGAAGAGGAGACTAAGGGGAGACCTCATTAATGTTTATAAATATATAAAGGGGGAGTGTCACGAAGATGGAGCCAGGCTCTTCTCGGTGACAAACAATGATAAGACAAGGGGTAACGGGTACAAACTGGAACACAGGAGGTTCCACTTAAATATGAGAAGAAACTTCTTCTCAGTGAGGGTAACAGGACACTGGACCAGGCTGCCCAGGGAGGTTGTGGAGTCTTCTTCTCTGGAGACATTCAAAACCCGCCTGAACGCCTTCCTGTGTAACCTCATCTAGGTGATCCTGCTCCAGCAGGGGGATTGGACTAGATGATCTTTTGAGGTCCCTTCCAATCCCTGACATTCTGTGTGATTCTGTGACTTTCATCATGGTGTTGATTGATGCTTTATTTTGCACACATGATTATCTTCATTTGCCTTTCTAGTAAAGAACAGTTAGTTAACTAATGTGTAGTTTATAATGGTGAGGAAAATGTGGGTATCATAAATGTGTGACTGGCCATTTGGATGTAGCCTGAGGTGCAGTCAAATAGAGAATACAGGTCTGCTTTCATAAATGGGTCAGATGTTTTGCTGATCACAACCATATCACTTGTCCTTGCGTTTGTGGGATGTGGTAGTTGATATGACACACCTTGAAGAAGAGCAGGACTATGGGCATCCAGCATCACTGTTGTGATTTTAGTATTGGTATTGGTATTTTAGTATTAATATTGGTATATTAGGTATTTTTAGCATTGCCCATTTTACAAGGACAGAGATATGATGTTAGGCAGCCTTGCTATAGGTCTTGTTGTTTATCTGACTTCTTCTAAAATAATCTTGACAACAACTTCTCTGGTGTGCAGCTGTGGATGGTTTGTGCCATGAATCGTGATTCCTCGTCTCCTGCTGAGCTGCTAGGATACACTGCTTACCACCAGCTAGAGAGTAGTCTTTGGAAGCACTCTGTAATTCATACTTCAACCTGCTTCTTTTCACAGTGTCTACTTAATACCTGCTGGTGTGGGGTTGAGTATTTTGATAGCTGGAAGAAGTTTACTTGAGAGTGGATTGGGGTGTTCAGTACCAAAACCACTCACTTCATCTAATAAATGATCTAAACGTTCCTCAGTCTTCTTAAATATTGTTTCTAGTGTCCTGTGTGATTATCAAGAAGAACTGGCCGTTCATTATCAGCTAACAAATAGCCAATTTGAGGTCATTAGAAAACAATTTTTAAATGTGATGGCTGCAGCCTTCCTTCGGGTTCTGCAGCTTGGGTCCCATGTCTCAGTTGCTTTAAATAGTATTTATCCAGGATTTGGCTGGGAATTGTGAGTGTGAGGTGGCATCATCTCGGCTGTTGGCTGCTTCTTACTGCTGCTTTTTGCCACAGTTGCCTTCCTACTGCTGTCAAAAATTTGGAGGCAGGATCAGCTCACCTAGCAGGAACATTTAAGTGTCATCTTGAGGAGCTGGGCTTTTTCCTACAGGAAGAAGCAAGACTTGGAGTAGGGGTTGAGGGTATAATTTGGGATGAGAGAAGAACTTGGGAAGAGGAAGGAATTAGCCTTAGATGTTATTGTAGCCTTTCATAGAGGCTTTCTTTAAAGAAGTGACTGATTTTTTTGCATACCTGTTGCTTTCACTGACTAACCAAGAGGTACAGAGCCTCCTTCTGTGTCAAGAGTTGTTGATTAAATCTTAAGATTTCAGATCATGCCACCAGCTCTTTCATATTGGCTATGTCTCCAGCAGTGACATGACTATTCCCTGGCCATAAGGCCATCTGGCACAGTGAAGCCTACATCCACATTATTATTACTTGAATCATGCTGAGGAATGGTTTGAGGAGGTGCTGGTCAGCCTGGGCCAAAACTGGGCAGCAAACTGTTCTGAGAATTACACATTCATCTTTCTGTGGCATCTTTCTTTTCTTTGCATTATTTAATTTAGTAGTATAGGCTAAGCAGCACCTTAATTGTTTGTTTTGCTCACAGGATAATGAAAATAGAAGGTGTTAGCCAGTGAACAAGCAGTAGATGAACAAACAGTAGAAGCAGAACTTTGGTGTCACACACAGGCAGCCAAAATCAGAATTCCTGTTCCCATGAGGAAAACATGTGGGACCCTGGTAGATTAGATGGTCTACACTCCCCACTGGTGTAGCTGTAAACCAACTAATGATTTAACCTTCATCTATTGTCAGCAAGAGGCAGAACACCAAATCCCTCACAGAGCTGCATGTTTCTATTTAGTATGAAAATAAAAACCTCTTAGAATAGTAGAGACAGTCATCAGGTTACAAGAAAATGGGTATTTTAGAAGTGGTGCTTTAGAAGATGCCTGACTTACTCAAGAGCAAATAGAGTGGTAGGCAGCTTCTCAAACTTCTTGGTAGGATATTTTTTTTTTTTTTTTTACACCATACTTTGTGCATTCTTGTCATGCATTGCCAACATGCCATATGCTTACAACACATGGTAAAAGCATGGGTAAGAAAATGTGATTGTGACATGTAAAGACAACTCTGGATCCGTAATGCTTCTGAGCTAAAATACACTTGTGCATTTGTTATATAAGTTTAGAGGATTTTTTATCAAATGCTTTGGATGTATATCACTGGAAAAGATAAGCAATTCCAACATTCCATACAAAGAGAACAAGGACTGTATTAAGTGGTTAGCAGCCAGGATTTCAAGGTTGTAGACAATAGTTTGCCACCTATTCTCAGAAGTTAAGGCAAGTCACTTGAATGTCCTGTGTCAGTTTATGACTCTGTAAAAGCAGATTTAATTGTTTGCAAATTGTTTAAAAGTTGCATGCATGTACCAAAGAACTGAAGTGCTGGTTTTATGACTGAATTATGTAATGGCCACCTTAGGTCTCCTGGCCTGGTTTTCTGTGTGTAAAGAGTGGTAGCTCCTATCTCAGAGTTTATACCGTGAAGAGATAAGATAGAAAATGAGTGGGTGAGAAAAGGATCTAATGAGAGGTAAAAAATGATTTGCCCAAGATCAGTCACACAACACTCAGTGACAGATTTGGAGTAAAATCCAGGTTTCCTGCATTCCCCACCAGTTTCAGACTCACTAGACTTTGCTGTCTTCAGCCACCACTGTCACTTGTCTCCCTGGGGAGCTGGGGAGCCTAGAGCATCTGTCCTTGGGTGCTGGCATATGGGGCAGGCTCCTCTTCAGAAGTTGTTGCAGGACTTTGTCTTTCCAAACATGCCATTGATAAACCCAACTGCATTCAAGCAAAGTAAGTGATAGAAGAAAATGCCTAAGAAATTGCAGTTAGGGACATTAACCTACTGACACAGTTAGGAAGATGGTCTCCATAGGCTCTCTCTGTGATTAAGCAGAGAGACTCTTTCATAGGAATATTGAGTGAAAGAACATAGCTAATAAGCCTGTGTCAGATCATTCTTACATGTATGTATTTGTAAGTCTGTGGACATGGAGGTGTGGAATTTTCCTGATAGAGTTGATTGAAAGAACATCATGTTACTTATCCCCACTAAAGACATTTGTATGAATGCAAGATTATCTGCCACCAAGCAGCATGCCAGCTTCTCAGAGATGACAGATATGACACAGCTTTTATCACAGACACCCAGGCAGGGGATACTGCAAACCCAGTGTTAGTCCCTTCCTTGTCTCTCTGCTCTCAGCAGGCCACTGGGCTCATCACAAACTCAGAGAAGAGAGAGAGGAAGGCTGCACTTCATTTATCATCCCTTCAAACTTTAAAACTTAAGCGGTCCTTCAGATCAGAAGCGTTTGATTTAATTCACTCATCTAACAATAGAAAACAGAGCCAAGGCTAACATACATTTTTGTTCATTCACCGTGCCCCTAGAGGGTTCATAATGGAGTTTACTGATACCTTGTTGGCAATGATGGTGAAATACTCCAGACTTTTACCTCCAGAGATTTCAGCATTCATGCTGACATGAGTGCAGATATAAAAAATCTCAGAACTGATGTCTTCACTTCCCTATCTGCATTACTGGGGCTTAATACATTTACTCATAGGGAGTTTCAGGGCTTGCTTAAAGAGTACTGAACATATCAAATACATGAATTTGCTTCTCCCTGGCTGATGAAAAGGAAGGTTTTGAAGAACTGATGCTGGTCACAGCCAGAACACACAATGGCTTTGTCGGGAAAGGACGCATCCCATCCTCCTATGAAATGTGGAATAATGAAATCCACACTGAATAAACTAATTTTGGGTACGTCAATCCCAGCTCCAGGTTCTCCCCACAGGGTGCCTTCCAAAAACAGCAGAGGATGCACCTTGGTCCTGTGAAGACATGAGTTTTCTCACTGCAGAATCTCCATACGCAGTGTCAGCAAAATATAAGGCAAAATAAACTCAACCAACAGATGTACACGTGTGGCAGGTAAAGTCCTCAGTTGTTTTCACTACACATGGCCTTGTATTTTCTTTTGTGGTGATCCACTGCCTGAGCACAGTGTTGACTGAAACAAGATTTGAGAAGCTTCATGGCTTGGGAACGTTTGTGGAGTTTTCTTGGAAAGTTTTCACATAACTTCATTTTTCAGTATTGACTTTTAACATTTCTGCTTGGCATCTGTATGTGTTGGCCAGTCCTTATTTAAGTATGTTTCTGTCACTTTTGACTGTACACAGCATATATATATATAATGTGGTCTTGTATTCAGGAAATCACCAGCAAGACACAACACTGGAACACATCTGAACAGCAGAGGCATTGTGGAGGTGCTAAGCACTCTCCACACCAGGTGACTTGATGAAGAGCAAATCTTTTCTCAATTCTTGACCCCTTGTATTCAAGGCACTCAGTTATTATCCTTTTATTTCTACAGAAATCATTTACATCTCCGGAAAGGAGACTGTAGTAACAGCTCTGTGTTTAGAGCCCCTGGGAGCTCTTGTAAGACTAAACCTCATTTGTGTGGAGCTAACAACATGATGGCGGTGAAAAAGTTAAGGAGAGCCTGAGAACTCAATTAGCCCCAAAGCTCTGCAACCTGACTGAATTAGCGAAACACCCAATGGGGCAAGAGCTGGGAGGAGAGCTTATAAAGAGGTTGAAAAGAAGGGGATAAGCCTCCAGCACCTGGCCTCATCTGTTTTTCTTTTGTGGCCAGCACCATTGACCCTGTGCTCATCTCCATGGGCAAAGGGGTCCTGCCACCTCTCCAGGGTCTTTGGAGTTATAGGAGATGTTTGCCTAACATTTCCAGAAGAGTGAGTCTCAGAAGGATCATCTGGAATGAGAGACTTAGAACAAGGTAAAACTTTTTGGTGGTGGTGGTGGTGAGTTTTTGTTGTTGTTGCTGCTTTGATATTTTTATGAGCAATTGAAAATAGACTATTATGATACCAGTTAACAGACAAATGCTATTTGGGGCAGTCTTATGTTACAATAAATTTGGCAGGTAGATGCAGATTAAATTAGAGATGGATTTACTCTGAATCTGAGATCCTAACAAAGAAATTTAAGGATTGCTTAGACCCTGAATGGAAAAGGCCAAGATGAATTTCCAGGCTCCAGCACTGGTGCTGGGTCTGGTTCCCTGTACTCAGGTGTTCTCCTAATGCTCTTCCTGGCCTCAAGCTGCAGGAGCAGAGTGTCAGGAGCCTCATGGGAAAGAAACCCCAAAGGTTACAGTGAGGTTCTTGGTCCTCCAGGACAGCACCGACAACCTGTACCCCGTTGTGATGCAGCTTTCTAGGATTAAATCCCTCAGATCACCATGGAAGTGCTTATAATGAGAATTTTGCTCTTTTCATTTTTCTGTCAGACTCAAATATGGATCCCTCCTGTTGTCAAGGTTTTCGAACCTTGAATTTTAATTTTGATGGATTTATCACCAGCCACCCTTTGCACACGGTTGTTTCCATCTATTTCTGGACGTACTGGCTGTGCTGGGATAGCAAACGGTAGGAGAAGGTATTAACTTAAATGAGCTACATGAAACAGATTTCTGTCCGTGTCCCCTCGGCATTTCTTGATAACAACACTGTCAACAGATCTAAACATTGTCAAGATGTGTGAAAAGAAGCTAAGTTTATGCCTGTGACTAGAACTTTTCAGAGAATGGGCTTCAAAAAGTTTTCACGTTTTTATTTTTTCAACAAGCAGGCAAAATCTCCTTGGAAAGCAGATACTTTTTGTAAAAATTTAATTTTAGTCAGAATGCCAGTTTTTCTGTTGGAAGTTTTGCTGGGAAAATGTTGACAGGCTCTTCTTGGTAGTGGTTTCAACATTTCATTACATAAATTAGTGTGTTTGCTAATGGAAAAGAGTCCAGCTTCGACTTTTAAGAATTCTAGTAGATGGTTGTCACCATGTTTTCACCAATACTGTGTGTTTTTTACAATGCTGATGACTCAGAATTCAGGTGCTCTATGCAGGAAGTACTTAGGGTAGGTCAACAAAAAAGAACAATTTTGTATACACGCCTAAAAGATGATTTTGCTCAGAGGACAAAGTTAATCTCTACATGGGCTTGTCATCTTTTTGCACAAAGATGAAGTACCATCGCAGAGCTAATCACCTTTGACACTAACACAAGTCTTTCACCCTAGCTTTTCCAATATAAATATTCCCCAATAATCTGTGTGTGCAAGAAAAAGCCAAAGGGAAACACCACACACAATAATCCCCTCGGGGACAGGGAGAAAGAACAAACGTGTGACACATTAACCGTGTTGCTTATTGCTCTTCTGGAAGGTATTTTGACACTATAGTGATGAAGGCAATTCAAGAGATTGAATGTAAGTATCTCTTGCTAAATTGTCAACTTAGTGCTCCTTTTCTGGGATCTTGTCAAAATGAGATATATGAATCCTTGCATGTAATTCCCCAAGAAAAGCTTTTACGTAATTAAACAATAGATGACAACGTGTAAGTGCATCCCACTGAAATTCTTCACTTGTCCTTGTAGATATAGTATTGCTACCAGCATAGGAAATGGAATTGTTTTTTATGTTTATATACATTCCTTATTACATTAAATACATTCCACCTTATTGTATACATTTGTCTTTTATATACGTTTCTTTAGTACGTACCTTTCTGTCTGTGGCTCAAACAAGTTTTGAGGTTTTCTGGTGTTGGTTCATCCCAAGTTGTGGGTTTGATCCAATATTTAGGTAATGAATGTCAAGTTTCAAGAAATAAGTGGTTTCTCCTCAGACAATTCCTTTCATATACAGAAACTTCTTTTTCTGTCAGTTAACCAGGGCTAACTTTGCCTGCACCTCTGCTTTAGCCTCCTAGATTTGCTCAAGTGCTTCTAAGCAGCCCTGGCAATGGGATGGGGGAAGAGGAGGTGCTCTTGTCTGTAGACAAGAGAAAGGAAGGTAATTCAAGGCATTCTAGAGCATAACCTATTTGATAAGAGTGGTTTTATTGGGCCAAATCACAAGTACTAGGGTGCTGAATTCAGGTTGTGCTGAAGTTCAGTGAAACTCCAAATGTGAGACAGCTAAACAGGTCATAGCTGATATATAGAATTGTTTAGATTGGAAAAGACCTTTAAGATAATTGTCTCCAACTGTAAATCTAATACTGCCAAGTTCATCATTAAACCATGTTTGTAAGTGCCACATCTATGTCTTAAATACCTCCAGGGATGAGGACTCCACCACTTCCCTGGGAAGCCTGTTCCAGGGCTTGACAACCCTTTTGGTGGAGAAATTTTTCCTAAAATCCAAATGAAACCTCCTCTGGTGCAACTTGAGGCCATTTCTTTTTGTCCCATCATTGGTTACATGGGAGAAGAAACCAAACTCCCACCTTGCTGCGACCTCCTTTCAGGTAGTTGTAGAGAGCAAATATGTGCATGTAATATGTGGCTGATAATTGCATTTTACTCCTGATTTCTCTTAGGCACTTCTCCATCAAAGATTTCAATAGTTTGTTTTGAAGAGGAAGGGTGAGTTTGAGGTCCATTAAACACAGTGACATTTCCTAATGTATCACAATTACAAAAACACCTGTGCTAAGCAGAGGAACTTTTTTGTTGAGTCACTGGATTAGTCTCTTTAAGTTGATGCGTTTCTGTTCGTTTATAAATCACTTTAACAAATAAGCAGCCTCCCAAATTGCAATTTACTTTCTTTAGATAATTTGATAATTGCAGCATTCCTTACAGTATTTATATGAGAAGATTGGCAATTCATAAATGTTAAATTATACTGTTTCTGCCTATTTGCCAATTGCATAAAATTACTGAACTAAATCTTGCAGCTATCAGAGTAACACAGCTCAAGCTACAGTAATTTCTGAAATACAGCTATCCTGTGCAATGCAGCTCTAAATAAATGGATGTCAAACACTGTCAGTGCTGTGAAGAGATACTACCTGTAATTCAGAATGGGTACAGCCATGTCACAAGTGCAGTGCACTGGGGTAATTTGCTCTGCTCTTCGGGGCTGTTAAAGACCAACCAAATTTCTCCATCTGGGTTCATATTCTTAGGAAAACTGTCTTTTGTGCTTGGTTCTGGAGAACTACCTCATCTCAGTGGTTTTATAAAAATATGCTCCTGTTCTTAATTATTCCCTGTGACTGTCTTTTTATTTTTATTTTTACATAAGTTGTTTAATTATTCAGCCTGGGTTCAAAATATCTGCTGGTTTTGTTGTTTGTTTTGTTTTTTCTTTTTTGAATGTTTAATTAGTGAATGCCTAAGAAAAGCCCAGAATTGTGGTTTTGCAGTAATTCCAACTTAAGGGGGTTTTTGCCAAAGGAAAAAAAAAACCAAAACATAAATCCTAGTGATCAAAGACCTGGGTGGGCTGTTGTGGTCTTCTTTATCAGCTTATATTTGTAGAAGTATATTTATGAATAAAGCCACCTTCATTTCAAAGCAGAACATATATATTGTGTCTTGATGGAATCCAAATTACACCCCTCTTCCCCTGAAAAACAGAGGTGATGTCCTTCTGTCTCAGGTATTCCTTTCTGCAGAATTTGCTCATGGCCTTTCCACGCCTTAGAAGCTCTGAGCTCCCTTGATAATAAAAGGAGACGGAAAGGGATTTTTTTTCTTTTTCAATTTGGCTTTTTTTCCCCTCACTCAAATGTGGTGTCCAGCTATGCCAGTGATGAGCAGTGCAGCCTGAGCTGCAGAATGTCAGCATATGGGTTCCTCAAGCACCAATCTGGTGCACAGCTCTGCTATTAAGCCAGCAAACAGGACAGGGCACTTGACCCATCAATGTTACTCCCTGGAATTGATGAATCGTGATAGTCCTGAGTTTCCTGCAATAGTTACAAGCTATGTTGGTAAGTTGTAGAAGTATTTCTTGGCCGTGAGATCCTGGGCATGTAGAGCTGCCTTTGAAGGTCCTGTATTTGAACCTTGTTGTTTTGTGTTATGTTTTCTTTTGAATCTACCAAAATTTAAGTTGCAGTCTCATTTCTTGAACGCAAGCATACAGTTACATTCTCAGGCAGGAGTTATTAGCATTTTGCCTTTGTAGCCATTTTCTAATCATTGTGCAGATGAAGTATTTCAGGATGAGAAAGTTACTGTAGTTTTTTAGCAAGTACCTCAGGCAATTTGCTGACATATATCAGTGCACTTGTCAAATGCTTTGACACAGATGTCTAGTTTTGGCAACCACAGAATTTGAATATCCTACCCTGTACATATCTATTCATAGAGTCAATTCAGATCCGGTGTAGGTGGGTGCAACTTCATTGACTTCAACTGTGAGGCAGCCGCCTGCACTCAAGCTGAATTTAGGCTTAGAGAAGTGTGCCCGAGAACAGCATGGGGAGCACTCAAAATGGTCCTCCAAGACCTGTTGCTGCCTTTGCCTGTGAGCAGGGATGCGTCACAGGCATTACTGAGCCCTTGGGGCCAGCCACAGCAGTGATGGATGGGCTGGCCTTGCCCTTCACCTTCTCTGCAGGAGGGTAATGTGGAGCCCTGGGTGATGGGGTGGCCTTGCTTCTACTCATGCTTCAATGCCCATCCTTACATCCGACTGTCACGTTACTTCTCCAGTTGACCAAAGAGCAACGGTGGAAGTTGGGATCCTACATTTCTCCTTGTTGAGAAATGAGAAGGTTTTGGCCACTAAGTATCTCAAACTTCAAAAAGTTTCTTTGTTCTCCCTCTGGCCAGCTATTCTAACTTTCTGCAGCTATAAGTCCCCAGGATTATTAATTATTGCCTTTACTCACTTAACTGGGCTTCTCACTGTTTTCCCAGTAGGCATTGAGAGGGAGGATTTCTCTTCCACCCTTGGAGGAGCAGCCACCTCAAACTGTCACAGCAATGGAGGTCCAGGCTGGTGGCACAGAGGCTCTTTGTCACCTCAATTGGTCCCAGCCACTTTGGGTGTCCGCCAGAACATACAGCGTCCCCTCTGCTGCACCAAAACCCTTCCAGGGAGAGTTTCACATTGCAGAGAGGACAGCCAGGAAATTAATGCCGACAGGATCAGCCTTAACGTACCTGCTAATATCCCATGGGTCTGTGGTGGCTGGTGCTGCCTCTGCAGCTGTCACTTCCCCACTCAGTGATCCTCCACACCATGAAATACATTAGTGTGGCTGGAGGGGAGAGGGAGGGTGCGTGTCCCTCATGTTGCTGGTAACCGCCCCTTCTGCTCCATCCCAACGCAGAGCTCGCAGGTTCCCTTCCCATCTGTCAGGCCAGGGGGGCCTGGTGAATGCAGAGCAATTTGGAGCAACTCCCCCAATATTAGCCTGTTAATATTTCCCAGATAGTGAGATTTGCTAAAGGTTTGACTTGTTTCAGCAGTGCTGTGAGAGGAGAATAAAAATGTTGTAGATGTTTGTTTGCCTGTAGATAGGAACACAATTGCCATGGTATATTTGGGTTTGTCACTGCATATCGTGTCCAGATTTGATTTTTCTCAAGATGGTCGTGAAGTGAAACCCAGTGGATTGACACAACATCTTCACTTGTAAATCACTGCGCCGAGCTGCCCTGCTGCTATCAGAAATAATCACAAAATACAGTGCTACATGACACAGATCATCCTTTGGTTTGAAGAACACAGTGTTAATTTTATGCTCTCCTTTCACATAAACACCCTCACTTGCACCTTAACAAGCCCCCAAACATTGGTTACCAAACGACCATATTATATCAACCCCCCCCTTTTGTTCACTTGCTATAAAATTGAACAACTGGGACTGAGAGAATTTGGCCTCAGTCCAAAACATGGCTAGATGCATCTGCATTTGGCTTGGTGCCCAAAGATATAATATTCAAATGTGAGTTGTCCTTAATTTTTGTTTAAATCATCCTTTTCACTTTTTTTTTCTTTCTGGGGAGGGTGCAGTGCTTGCAAGATGTTTTCCCCTCTTGCTGTCAGATTTATATTTTTTTTTTTTTTAATGCAATTTCTCTTTCTTCTTTCCCCATGGAATTCAGAAGAGATGAAACCCAAGGGGACCGTTTAGAAATTAAATGGGCCCCCCTAGAAACTACTCTTTCAGAACCATTTAACATTTAATAAAGAATGGTTCTATTTCTGTAGTTTCTTTTAAATATACTAAGAAGCATATTATGGGGGAACCTTATTTCTCTGATTTTGTGATAAAAAGGGCTCTTATTGTCTATGAAATTCTAGGGGGTTTCTACTCCACTTTAGCTGCTGCTGGTTAATAATTATAAATGTGCTGTGGATAATAGGGGCTTGGTACAGATTGTCAGGGTGGACCTTCTCTGACTGCAATGGGCTTTGCGTCAAACCCAAGAAGACCTTTGCTTGCGATATTGTTGCTGGTAAATCCTTTGTGTGTGAAGCTGCCTGTGATTGAAGCAGGGCAGGACTTTGAGAAGTGGCACGGTACGAAATCAGCTGAAAATTCAATTTTGTCTTGCACTTCTCCATTCATGCTGCCCTAAACCCAGCGACATATAGAGGGGAGCAGGTCAAAATATAGACATATAGAGCATGACCTTCAGCTGAGGAAGCATTTGCTGTCTTTTCCATGCTTTCGTTGCTGTTATTAATACTGATAATGCTTAGCAGCAGTACCCATTAGATAGGTGTAAATAGAGATTATAACTTGGTTAGGGATAACACAATTGACGATACACGTATTTAGTAAACAAGACTGTCAGTATGTATAAAACATCAGCAACATGTTAAAGCTTGATATTTCATAAGACAGCCGAGCATGGGGGATTGCTTTGAGACAGCAACCTGAAAAAACATTTCGTTTATAAATGAAACGTGGTTTAGTGTTATAAACCCCAGCAGGCAATTCACTCATTGGGGCTAATCATTCAAAATCTGCTGCTCTTTGGTAGCAAGCTGAAAGAGAGACAGAGCATTTCCAAAGACATCGGAGGGGGGGGGTTCCTAGACCTTAGGAACAAGTTTATTTTAGCTTTATGGTTTTTTCGAATTGAAAATATGCTGTCTTCTGTGTCTGGAGAGTGGTCCAAAAAGGCTAGATTTATTAATATTTTCCAGATTTACATGAACAGTTATGTAAATAATGACAAATATGGAGACTTAAAATAGATCCTATGTGTGGTGGAGGAATTTAGCGTCTTCCTTAACTGTCTGGTCCAACAACCTCGAGCAAGGTATGTAAAACCAGGTATGGGGAATAATTGTAAATCAAGTGCTTGAGTGGCTGAAGCAGTTAACAGATGAAGTCTATGTTTATTGTCAAAGTATCTCCAAGACTGAATCACTCACTGTCGCTTCTCAGGCTCTTGTTACTGCTCTCTTACAATACTGATCTGAATGGGAGACCTGTAGCTTGTTGCCGAGGCTGCCAAGGTGGGTTACCAGCATGCTGAAGAGGTTTAGGTCTTAGTAGGTGGACGTGGAAAAACAGTCACTGTCAGTAAATGCTGGTCACCCAGAGGTCATCAGGGGTAAAATTTTCATCTCATCATTTATGAGGAATCAGCTTTTTGCTGAAACAGAGCCTGAAAAATCACTTGTCCCTGGCTTGACATTTTCTCTTCCTCCTCTTTTCTTCCTATCTCCCTGCAAGAATTTTTTTCCCTGCTATAATTGTAAATACGATACAAATCTAGGAGACATATAGTGTCTGTGGATATGCCATATTCAGCATTTGAAAAGAAAGCGATTAAGTAAAGTCACAGAAACTATTTAAATACTTTTCTGTAAAACTCTGGTCATGGTTGTTGCACAGGTTGTAGTTGGTCGGCATTGGAAGGAGATACAGCAAAACCAAGTAACACCATTAAAATGTCGTGGGCATAACAACATGTTTCATGCTTCTCTTGCTAGTTTCAAAAAATGTTTCAGTACAAAATGGAGTTTTGCTTAAAGATCCTGGGAAGGTGACTCAGCTTTCTGAAGTGATACAAGGAAGGTACCTTAGAAATTGAGTAATGTAAATGATATAACAATTCTTTTGTACTGACCTCACAAAAAAATTAATGTTGGAAGTTGTTGATGAGACCAGAAATATAGCCTAATTTAAGAAAAATTGCTGAACCTAGTGATAGGGGAAAAAAATAGTAAAGTAAATGTACATCTGTATGGAACAAAATAGTCATCCATTATCTAAGTTAGAAGGGGAAAATTGGGTATTTCTCCTAATCTCATGTTCTCTTTTTCCCAAGATGTTCTTACTAGAAGGTCTCATAGCTAGATACTTGTTCATATTGAATCTATTCCTTGTTCATTTTACATCTGGCATAGTAACTTCCACAAATGAATTATCACAAGCTAATTGTGATACTACTCATTTCAAGCAAGGAATTTTTACCAGTAACTGCTACTCTCCCTTAGCAAGGAAGTTGCTGGAAAACAGCATCAAAATAATATCACCTCTCTTTAAAAAAGGCAGTAGAGGCAGACCTAATTTGTATATACTGCTGTTAAATTATAGAGCAGCACCAATGGAGCATGAATCATCACCTGCTGACATCTTGTTCAACTGACGGCTGCAGAGCACAATGTCTGCACAGTTAGACACTGATGTCAGGCTCAGTTGAGATGTGGAGATATGGAAAGAAAAAAAGATCAGAAAAGCAGATGTTTGGTATGATTTGACCACCTGGGTATTGTCATTCCTCCAAGGAGTGATGTTGTGTGTGTCTACACCAGGAAGCTGTAGCTGCAGGTGATGGGGATAGAGCATGAGCTAGACTTCCAGCTGCATGAAGCTTCCATTCCCACCAACTGTGAGCCTCCTGTGGAAAAACATGTGGCAGCTCCTCCAAATGCCAAAGCAGTGAGGGCACCTTATCAATTGTTTCTATCAAAAGACTCTGAGACTGAGACAAAGCAGAGATGCCTGTGAGAGCTGAGCCCCAGGGCAGGGAAGCAGCTTGAGCACTTCTTGCTGCTGCCTCCCAAAAGTCACGTGTGGACGTGGAGGTCCACATGCCACTGCAACTGGATGTTTCCACTTGCGTCAGCAGGTTGCTTATAAGCAACTGCAGGTGTGCATTGTGTTCATGTTGATTGGTCAGTGTTAAGTTTGCCAAGAAGAAAGTTGTGGGGAACTGTCCCTTCTGAGACTCTGTCATGAGAGCGTTGGACTCAGTGGTTGTGTTACACAGAGACTTGTGTATCCCTCTGCTGACCAGCTGCCACCCAGATACAGCCTGTAAGGAGCTGCTCAGCTTTGAGTCATTTCTGAACAGCACAAGTATCATGCAACTTCCCCTTATTCTTTATCAAGAAGTGCAGAGGCTGAAATGCTTACAATTGTGCTTCAGTGCAGACGTTTCTTCTTTCTTCCTGGGCTTATCATGTGTCTCTTGCCCAGATGGTGTCTGGGTCTTTCCCACAGCACCTTCTCCATCCCATCTCCCTTGCAGTTCCTTATGGCAATAGCTACAGTGGCTCTCCTTTCAGCTGCCTCCTCCACAACAGTGAAGCTCTCATGAGAGCAACTCAAAATCCTTCCATCAGATACTTGAGTGAGTGAATTATGGACATCATGGATCACATATGCATGCTAGATCTGATCAATGTTTATAAATATCTGAAGGATGAGTGTCAAGAAGATGGGGCCAATCTCTTTTCAGTGGTGTCCAGTGATAGGACGAGGGGCAATGGGTACAAACTGGAACACAGGAAGTTCCACCTCAACATGAGGAGAAATTTCTTTATTGTGAGGGTGATGGAGCCCTGGAACAGGCTGCCCAGGGAGGTTGTGAAGTCTCCTTCTCTGGAGACTTTCAAAACATGCCTGGACATGGTCCTGTGTAACCTGCCCTAGGTGACCCTGCTTTGGCAGGGGGAGTGGACTCGATGATCTCCAGAGGTCCCTTCCAACTCCTACTGTTCTGTGGTTCTGTGAGATCAGTGGATTGTGCTGTCTACTGCTAATTTTAGGTTATGGATTTTCTCAAGAACAAATGAGCTTTTCTACAGCTTGTGCAGCTCTAGCTTCACCTTTGGTGACACATGGTCACTGAGAGGCAGACACAATCATTTGGCTACTTTGCCAATTTTTTCTGGAAATGGTTTAGGTCTAGCTCATGAAAAATCCTTTGCATCCATTTTTCCGTATCTTTGATACTGTTTTCTCATTAGACTCTAACATGCCTGGGGAGAGATTTTTCTTTTTTCTTCTTTCTTGGAAGGAAGGACTCCTTTACTGTAACACTTTTCCTGGTGATTTGCTTTCCCCTAAAGCTGTGGCAACCATTTCTTTCTGTTCTTGCCCAGTGAACTCCTGAGAAGCTCCATGGACTGCAGCAAATGCCACTTTCTGTTTGGAATCCCTCAGCACTTTTAAGGTAGCTATCAAGTTTTTTAATCCTAGCAGAAGAGGTGATATTTGATCCTTACAAGATAGCTGTTCAATACTGGATTCCTATTCCAAAACTACAGTTAAGGATGAACATGGAAAGTTCATTATCTATCATACATAATATAAGAGCCACGAAATTAGGTTAATGTAACAGAAATTATGTGTGTTTTGATTAAAAAAAAAAAAAAAAAGTCTAGAATGAAAAGCCACTTCTCAGTAACAGCTTTAAAAAGGAAATCTTACTTAGAATTTTTTTTTTTCCCTAAAAATCTGATATCTCTTTTAGGACAACCCAAGATCCTGCTTTAAGGGCTCTTTCTGTCCAGGTTCCTCCATTGGCCTGCAGCAGGTTAGAAAGTTGCATCTCATTTTGTCTTCCAGTGTCCAGCTCTTGCTCTGTGACTCCATGTGAAGTTCATGGGCAGCCAAAAACTCTCTGAAGAAGCCCTTGACTCATCTGTTTTTGCTGTTTCCATCTTAAAACACACTTAGCTTCTGCCAACCACTAATGAGAAGGTTAAAATCAGTATGATGTTAAAGCTTCAGTGCAAGACACAGACATGGCAGGGGTCAAGGTGAAAAAGTGATAGTTCAGTGTTTTTTCACCTCATGGATGCTCAGGAATCCTTGAAGAGAGCACACTAGAGAAGAGATGCAGAATTACTCATCCTTGCAACTGCTGCATAGTCTAAATGCAAGTTGCTCTGGGATAGGGATGCATCCAACTCTCTGAATGCAGACCCCAGAGAGCTCCTGGGTGTTCCAAAACAGCAAAAAGAAAAAGTCTACGTAATTTATAAAAGAAACAGGGATTCTTTTGCATTTTGGATTCCTTGAATCAGCAAAATTAGAGGTATCTTTGCTATTATTTCTTCTGTGTTTTCTCCTTTCCTCACTTCCCCATAGGGTAAGGATTTTGATGAATAACTAGCTGATGATCACACTATTTCTCTAGATCCTCTTTGGCAGCAGGAATATCAAAAAGTTTAGAAACAAAAATGCTGTAAGGGTGTTTCTCCTCATTAACTTTCCTCTGCATTTCAGCTTTCCACCATCAGTAATTCCAGGGGAGATTTGCATTCCAAAAAGGTAAATTTAATCTGGCATTTCTGCTCTTCTCTTCTCACAAAGACCCAAACTCAACATACACAGGGATAATACGGGTTACTCACCTGAAGTCTATCTTAATTCAGTTTAACTATATAGGATATATTTCCTCCTTTCCCCAACCTGCCCTAGGGTGGTGAGTGAGATGTAGCATATTAATCAATACAAGTTTTCTGTGGTGGTCTCCAAGAAGCACAGGAATAGAGTTAACAGACTGTACTATAGTTGCTAAAACACGTATTAACTGAATGACTGAGGTCTCCTGCAGTAGCCTGTCAGCTTTTGGGAGTCTGTAACTCTTTGTCAAAATGACCCCGGAGGAAAACTGGGGTGGGAAGAAGCTAAAATCAATGATTATTCAAGCTCTTATCCCTGTTAAGCATTTAATTCTTCACAAATTCCAGTGAGTTCAGGTGCCAAGGCAGAAATGTGAACCCTGGATCATGCAGAGCTAACTGGGTGACCTCCTTAAAGGAGCTTCTGACCAGCATGGAGACAGTTCTAGTCCCCACAGAGAGGACTCTTATCCTTGTGGGAAGTGATTCTAAGGTCTCTCATCTGTATAAAACGACCCCACAGCAGTTTGTAAAAGTATGGTGGTAAAGTGCTATTCTAATGTATGAAATAGCCAAATGCTTTATTGACTTCACATCTGACGGGCTAGGACCCTAGCTTGGAGTGTACACCTGGACTTGGTCTTGTCATAGGGATCTTATTTTATTTTTCTTTGTTTTTTAACAGCCATGCAGACACCCCTGGCCACATGCAGTATTTGTTTTGTAATCTGTATTTGTATTTGCCTGTGAGCAACAGGTCAAACACAATATTAACAACAGTTAAATACCTCTATATGACATCTAGCCTCATTCATTTTAAAGTATTCTACAGCTCAGAAATGTGATCATAACAACAGTGTGTGTGTGTTTCCTGTATGAAGTTCTCTTCCCTGCTAGTTTGAATTGTGTACATTATAAAAAAACTTTTTTTTTTTATAAGAAACACTCTCGTAAGCACAGCCTGCCATCTAAGAGTCCAAATACCTTCTTCTCCAGTTGCCAGCCATCACCAGCAGCAAAGAGGCAACAGGCCATATATATTTTCCCCTGCTACAGCTTTTCATTCAAGGTTAGACTTATCACCCTGCCCATGTATTTTGAAATTAGTTGTCAATGCTGCTTCCTAAAAAGAAATAACAAAGCTCATCTTTGTTGTTTTGTCTCTGCAGGGCAGGCAAGGAGCAGAAGCAGCAATAGGAAGAACAAAGATTTGATGCCTAGGCAGATATAATTTAAAGGCAGTGATAAAATGTTTACTAAATGACTTCTTTTTATTCAGTAACAATTATTCTCTTTATTTCAAATACTTATGATATTGAAAGATTTATGCACAGTTTCTTTAACAACATGAAGATTCTGTGTTTTGCCTTCCCCAAAAGAAATAATATCATCACATATTCTTTCCTTTGTGAAATAGGCAGTTTTCCCATAGGAAAAATAATAAAATTCCCTAATAACTTTGTTAAATTGTTTGCAGGTGTCAGTCATAAGTGTAGACATGAATAAACCAAAATAATGGTTGTATAATATTAAAGAATCATAAAACAGAAATACAGCATGAATAAACTGAAACATCAAGGGGTCTTGAATGTAGTTCTAGTCTTTTGTTGCACATGATAATCTCTGGTCTGTGTAAGCATCTCCCCTGTTCTAATGGTACAGCAACCTGCCACAATTTCGTTTTAATAGGGAGTAGATGTATGTTTTTGGAGGAGAATATATCCTGCTCCAAAGCAGTGTCAAGACCTATGTTCTTGATATATTACAAGAGATATTTAATAATGTGTTTTGCCATCTAGCACAGAGAAATATTTTAATTCCCTTATATAAATTGAAGTAAACTTTCTCTAACACCTGTTTATATTTGTACTCTCATCACAGAAGCTTGCTAGAATTCTTGACGTTTAGCTTCTAGCACAGTATTTACTGTGCACCAGGTTTATATTTTGTTTTCTCAATGCTGCAGTGTCTTAACAGCCAAAGAATGTGTATATTTTTCTATTGGAAGGTGGATATCTCACTCTTCCATGTTGACTCATAAACAAATGCAATTTTATGGGTTATTTTCCTTGACTTCTTGGAGGGTACTGCTGGTGAGAGAAACTGAATAAATATGTTCTTACTACAAAGAGGTAAAGGAGAAACAAAAATTCTTTCTGTGGTACGTTGTTAGCTAATTTAATTTTCATTTTCCACACTCAAGGTTTCAAGAACATATATTCAATATATGAAAAAGTTATGTGTAACAGATTTTTAAGCAAATCATCAGATATATTGTCCAGTTTTCCATATAGCAGGACACCTATCACTGAAATATTTCAGGACAAAAATCATCATATTGCGAAGCTAACCATGAGTGTGGTGAGTGATCTGTGCTTATCCAGACTCAGGCTTCTGGTGACAGCTGAGAGTACAAGCAGCTGATATTGTGGTCCTGAAACTACTCTAGCCTTAGAGCAAGCGAAGCCTCCTGCTGAGCAGTTTTAGAGTTTAGGGGAGGTTTTGGCTTAGTAGAATTATCTGTGGTAGAGGGATGCTGCAGAGGGCCCCACCATCATTCTCTTCCCCTTCAGCCATGTCCTCTGTTCTTTGAGGGTGAGGAAGGGGTGTCCAATGCAGGTGCTTCAGCAGGACAGTTCCTTTTGGGAATACTTTTCTAGACTACAAAATCAAGACCATTGCCCTTTTATGCCACCCTTAGGACACCCTGACAACACCACCCCACTAAAGAGCTTGGTGCAGCAATGCTCTGCTTGTAGTCATAAGAGCAAAGATCGAGGCAATGTCAACCTGGACTCACCAACAATCCTAGAAATATCTTGTATGGCTTTGTTTTGATGAAATGCAGAGTGATAAGAAAATGCCGTGCGTAGATAATATTTCCCATCTACCCCATCATCAGCCCATTCTGTACTCATCCTGGAAACTGCTCTGCTGAGAGATTGGCTCCTGATATGGTGTCTGCAGTCCTTGATCAATTATTTTTGCTCATTTTTTTTGGCTCAGAACAAGGACAGCTTTCTGTAAAGTAAGTGCTGGCTCAAGCATTCTCTGTTTTTTCCCTGGGTGTGTTTGCATGTGTGTGTGGTGGATGTATAATGATGTGATATCTCCGCATCTAAAGCCTGGTGATTTTTCTCTTGCAGTCTATGTCAAATCATCAGGCATAGCTGTGTGGTGCCATGAAATAAATCTCCCTCAAAAATCAGAATACTGGTCATGGACTGAGCTGCTCTTAGCACCCATCAACAAGTAACAGTTGTGTTATTCTACTGTGGCATGAACTTGTCTCTTCCCTCTGAGACAGAGCCATAAACTGGGTTTTGGGAGGCAGCACCCATGTCTTGGGGTCATATTCAGCCCAGTGTTTCATCCACAGGGCTGGAGAAAACCCTTTACAGGGGGGGTCACCTGGGCTGCTCTGGGGGGTGGGCTGCTCTTTGATGGCAGAGGCTTCTTCAGAGTCCCATGACTACTTTCCAAACGTCTCTGGTTGCCCAGGTGGGGTTTTATTTGCACGCCTGGCTTTTGTTTGTGACAGCCTGCAAATACGAGTGTCCTGCACCTCCAGTTAATGACAAGGAGTGGAGTTAATTTTTAAGGAGAAGCCGTATAAGCACGGCACAGTTAAAGTTCTTGATGTAAAGAAAGTCACCAATTCACAAAGGAATTTGATTACCTCTATCCATTATACACACACAGTGAGTGATCGTGCTACTAACCATCTGTCATCTATTTCATTTGCATCATCAACACCTGCCCTGTTTATCTGCTACATTCTTTTCTTCGCTGAATTCTTACACTGTTTTAATAAAATACAGAAATGTTATTGTTAAAAACCAATTAATTTACAATCCTCCATAGAGATAGTATTACTTATAATTCAATTTAGCTTCTAATGACCTGCTTTCTTGCAAAATGACTTAATTCTAGTGTCAAAGATTAGTTATTAGACATTACCCTGCTGCACCAGTCATGTACTGCTGAGACAGGCAAAGCAGCTCTAGGTGTCCCTGGTCATTAATCAGAACTCAGAGACATTTTCCCTTTAACTCATTACAGAACCTGATTTCATCTGCCACTTTAACTCTTTGCTTTACAGAAGATTTTTAATCTAGCTTTCCTTGGGTTTTTGTATTTTGGGCCATCAAGGGGGAGAACAGAGCTGGAGAAAGCTGTCATTGCCCAAGCTTTCTGCTGACCCTCCACCGAGGAGCTCATTTTGCTTCTCAACCCTTATGTAAATGTGGCCTGAAAAGCTTTTCCCTACATCACTTCTGGGGAAATTAACACAATTGGATTTTCCACACAATTATAGCGCTGGGTGTATTTGCCTTCTTGCTACAAGAAACAGTATCATAAATACACACGACAGAGGCCAACCTGCTTCCACATGAGTGCCTTGACCAGGCAGCTGCCACCAGCCATCACCTTGAAGCAAGTGGCCAAATCATGGCTGGTTTTGCAGTTCACACATTGATGTTTCACATACAAAATATTATATGCAGTTGAGGGCTGGGTCAAATTCTTTCTTGGTGTATCCCAGGCAAGTCTTGGCTTTTCTTACTCATTACTAGTGTGGTTTCTTCCTCTTTCTCAAGCTGTGTAGCACTTTACTGGGAGTAACTCTGTTTATGGGGCATTTGCAGCCTGTAATATGACGGTAAGGATGGATTTGATCTTTGGAAAACAGTCTAAAGAACTACACTGTGTCCATTTTTTTTTGTTTCTGTGACACATGAGAGAAATACCTGCCATTAAATTAAATCCCAAATCTTTAGAGCATTTCAGCAACAAAGGGCATAAAAATGGTATATGTAAATGGATGAATTATATATAGAAATTAAACCTTTTAAGCAATTTTTGACAACTTAAGTTTGTGAATCGTTGCATGTAGAGTATTTTTAAAATGTATTATAAAGTTAAAACTTCAGGCTCATCAAACCCCACTCATGGAGACGGCACAACTGTCAGGATTTAATGAAGAAAAGGTTACTTCTATTCACAGCCAAGCCTATATGCTACAGTACTACTTCCAGTAAAATCTTATTTTTAGCATGTTTAAGTGGTGCCACTAAGAGTGGGTGAAATTTTTTGTTTTCCCAAAATACAGCCACTTCTGTCTTTTGCAGACTGAGAAGCTACCTAGTGTTATAAAAGGCAAATAATGTCTCATCTGACTTCTTGACAACTGCATGCCATGCTGGAAGAATAAGAGCTGCTCATTATTTTCCTAAAGCAAAGGAATTGGCTGTACAGTGTAGGCTGATGAAACTTCAACAGCTGTCTTCTAAGAAGCAGGGTTTTTTTTCACAATAGACTATCAAGGGACATGTGAATAGTACACCAGACTAACTCTTAAACAACAGGCATTCTTACAAATGATCAAACTCAGCTATGAGCGCCTAAGAATAAACTCCTTTGGATGGCAGGGGTGGGACGTTGCTCTTTGTGTACTGCGAGTGCTAAAGCTGTACATGAAATATTTTGCTCTGTTTATATAGCTTATAATATTTGCAGACAAAATCCATCTGAAACACCAGTGCTTTAAATATCGTGAGGATGAGCTCTTTGGACAATCTGGCAAATCTCTTTGTATGAGCATCCTTAACAACACTGCGTTCCAAATGATATAAACTTATTGCTTCAATCAGGGTATAAATAATTCACATTTCTAAATGGTTTCTACAGAGGGTGATGGAGCGTTGTGGTAGGGTAAGAAACATCCAGCTAGAGCCTAAAATGTCTTCAGACATAATCCTAAAATAATCCTGTTTTCAAATGGTAAAAGTTCGTGCCTCCTGCTCAGGCGGCACATCATCAGCATCCAGATCAGGAGTTATGCCAAACTAGCTGTAATCTAATATGGAAATGAGATGTTGGCCTTGATATTGTGTCATTCTTCTGAATGGGATCACCTGCACCCATATCTCCTAGGAGGAAATTTCAAACAGAGTTAGCTCCTTAAACCTTCTAATTAAAATGAGAAATCCCCAGGCTTCCATGACTCAGCCTCGGAAAAAGATTATTAGGAATTTAATAGGGAAAATATCGCATCTCAGACCATCTGTGACCCAGTGCTCTGTGAGAATTTAAAGAAAACTGGAGGGAGGAGGTGCACGCTCCAAAGCACACTCTAGGAGTACTTTGTTGGAGCTGCAATAAATCAACATAGTTAGAGTACAGCCTTTTTCAGATTTAATTACTGTTACATAATTATTAGCAAAGCAGTCTCCTCTGAAACTGTAAAACTCATTACATCAAAAATCCCCAAGCTCCTGATGGAATTTATGAACTAGTTACTTTCTTCCCAGCTCTGGGAAAATGCAAGAGAATGCATTTGGTTTTGTCTCCAGCAATTTTTTAGTGTGATGAGCTATTCTATTCTTTTTAGTTTCGGGGAACATTCCCTATTTGCCATTTTTTTTATTATAAAATATGTTCATTCTCATTTGTTTGCTTTTCTGCTCCTGGCATGGAATCCAGACATAAGCACTTGGGGACAGATACCCTTTCCCCCTTGCTGAAAGGGATTCGCATCTCATTTCCTCCACCACTCTAGTAGCTACTGATTGAGCTAAAGTACAGATTCCCTCATGGAGGTGCCAAAGAACAAAATTTTCATTGTCTTCTCCCAGAGGTTTTGCTCTGAATACACAGCTTTAAAACCTGCCAATGATCTGAACAAATTGCCACCGGGGAGGGCCATTTGGAGTCTATATCAAGCAAGCCCAAGTCCAGTCCTTCCCTGACCATTTCTGCCCAGTTTGAGACCATTAACAGGTGCCTCTTCTGTAGGATAGTAGAGAGATTGCATGATGCCCTAATGGACAAGCTGGCTCTTGAATCCATGATGTTGCCTCATAGATAGAAGTAACAAGAGATATCCCCTCAGAGAGCTGAGAGAACAAGTGAAGAATGGTAACGGCAATGGCTCCTTCAAGGTCACAGCTGGTGGGGCTGGGCTGAGCAAGCAGCAAGGTCTCAGCTCAACCAGGTGAAAAGAACTACAGCAATCCTCCCTTTCCTACTTCTTCCCTCAGTCAGGAAATGGTATTTCTTAGGAGACCTTGTGCTAGTGCAGACCAACCATCAGCTCTGGGAAGTGCTCCTGAAGATAAGCCTGGTTTTGGCTGCTTGTGAGCTCTGAATTCTAGAGAAAGCATTGGAGTATGTTCAGGGGTAACACAGATAAGCTTTGTCCTGTAGCTGAAGTCATATTTACCTGTTGAATTTGAATATTATCAGTGGATGAGAGAAGACTAACCTGGGGTTTTTTGAGCTGCTCTGGTGAGTTTGTGGCATCAGAAAGTAACTGCTCTCCCTGCATTTACTCCCTCCAAAATATGACTTTGTGGGTACATAAATTGACATGTGTTTTCATGCCAAATTGCAAGTCTTATCATGGTAATTTTATAGGTGCTTCAAATTTTTTTGGCTCAATCTAATTTTGTTTACCTGAGATGTAATAGGTAACGTTTGCCCCAAGGTTTAAACTAGTGACTTAGAAAATTTGAGATACTGAGCTACATTGGGTCATATAGGGATATTCACTTTTACTCTGCATCTAATATAATTCTCTTCACAGTATTTCTCTTGGTAGATATTACAGGTTGCAAAATAACTAGAAATCCATGCAAGACAATAAAATAGAATTCAATTTTGCATAATATTTTGATGTGATCTGAATTCTAAAATGTTTAATAGAGTTAAATGATACAACCATAACACCCCAAAAGAGAGATCAAGGAGGCAAGCCAGAATGACTAGGAGCCCTTTTTCCAAAAAGATGGATATGGCTCAAGGATCAGGATATGCATTTCACACAGCGCTAGCTGAAGTGAAGTTTCCTGCACTATGTTTCTGGTAGACAATAGATGAACAGATGGTTTAGAGAGGAAGAGAGAAGGATAGAGAGTTTGGAACTGGATTTTTAAATTAAGGAGGAGTCAGCAGAGTTTGATGAAAATAGGGTTATATGGCTGCTTTTTATTTATTTATTTTTAAATTTCTTTTCTGCTCTAGGAAAAAGCAGCTGCTTGAAATGTTCTGGAGAAGTAGGTCTTGAGGAGATCATAAGGAGAAGGAGAAACTACAGGAGTTAAGGTAAGAGGAATGAATAACATAACCTTGTTGGTGGGCTGAAGAGGAAAGCATCGTGCATGGAACATAAGACATGACATGAGAATAATCCTAGTCGCATCCACGGAGTTTATTTGAATTGCAGAGAGCTCTGTCCAGATCTAGGTCAGGGAGAGAAGAAAGTGTCCTTGAGGGGTCTCTCCTTATCTGAACAAATCTTCTGAAGCATCTCACTGGAAAATCGTACTGAGCTTATTTTCTTGGGCATGTCCTTACTTTGGGCTCAGGATGTTTATTGTCATGGAGGCAGAGAGCACAATTTGGACAGTTATGTGGGCCACTGGGTAAAGCATCAGATTGAGGTCTCAGACACTTGAGCAAGTTACCATAGCTTAATGAGTTCCTGTGCAGCAGCTGAGCTGTTGCAAATGTAGGGTAGCACAGGCTAATTTAAACTATTTTCACTGGGGCTCAGCTGATGCATGGCAGCCATTAAGCCAAGGTAGCTCAGTCATATGTCTGAAATCTGATTTAAGGAATCTGGGTTCAGTTCAGGAGGTAGGTCACCAGGCTTCTGCTCACTTCGTGACTTCTTTGGGCAACCATTTCATCTTGTTTTTTCTCATGCATGTAGCAGTAGTAACAGTGCCAGCTTACAACTGTGAAGTGCTTTGGGAGAGAGGAAAAAAATAAACCAGGAATGCTATAAAAGCAGAATATTTCTCTTTGTTGCTGGGTGGAAGTGTGGAGTGTGTTGAACTTTGTCTGAGTTTAATGAGAAGTTTTCATGCTTGTTCTCATTAATATGTGAGTAAATCCAATGTGTTTAAAGGGGTCTTGCTGGTATAAATGAGGGCAGAATTTTGCCATAGGGACTAAACCTTCTGCTGGGGAGCACGCATAACCTCAGCTGAGATTTATCACAATTCCTGAGAAGGGCTGAGGGAACAGCAGAAGAATCAGGGAATGTGCTTTTTACTTAGCACTTACCCTGTTTGCGTGGATTGGAAAGTATCAGATGCCCCTATACTCCCAGAAAAAGTGCACAAGTGACCATTTTTTTTAAAAACAGAATGAGCTTATAGATCATTTAATATTGAGAGTCCTGGTTTCTCCCTTGTTTGAAATGAAGGTGTTCCCTGTGGAAGGATTTTTATTCTGTCTTTGTGTGGTGATCATAACATGTGGCACTCCAGACAGCTATTCTGCTCAGAGCTGAAAAACACCAAGCATTGCCTTTAATACTACCAATAAACACTTGTGTTATTTTTTTCTGCAAAGTGGTCCTCTAAGCATCGTGCCAGTTCTCCAAGTGACAGATTCTTTTGGAGGTGAAAGAAAAGTATCAGTATTTACTGGTTACCATAAGTATTTCCAAACAATTTAAGAAGCACAAAGTCCTAAAATATTTATGTATGCACATCAGTTACAGTACTCTGCTACCATTTATTGGGCAGGACGACAAAATACATGGATCAGAGTTATGATTGCTGCGATAATTACTTGAGGGAATCACTCCATAATGAAAATGAAAAATAAAACCATAGTATCGTGTACAGTCATTAAATATTTGTGGAAGGATTTATTCTATGGTCATGGACATGGTTCATGTTTCAAAATATTTGATCCAGAAAATGAACATCTTACTTAAAAAATGGTCACCATATTCTTAGGATAACACCTTTAGAAGTTACAAAGGGTAATGATTCTCATGGACTTGCAGTGATTTCCTGTCTCACCCCTCCTGTTGCAAGGGACTTTCAGACAATAAACTCACAAACTGCTGCAAAAATCACCTCATATCACTCCTGCGTGCATTTACAGTGGACGATAACAGGGAACAGCAGAGCGAGAATCAAAGCTCTTGGTTTGGGGGTCCTGCCTTGTAAGCATAGGCAGCCTCTGCCTAGTTATTCATCAGGCTGAAGATTTTCAGCAGAGCTGTGCTAACCCCCTCAGCTACTGCTTCTGGGCTGGCAGTAGCAGCTGTCTCTTACCATTATGCCCCGAGGAAGCAATGGCATTTGCCAGCAACTCCCTTTGTGTCTAACTCATTTCCTACATTCTCTTCTTTCATTTGCATAGTCAACTGGTCCTTACGCCTCAAGAAAATCAGGAGAGCATCTGAGGAATAAGTTGTTAGAAATGGAGTTTTTAAACATCACACCAGGAGGTGCCTGCACAGACCTCATTATATTCCCAACAGGTCTGCCAGCTCACGAGAACATAACGCACCAGAAAGAGACTCTCTGTACTAACAGTTGACAGTACTAAAATAAAGAAGGCAGCTCCCCCGCTCCCTCCCAGCTCAGGAAGTCATTGTGAAAATGCAGTGGAAGATTTCTGTGAGCCCGCTTGCCATCATGATGCCCTTCTGGTGGACGGGACTTAACTGATGTCACGAGTGCAAGAAAGAGTAGGACTTAAGTTATAATAGGTTGCCTGCTTCTATTGTTCTTCCCTCCATCTGTCTCCCTTCACAGTAATTTAGCCCGGGGTTGTCCCAAAAGTGTCAGCTAAAAATTAGTCGAAATAACCTGAAATCCTAGAAGAGGTTAGATCAGAGGCTTGTTTCTCTGAACCTCTTCAGAATCAGGACTTCAGCATCGTTAGCGCTTTGATCTCTGATGGTTTTTCCCATCTGTGGTTAACCAGGCTGCAATGGCATGCTAATGCCTTTGCTGCCCAGGAGAGATCTGGCAAAGATGTTTTCCAGGTGAGGGGCTGTGTTGACGTCAACCACTCTGAACAACCAACAGCTAATGATGCCTCAAAGGTGTCTCTGATAAATAAGACTCATCAAAACTGACCCTTTGCTTCTCGGTTTTTGTTTTGTTGGTTTTTTTTACTAGCTCAGTGGGTGTCTTCTAACCCTGACCACCCATTTCTGGGTTGTGTTCATGCCTTTGTTAGGTGCTTTCAGGCAGTCGCTTGATGTACTGTGGTCTCAGGATATGAAAAGCTCTTTTTTGCCCCAGCTCCATGGCCCTCTTACTCTTGAGTCAATATGACTGGAGCTGTGTTTGATGTGGTTTCCCAGCTCTAAGTGGAACCCAGGCGCAGCTGAACAGTGCTGAACCAAACCAGCTGCTGACTTATCGAACAAGTGGCAAGGGTTCAATTGCAAGGGCTGTTAATGCAAAAATTCTGTGCCTATGATTTTGTCCTTATTTGCTGTTGACCTGGTGCCGACTGCCACACCACAGCTGATGCCAGTTGACTGCTTGGAGGGACAGAGAAAGTACACTGGGAATCTCCAGCAATTTTATTAGCAAAGATGGTCAGAAAACTTCCAACAAAGAAAAAGTGCTTTGAAATATCTTGCTTTGGTTATGAGGAAAGTTTCATTGTGTTTTGAAGGAGAAAGAAGAGGGATGGAATGAGTATTGCTGTGACCTCTGTGGGCTTGCAGCCTTAGTGATTAGAGCTGTGGTGTGGGATGCTGGTGTGAGTGGCCTGCTCTTATATGGAAAGGGCTTAGTCAGGCAATTGATCAATCAGACTTGAATCTAGAGACATCAATCCATGGTAATCAATCTTTAGTGGGTTTTGTTAGACAACGATGAGCCCAGTGTTGCTGAAGTTTGGTCTTAGTGTTGAAGAAGAGAGACAACTTTGAACAAGTGCTGTTGCTCATCCAGACGCGAAAGGGTTCTGCAACAAGCCTATTGAAAATGAAATGTATGTACAACTTGCTGCCTTTATCTAGTTGATGTGTTCAAACTAATCACAGTGTGTGCACAACTCCAAGGATGTTATGTGAAAACTCAGCAGTGCTTTACTAACAATCAAACTTCATGTGACTGTCAACATTTAGGCTCTTTGGTGGGTTTAAAGCATTGTAGTCAATGATGATGTCATTCTGTTATGCTTTGGTCCTGTTGGCTACAAAAGGGGTATTGGATGCTCAGTGCTTTTAAAAAATGTGCTGTCATGGTCAGGAGGCTGAACTGGTAATAGCAGTCCGACCATGGATGTATTTTTAATAAAAACTGGTTGCGTCTGTGGTTCTATGAATGCGTGTAGATATTCCTCAGTCTTACGTAGGATATATTAATCCTAAACGGTATTAGTGGCTTTGGACCTGTTTGGACTCTTGTGCCTATGTAGGAACGATCTAGAACAGCTTTTCTGCCAGTAAGCACAAGCTGACTTTGCATGCCTACAGACCCTTCTGCAAATGAGCCTCTGTAGTGACCAGGGAACCTAAAATTGAAGCCATATGGAAACTTACTGTGCATATTAAATTGCATGCAGCAGTGTTAACAGCATTTTGATTTGTGGCTGCAAGTAATAAATGAATTATATTAATTTTGTAGCTGCAAGCTAATTTCTCCAGAATTACTTTTTAATAACCGGCATCATGTTCACTGGTAAGATTTAAATACATTTAGGAACAAATCTGAGGATTTTTTGCTTTTAAAAAAAATTAGCGCTAGATTATCATTTGAGACTGAGTTTGTTTAATAATTCTTTAGATATTTCAAAGTAAAATATCACATAGCAGCTGAGAGACCTGGAGACCAGATTACCTATATGTGATGAAGGATCTGAGTTAAATCACAGGTGAAATGGGAAAACTAAGAAAAGACTCTATGTTGTCAACTGCTACCTTCAGATATACTGTCCTGAAGGAGAGATGGGACAGGTATAACACTGATCTAGGATATCTGAGCACAGGAGTTGTCTCTCCTTGTCTGTGGTCCTTGCCAATAACTTTTTGGAGGAGAAGTTGCCTCCCAAACATGTCGCTGGTGACTGTAAGAAGGCAAAGGATGATGATGAGCTCATACTTGCAGCCTGGGATTGCTGGAAATGTGTGTAGTCCTGTATAAAATATCTTTTCTTATGCTTTTGTCTATTAATAATATATTTACTATATAAACACTGATGCTGACAGTACCATTTTCACCCAGAACAGTCCTGAATTTGAAGGGAGGGCACATCCTAACACATAGATAGAAAAAAGAGTGTAGGGAATATGACCAGAGCAGCGGTGAGATATTGAGCTCAGGCAGCTTGTACCGTTAGTCTCTCGTGGAGGCCACTAGGCACAGCTTAAATGAACCACTGAAGAGCTTTTCCATAAGGCTGTGCCTGTGGTAGAGGCCATTACTCATGGTGGAGTCACCATCTTACAGAACGCTCTGACATCTGTGTGAGTACCTGAGGGTACGGGGAACCCGTGATTAAGTAAGATGTGGATGTATTGTACAGCAACATATCTCCTCTAGGGCATCTTTTGCAGGCTCAGCTGTTGTGAAGTGCCTGTTAATCCAGCATGAAGGCTGAAGTAACTGTTATGGGGTAGATGACCTGCTGTGCAAAGCAACTGCGTTGTTCAGAACGGGGATAGGCAGAGTTGTAGCTGGGACACACTTGCTGTCCAGGCAGAGCATGCTGGCACCCAGCTCACATTTGACATACCTGTCTCTCAGGAGGTAATTATCTGAATTTATGGCCACCACAGAGCTGCTTTTTCCCCACAGAAGCCAAGTACTCCCTTACCTGTGTTTCCACCAGACCCTATGGTGCATCCAGCATGGAATTGCTCTCTCCACTAGGAAAGCCTTGGTCATTCTTCTGGTGGCATTTATTGTCCTCCTGTGTCACTTATGTTGGGGCTGTATTTCTGTGATTGCAATATTTCTGCAATATTAGTGTGATTTCTGAGTTTAATTATCCTAGGCCTCTCCTAAACAGAGTGTGAAATGAAACATGGGGACAGGATTATCCTTTTACCTAAGCTTATTTTATTTGATAAGGGGAAAACTGGGCATGTAGAAAGAGTAAGAATATATGAAATTTGGGAGTTGAGGGAACATGATGGTTATGACTCAAGTTTGATTCAACTAGCTGAAAGTCTGTGTAGCTAAACACCTGGGAACTGGTGGCTGGACATATTGACTGGCTCTTCATTCACTGTCTTATCATGCTCCTAAACTTTGTGCCCTCTTGGCATCATTATTAGTATATCTACATGCATTTAGTCAAATGAAGTGAACCGAAATAGTTGTAATATCTACTGTGGGCAATATATTTACTTTTCTAAAGTAGTGCCTGTTATCAATGTAAAGATGCCAAGCGTAAGAAGAGCTCCCTTTGTAAATCCAGAGGGAAAGGGATTTGCATCATGGCTGACATGGACCCTCCCTCAGAATTTGGGGATGGAATCTCAATTGCTTAATTATTAAAATTAGCAAATGTTCTGCTTCTGCTGTTGTCGGTATCTGGACAATGCTTTTCTCTCCCACATGCACTTCTCCTGGTGCAGGGCAAATATCCACTAGTATTCATGTGGGCTACCCACTGGATTCTGAGGAAGATCCCATCGTAGTTTCTTTGTTTGCAAGCTGTCTGCCCAACAGAAATGTCATTTCAGTTGCATCAAAGCATTATGCATCTGCTCATGTGGCTGTAAATAAATAACGTAGTGGATAAGGCTACGTTTAGCTTCCCGTGTGATTTAGAATCCAATCTGGTATCTGCTGAACTCCCACGGAACAAGAGCAGACCCAAACCCTCACGTTCCTGCTTTCAAGAGTAAAAAATTTGTCTTATTTCTGATTTAGCCTGGATTCTTTGTCTGTACAAGGACCTCCAATTCAATTGATTATTATTTTTTTTTTGCAAACAGAATGTCCAAGCACTTCAGAATTTATAAGCTTTTATGTGTGGTTATACTTATAGACCAGGAAATTTCACCAGTTTGTAAAACAATATTTCACATATTAATCAACTCCAATTAAAAACAAAAACCCCCAAAACCTGAAAACCAAAACCAAATAACAAACAAAAGCCTAAGGAAAAAAAACCCAAACCTGTTAAGTAAGGCTTTACAGAAAGGCAAAAAACCCCCCAGAATATCAGACAGTACAATGTTCACTAGGCTGGGGTGAGGATGGGAGTATACAGAATATCCTAGAAAAATGATGAATCATAAAGATTGCTTTTCTGTTCCAATTTTTTCACACCTCCTGAAGTAGTCCAGAATTCCAGCTACAGCTAGATCTGACTTGTTCCTGTATGATGTGTTCTACATATATGCTGTCCTAGAATTAAATAGTGCAAGTAGCGCAGTTGCAGGGATAAATGTGGAAGTCTATGGAGATAGTGACAAAGACAAACAGCCAAGAGAAAAAAAACATTTGGGGGGAGAAGGGGGAGGAAGCCTCTTTACAATTCTGTAACTACCTTTGTGGGTGAGGCCAATTCAAAGCCAGCTGCAAATTACAGGGACACCACACTGCAGGCATTAAAAAAAAGAAACTTTTTTTTTTTCCCAGAGCTCTCTTGGCTGTGAATTTGGTTTTCCTTCTTCCCCTTTTCCTAGATCATTCTTGCACATCCTCCAGGGTAAGGGGGAAGGCTCTGCAAGAAAATAGGCCATCCTCTTGGCATAAGAATTTTGCGAGGCGACTCGCCCGGGTCTGAGCAGCAGGGATTGTGCGTGGCAGCCCTGGGTACGGTCGTTAGATTTGTATCAGTGAGACACGACAGGTCTGCCCTTGAGATTCTGTGGTGGCATGGTGCCAGCTGCTCGCCACGCTGATCTGTGTCTCTCCAGAGCAAAATCACAACCTGCTGCCGTGGTTCAGCTCTGGGTCAGACCCACAGCCGGATTATTGAGGGCTGGGGTGGGTTTTGTTTGTTTGTTTGGCTGTTTTGGTTGGTTGGTTTTGCTTTTCCTTTGGAAATTGCTGAAATTTTATAAGGGGAGCTGCATTCATGACAATTTGGCCCGGAGTGGTGCCATCTCTGCTACTTGTGCATCAAAAGCTGTAGGATTTGGTACCAGGATTAAAGCTGCCTTCACCCTGGGTATGGACCCTAAAATATAACCATAGGCTTGAGTTAAGCTAGATTCACTATCTGAGAAACAAAACCATGCAGCTACTTTTTAATTTAGGCAAGTCTTATTTGCTTTTGCAAGGAAAGATTCTGCCGTGTGTTTCACTGGGATTTCATTCATCTTTATTGATGGCATTTCACTTAATTTGCTGCCATTTGAGAGCCCTACAGGCAAAGGGGAGAAGAGAGGAGTAAAGTAGGGGTAAAAACGGGAGAGGGAATTGCTAGTATAGAAAAAAAACCCTGCCATCACGTTTGTGCCTGTGCAATCTCCATACATTTTAAAAATCTTTGTGCAGATAGCTATGAAGTGAAAGAACACAGGTGGTCCCAAAGGGAGCACAGCCAGGATGTGTCCTAAAACAAGCATATTCCTGCTGTAATGCAGAGGAGCTTTGAGATCTCCTCTGAACTAGGGAAAGCAGTGGTTATCCCTCCTTCTCTCTTTGTGGTGGCACTAGGATCTGTAGGACTGTGGGGCTAGGGGCACTGGCTTTAAATTCTACTCCTGATGAGGTTATTTTTTTTTGACATGGAGTTCAAAGGTACAGCCTAGTCCTACCCAGTCCATCCTACTTTGTGATTACTGGTGAGCCCAGTGTTGCAGAGAGAAGGTAAAAACCCTGTAGAACGCTGTTGTGCCTCCCACCCCTTTTCCAATTCAGATTCATACCCCTATGAATCCTGGAACATGATGTTTAGTTTCTTTTCCAGCTTTTTTATTAGTAAAACAAATATTTATTTTCCTCACCCTGTTCTGACATCTTTGGACATCTTTTTTTATGCCCTTGTGTTGGAAACAGGATATTAGGTTAGATGGATGTTTTATGTGAACCAGTACAGCCATCCTTAAATAATTAGTGTATTTCTGATACCATAAAAACATACAGTGCTTTTTAAAAATCACGCTAAAATGTTACTCTGGGAAATAATAAATGTTAAAGAGTTCCACTGTGTAACAAAACCACGTATGAAATGACTTTTCTTCTGCCAGCTTTGAGGTTCCCACCTCTAAAATTGACAGAAGGCTTCATTACTCTTGTGCTAGAGGACAGGGGAGAATAGAAACTACTCACCTAATTTTTCTGGAGCGGTTGCTATTTTACATATTTCTATCCTCAAGGAAGTGAAGGCAGTTAAGAGGAGAACAAGGCAGGCAGAAATGAGCAGCTTTGTTTTGCTGTATGAATGGGATTGGAAGGAGACAAGCCTTATAAAGTGGAGATTACGGGTAAAGAAACCCACTGGCTTTTATTCGTGTTAGTTTAAAGCACCAGAACTTTTCTTGGTGCTTGGATTTGCTCCCTAAAATTAGGTGATTTCAAAGGCTTTTATAAACAGTGTCAGAGCCCAAAACACCTTATATTCTGAGACTGGCCAGCAAAGGAACACAGAAATGTTTGTAGTGCTTGTGAAAGAGAAGGTATGTGAGAGAGCCTGCTCTCCGGGGAATCCCCTACCTCCATGTCTCTAAATAATCCATACACTCCTAGACAGGGAATGTCAGGGGTTTTTATGCTGTCTCAATATTTTTCTATGACTTGCTCCATTATTTATTCTGGACTGGCTTTCCAATTTGCAATGCCCTGAGCAAGCGTGGTGCCCGCCTTGAGCTACCAGAGGGGGAATCTGGCTGCGAATTGCCTCCCCATCTGTCGTGGAGTGAGCGAGAAAGATCCGAACTGGCAGGGATTTTTTTTTATTTTTTTCCCCCTTTCCTTTGGCTTCTCCTGCCAGAAGGGGAAACTGGAGCTGGCCCGTGAGTTATTGAGTTAATATAGGGCCATAGAACTGGAGACCCCCAGATTTCAGAGCCTGAAGCCCCTAACACCCCTTGGGTGCCTGCTGAATGTGTTGGGGCAGGCAGTTCCTTCCCTTGGTGCTGGACTTCACAGCTGCCTCCTTGCTTCACTCTCAACTTATGCAAACACACCCTTCCCCTCAAAGCAATGCTGCTCTTGGATGCCCAGCTAACTCTCAGCCTCCTGGAAGAGACCCCTCTTACAAAACTTGGTTAGAGAAGTTTGTTCCATTGCTCAGTGGGAGGGCATCTGCCCCTTCCTCCCCCCTCCCATCAAAGATCCCCTGTTTCTGGGACCACTTGCTTATAGCTCCTTGTGATATATTAATATATCTCGGTGTCCCTTTGTGCAAATCTGTGCACAGGACTGTGTGCTTTCTTCTCCTTGATTGGCCTCTTCCTCATTCTGCTCTGTCCTGTCGTCTTTCCATGCTTTGCTGACTATCAGCTAATTCTGAAAAACAGCAAAAGCAACCTGGTTTACCCTCTTTTTCTTTCCCCTCTCCCCTCCAATATTCAGTGCAAAACACCTGGAGGTGCTTTTGAGCTGACAGTCATCACCATCACCTTTCATCCAAGGCAGAGAACCACTGCCTGTACCTTCCACAGTTCCTGGCCCTGATGAAAGGTGGAATAATCCTGACCAAGACTCTGGGCCTAGTATTTGTGCCTAGAGGATATTGATTGAGCAAAACCCCATGTACACCCCCCTCCTGCTGCATGTTTGGAAGCATTTAGACCCTGATCCAAACTTTGGGACTTGTTACCCCTTTTCAGGAGTTGGGGTAGCCTGGTCTTATTTAGAAGAGATGAATGTCAGGCTGCTGTTGTCCTGATGGATCTACAATGTTTGATGGAGCAGACTGCTTACAGCAAGTCCCGCTTGTGAAATTAGGCAAATTATCAGGAAAAATTGGCCCATCCCCTCTTTGCCAAGCTCACTCAAGTGAGGATCTGAGGTCAATATGTCATTAAACTATGACCTGGACTGTGGCTCAACCAGGGGTCTCTAAACTGGTGGAATTTGCACTTTTCCTATAGTTGTTTAGAACAAGATACCCTGCTCACTCACAGCATAGCATTTTGGGACTTCAGGTGGATGCTTGTCAGGCAGCTGATATTTATCCCTCAAAATCAAGAGGTCTTGCTCACTCACAGGTTTAAAGGCTGTTGGCTTTTAGCTCAGCTGTTCATTTGTTTTGTCACTTGTGTAGCTTGTTGGGAAGTAGCTTTGAGCAGTTGGAAAATGGCTGAGCTCAACCCTGCTAAGATGTGAGGGGCTGTGCAGACCCCTGTAGCTGCTGAACTTATGCTGGTTGCAGATACCTCTATACTTTACTGGTGCTGCTTATCAGCCAAGACTAAGTTTAGCAAAGTTCAGGGAGTCCTTCTTTCTGCAGTTTTTATGCTCCCTGTGCTCTTGCACCCTTCCACGAGCTAGATCTGGAGAGCAGCTCATGGCCTTCATGTCCACTTTCCCGCATGAAATTTGGTGTTTTGTTGAGCTATAAAGTTACCTTCTTCCTCCAACCTGTGCTTCAATTAGCACCCAGCTGTTTCTGTGATATTTTGGGTCTGCTTTTACTGTGTCGTCAATACATCCTCCTCAAAATAGTGCGAGGTTCACCCTGATAATTCATGATTTCCATCCCCGGGCTCAAGCCCTATGGGGGTGCAGGGAAGAAAGCTGTGTAGGCAAGACCCAATGCAGCTGTATACTGTGAAATAATAAGTATCAGGCAAAATACAGTATCACAGCTAATAGATGTATTTTAAAAGTGGAAACATCTAGGTTTAATTGCATTTAAAGTACGTAGTGAGAAACCACAGTTATACATTGTTATAACAAACCTTTACATCTGAAGTCAGAATAATACAAAAAAAAAGTGCTGATTGTATATGGTCAAAATAACCGAGGCAAAATTTCGACAACATCTTCTAAAATATTAGCATGTGGCCCCTGCCAGCAACACTCTAAAGGTCAGGCTGAATAATGTCAGTGACAATCACTGGTTTTCCTTAGCTTACCCAAAAACAACAACCAAAAAAACTGTTTTGTTTTTTTTTTGTTTGCTTTTTTTTTTTGCATAGCTTTCAATATTGCTGCACTCTCACCTCTGCATATTGCAAGCCCATCTCAGTTCTGAGATAATTTCTTTAAAGTTCTGAATATTTTTAATCCAGTTCTCCTCAAATACATAATATATATTTTCTACCAATTATAAATACATCATTTTTATTAATCTGATTTCAATAACATGCATTTGTATAATTACTGTACAATCAAAATAGACATTGACTTTACACAGTGTGTATGCTTTTATTTCAGCGATATTGTTCAGACACACTGCTCAACAAATCAAGCAAATGGGGAAATAAAAAGATAAAAAAAAGAAAAAGAAGGGGGGAAAAAACCTCTCAGAGGAAACAGAATCTCACAGTGTTTACAGACAAAAAAACGAAAGGAAAAATACTGATCGGAAAAAGGGTTTATTAATACATAGAAAATCCCCACAATAGTTGAAACACACTTTAGGAACTAGTAAACACGTTAAATAGAGTTGTGCCAATTACGCAGTGCCCAAGCATCTGCTTGCTCTTAATTAGACGGGGAGGTGAATGACCACTGTTTATTTTCATTTTCCTCATTAATTATGAAAAACTGCATTTAATTCATCTTGCATGGTGAGAGACTGGCTGCGCAGATGTAAGTCGTAAGGGAAGTGGCTCTCTGTAGGCAACCTGAACATCGAGCTCTGCCCAAGGGGACCCCTGGGTGGCACTGCACAGTAATGCATGCCGTAATTGTAATTTTTGCCATAGTCCAAGCTTTCTTCTTGCTTCAGGGAAAATATCCCATTATAGTTAATTGGGGGAGGACTTAAGGGACCTTCAAACTGTGGGCTGGCGCACTCGGGGGAAGTGCTTTCATAGAAGGACTCGTAAGCACTGCAGTAATTGTAAGGTTTCATGGACTTGGAGTTGTCGAGTGTCCCGTGCCCCGGGGGGGTGCCGAGCTCGGGGCTGTGGTAGGGGGGGTAGAAGGTGGAGTAGGGCGAGCGGGTGTGATGGGCACCTTCGCCCGCCTGGCCCATCAGGAAACTTCTGGCATTCAGCTGCAGGCATCCCGCCACCAAGTTTGTCGTTGGCTGGGACAGCCCCTTGCACAAGTTTTGGACGAAGGTGAGCAGGTCGGGCCTCTTGCCAATTCGCAGGATTTCAGAAAGAGCCCAAATGTAGTTCTTGGCTAGTCTTAAAGTTTCTATTTTGGACAGTTTCTGTGTTTTAGAATAACAAGGGACCACTTTCCTTAAATTGTCCAGGGCGTCGTTAAGGCCATGCATCCGATTCCTCTCTCTAGCGTTGGCTTCTTGTCGCCTGAATTTGATCCTTTCCATCCTTATCTTGCTCGTCTTTTTTTTCCGAAGGCCCCTTCGCCTGGGCAAGCCATTCTCATCCTCCTCTTCTCTCTCTTCCTCCTCCTCCTCCTTCTCTGTGTCTTCTCCAGCAGATCTTTTAATATTCTTTCCTCGGAGCACGATCTGCTTTGAAAAGCTTTCTGGGTTCTTCATTTGCTTTTGGTCATCACTTTCTCTGGAAAACTTTCTGCACATCTGGGATTCTGGCATTACAACAGACTCATCAAACGGTAGTGTTAACATGGTTCTACAATCTTAAGTTACCTGAAAGAATGCCAGCACAATATTTAAATATTTCCATTTTTAAAGTTTGCCGACTTACACACACATCCCCATGCACCTTTCGTGCCTCTCCGTGCACGCCCTCTGTATATGAGTCTGTGTGTACATATATATATAAAATCACAATCTACATTTTTTTGCATAAAATGCCCCTTGCAAATACTTGCTTTCAGAAAACTGACAGCTGCCCAGAATTTTAAAATCACTTGAAACATTCAGGATCTTGCAACTAAAAAGCCACATTTCTCACAGATAAGTATAGTGTAAATCAATATTTAAAATGTACAATTAGCTCCCTGCTCATTTATCTTATTTTTAAACAAGCCCTTCGAACCCTTGCCACCGTGGAATTCAAAGAAATGCAAAACATGATAAAGCAATACAGAAATTTCATTAATCCAAATTCCCCTGGGTGAGAAAATGAGGAGAGCGAGAGCAGTCTTAAAATTGAAAAGTGCCATATCTCTATTAACTGATAGTTAAATATTTTAAAATCACTTTTTAACATATTTCAAAGTTGGGTTTTTCTCCCCTCCACATTTCTTCCCTTATGTATCAAGATATTAAACTCTTGCAAGTTAGAGTGGGTGAGAAAAAAAAAAATAATGGAACATACTTCCCAAATCACTCGGCTAGTAACATAATTAAAAACAAAGATTTTTTTTTTTCCTAATATTTGTATAAAAATCACATATTACTTATTCCATATTAACACAAATATCAGAATGATCTAGCCCTAACCGTATTCAGATTAGAGTTAGGAAATAAAATCCCCCTACCTTTTTTTTTCCTTTTTCCAAGCCAAAATTCTAATTGCTATTATCTGTTTAGTTAGAATCAACTTATTTATTTTTTTCTCTTTTCTCTTTTTCTTTGCTTTTTTTTTTTTTTTTTCTCCCCCATCAATTGTAGTGGGGGGGGAGGTGAAAATTTCCCTGCACACTATAGCAGTGTTTATGTTCTGCGAGGCTCAGACGTCTCCCTCCAGCTCGTAGCTGACAGGAGCGGTCTGTGGATTCTGACTGCAACCCTGCACGTGTGCTCAGAATCCAGCCTGGAGTGGGGAAAGAATTTTCCTTTTCCCCCAATTATTTTGCTTTTGTTTGCAGTTTGGGAGCAGCAAAAGCTGGGATCCCACGGTCCTCAAAGAGACAAGCAAAACGAATGCAGGGACTTTTTTTAATAGAACAAAACTAAACAAAAACCCCAGTCAAAGACTAACTCTAGCAGTATTGTCTACACACTTGCAATATTACATAACACCAATGAAAGTATGCAATTCCATCAGAAGAATAAAATGTTAGGAGGAGTTATTAGACAGTAAATAGCATACATAAAATACAAGACAATGATACTGTATCTTTAAACACTTGCATGCACACCCAGCACCAACTGAAATATATCTTTATTTGTATTACCTTAGCTTTTTATTTCATTCAACAATCAGTTTTCATTTTTTGCCTTCCAAATCTTTTCAGTCTGAATGTCGCATCGTCTCCTGGAGTCTAGATCTGTGTATATCTGCACTATCTCATTGATCTCTAAAAAGTGACATTGATGCCAACTGCCAGAGCTGGTACCCATGCCATCTGCTAGTGACGTCACGGGGCAGAGAAAACCACGTGAGCCTTTCTCCTGGGACCTTCATTCTGCACTGATCATCTGGCATCCCTCTAAGTGGGTACCAGCATTCATGTATCAACACAGAAGGTTAGACTGATAGAAAAAAAAAAAAAAAAAGAAAAAAAATCTGCACCAGCATTTCACATACAGTAGGTGCATTTCCACTGGAGCTGCTTCTTTTTAGCAGTCTAGCTGCACGGATAGACGTGCCAACATTTGGTGCTATCCCTGCCTACAGGTACGGCTGCCTGGTGGTTGTTAATACGGTATTGTCTATACAAAAAGTGCTGCCTTGTATTGATCCCAGTCACTCTGGTGCACCTGGGACCCAGAGAAAAAAAAAAATTACAAGGAAAGGAAGGCAGGGATGGGGCAGTGATGCCGGTGCTACCACACAGCACGGTCACAAAAAGTAGTTTTTTGTGTGAAGCTGCTGTCAGTGATTTTTGGGGTGTGGGGGTTTTTTTTGATGGCAGTGAGTTGCCCCAAAGCACAGGATAAGAGGAGCAAAGCTCCTGCCGGCTGTAAGAAATCCTCCCCTTGTATCCCTCGTTGGCTTTTGACATCCCCAAAAGAAAAGGGACGTTTGTGGGGAAACTGGCTGTACAATGTGAAGGTTTAATGAGCGATGCCTTTTTTCGGGAGCATGTGTTGAGGCTCGCTGGTCCCAGTCCTGCCCCGATGCGATGTGACTGGGGAGCACCTGCTCCTGGCAGGGCAACACGCTCCCAGGTGTAACTTGGGGTGCTCCAAGGGTTGGCCCCTCTGCCAAATTTTTCTCTGCCTTCCCGGCCTTTTTGCAGACGCTTCCCCGAAATCTCTCTAAAAGCTGAGTTATTTCCTTCAGAAACACACTCTTCCTCCTCCTAAAAATCTCCCCCTGCTCTTCCCTTTGCCTCCCTGGCTGCTGCTTTCTTCGTGCCCTTGTTTCTCCTGGCAGCTGCCTCTCCTGCGCTCTCTGCTCTTCCTCCCTTAACCCTTTTGTCTCTTTCTGCAGGCAAGAAACTGTTAAATGGAGCTGACAAAGCCTCTCGGCTCAGCCTTGCCATGGAGCTTATGGCAAACTCCACCTTGGTGTGTTTGGGGTTTGTGGTTTGGTTTTGTTTGGTTTTTTTATTTAAGGAGTGGCATGTCACAGAGAAGCGATATCAAGAGTTACAGGGGGAACGACGTGTCATCTTAGATTTTTTTTTTTTTTAAAGTTTGCTTTCAGTATTATCGCGTGTCACTGCTTTTTAGTGATTAAGTAATCTCTATCTTAAAAAAAGTGAGCGACTGAGTATGCTTTTAGTATTAAAATAATCCCTGGCAGAGCTGCTATTGTTATGGGTCTGTGTCAGCATTTCCGTTATAAATCCTATTTTTGAAGGGTTTATAACTCATCTGCTTTAATTCACGTTGGGCCCAAGCCTGGCATTAATGTTCTCAGCCCCGATCCAATTATTTTGTTTTCACAAAGTTTCATTTAAATCTGTTTGGGCATTTTTTGATTAGAGAGGGGAACAAAAAATAAGGCAGCAGCAGAACAACGTGTGTGTATGGGGGGAGAGCATGTTAAGTACATCTATGTGTATGTGCTCAAAGATTTTTAGAGCCCTTCATTAAAAAAAAAACAAAACCCTCTCCTCAAACTTTGGGGGGTTTTTTCATTTTGGTTTTTTTTATGGAAGTGAGACACATCAGGTCATCCACACTTTACCAAGCTCAGGCCTCTTTTTTAATTTTTATTTTTTAAGGCAAATGTATTTGAAGTGACAAAGATGTTAAAACTTAAGTGGCAACTGTTCAAAGGAGCAAGTGTTGTGCTATTCATAACATTTGTTTCATTTCATCCCAAATATTGCAATCTGTGTTACAGAAGAGAGAGTAGAATCCTATTATTCTCAATAGGAATTTATGTATTAAGATTTATATTGTGGAACGTCCTAAGGGTTGTCAACCTTTTCAAGGATTTTGCATATTCAGACTATTATACAATGCACGATAATCTAAATATGCAAAGTCCTGAGGAGCCAAACCCTGATTCAATGCATACTAAAAACATTATGAGAAACTGAAGGAAAGGTTGACATTGTAGTGGCTCCGTGCTAAGGGAAGAACCATCAAGATTTCCAGTTATATCACCCAGCATCTAAAATCCACTTTTATAAAAATATTTTCTCTGTCCTTCTGTATTGCTGTAGTAGGTGGCTTTTGAAAACTACTCAAACGTTATTGTCAAATGCATTTTTGAATGGCTTTTACACTGCCACTAAAACCAAAATAAATGAATTAGTTTGTGTTGAAGGATTCCCTCTGTAGTAGTAACATTACATTTTTGCAGATTCTTAATCCATAATTTGACCTTTTTAATATTTTCAAATAAATAGTGCAGAAACAAATAGCTGAGATATCAAGGTTTAAAAAGCCTCTACTGTGCATGCATAATAACTTTTCATAAGGATTTTACTACGCATTTTGTATTATGGATCCATGATATGCAAATGTGTACTGCTGTTAATATGCATTCACAGCATACCCCATAACTGCTGCTTTGCTGTCTACTGTGAATGCATGTTAAGAATAATACACAAAACACAGTTAAATGCACTCTATAGAATGGCTGCACAGCACCAAATATGTTGCTGAACACATACCACAATCTTCTTTTTTTTTCCCTTCCCTGTGCCCAGGCTGTATAGTTTTGAATTCTAAGAGCCTCTCTTTCAAATGCAATATTATTATAATACACTGAACACAGACAAACATTAATAGATTCACTGAAATAATATTGAGTTCAAAGGACTGCAGAACCTCCACGGTGCATCAGGGGGACTGACCCAAACTGCACCGCAATCAATGGGAGTCCTTCCAGTAACTTCAATATGTTACCATCGGATCCTCAGGGAATGTCTCTATTCTTTTCTTTTTCTCCTTTTTTTTTTTCTTTTGTTCCTTTTTTTTTGTTTAAATTTTTTTTCATCATCCTCTCCCAACTGGCCCATATCTCCCGGTTTGACTGAAACAGGAGAACCACACCAGAATTAAGGAACTCTAATGATGTTTGCTCAGGACCAGTTTGTGTGTGGCAGTCTGGGTCAGTCACTGGTAACAATGGGGTCTTGTGGGCGGTGAAGGACTGTTCAGAAGGGGGAGTTATCTAAATCTTTTTCTTCGTTTAATTTCCTCATCTTTCCAATGTAGGCATTAAATATCTCAACAACTCTGCTCCTCATGCACATAAAGTCCTGGTGACAATCCTGTGATGTCAAACTCCCTCTTCCTCACTCATGACCTGATGTGGATTTACTTTCCTGTCCCAGCACCCACATGCCCAGCCCAAACACTTGGGGAGGACCAGAAATACCCCCTCTAAACCCTCTCACCTCTGGGCAGGATCCAGCGTTTGATGTCTATGCTAGAACCCAACTGTACACCTTCAGTGGGATTCAACTCTCAGCTTCTCTTGGCAGGTACTTCTGCTGCTGTGGGAGCAGGACTGGGGGAAATTGTACATCTAGTGAACCCTAAACTACAAAGCCAGACCACGAGGAGCAAATGCAGGGGTGACAGTATGAAAAACAGTGGCTCCTGGCTCCAGTCTCCTGCTGAGTTCAGAGCTCAGGAGGAGGTGGGAATACCAGTCTGAGGTTTTGTTTGCCTTTTTTTTTTTTTTTGTGGAACTTTGGTTTTTGGATTTTGGGGGTTTTTCTGAGCTTTTTACGGTTTGTTCATGTTTTCTCATGAAAGTAGGGCAAAAGAGGATTGTGTCTTGGGCAGGAACTCTGGTCTGCCAACCCCAGTGAGTTCCAGACTGCTCAGAACTAGGACTCTGATGAAGGCAGGACTGTGTCCCTACAGCAAGAGCTGTTGGGAGTGGAACCAGATCAATGTGCCATATACATGTTGCATGCCAGCTGCCTATCCTGTGTGCAACTAGCATGCTATGGGACTGAAGTGATGTGTGTCCCTGTCCAGGGGAAGCCCAGCCCTTTTCTGCTTCTCTGTGTCCCCAGCACGCTGCTGTGAACTATGGACTGCTCTGTGAGGGGAACCTGCTGTTCCCATCAAGTTGGCTAAGCCCTCTCCTACCAGTGCTAAGATGATGTTCTGTTCAGGGATATACGTCCTTCTCCCAGGAGAGATTAAAGAAGACACTGATAAGGCCCCCCAGCTTCAGAGAAGTAACCTACATTAGCTCAAGAGGATTCAGTTCAGTCTGAAAACATGATTTTAACCTATCTGCTAATGCTGTAAAATATTATAAATGTGCTTTGCACTATCTAAGCCCCCTGTAATGAGGATGTACTTCTTGCTCTAATCAGACATCCTTAGTTTTATGTTTTGAATAGGCTGTTAGGGACAAATATGAAAGAGCTGTGGAGGGGTTAGTCTATTTTAATGAGAGTCACTTGAGTAAAACAGGAATTTAGAATCTGAAAATGGTCTCTAATACTCATGGCTTATGGTTAACCAAAAACGAGTTTCTGACCAGAAATTGCTCTAAGATTTCTGAAGCACCTGACTAGCATGGGTCTGATTTAGATATGACATACATTTGGCATAATCCTATTAATTTTGAGCCACTCTTGGCTTACACTAATCTAAATGAGTTGAGAGAGGGTGGGACCAAGTAATCTTAAGATGGAAAAGACTTTTTTTGAGAAGTTAATAAAATGCATTCCATCTAGAAAACTAATGGCACAGTAATAGCCTGAAAGTTTTATTACCAGGTTAAGAGGTGATATGTAACTTGCAGCAATAAGGGATTTAAGGTGCTTCTTTCCCTGGGGAAAAACACTGTAGTCAGATCAGTCATGTAGCTGTGTCATTTCTTGAAGCTGCAGGAGGTTAAGATCATTCCTATTGCTTTGTGGTGTGAAGCAGCCCTAAGGTACAGCTGAGAAACTTTTTGTTGGGTTGTTTTGGTTTTTTTTTTCATTCATACTTGATGACTGGGGTTGTCATCCTGCCTTGAGGATGCTCTGAGATGAGTAAATTCAGCAGCCTGTAGAGGCTGCAGCAAGGATGCTTGGTTGTAGCACACTCACTAATGCTGCTGATTGACATCTACTCTTGAACAGCAATCTCTGTCAAGCAGCTAGTTAGTGATGCTGCTTTTTTTTCCTCCCTTTCTTCTGCTGGTGCTTACAGTGATTCACAGGCATGCTTCCTCTGTGTTTCCATTTTAAGAATGTCTCTGTCCCCATCAAAGCGTGTTTTTTTGGGATGGACCTTGCAGCCAGTCCCTTCTAGAAGAGACAGTGTGGGTGGGTGTGACTGCAGAAGAGACCTGCTCTGCTTCCTCTTCCCCCAGCAGATCTCATGGCTATGATGTGTGCTTCCATAAACCAGGGGCACTCCTTCCTTGAGAAATCTCTGAGCCTGATGGGCTGCTTTCCTCTCCCCACTGCAAATCTCCCCTAGCAAGAGACACCTGATGGGATACTCTCCCTAGATCACCTGTGTGGATGTCCCCGATGCTTTTTCTCCCTTCCTGAAACCTTGTCCCTGTGAGAGGATTATCTATTGCATGGGGAGAGACAACATGTGGCCAGGTGGTGCTGGGGCAAAGCCCCTCTGGGAAGCAGTGGGAGATCTGAGCACTGCTAAACTCTGTTTAAGAACTATGCAGCATGCTCTAAATTAAATATGAGACACAAGGAAACAGAGAAGGTGAATTAACCCTGATTTGACAGCAGTGCAAAATAAAACCTGAGAGTGACGTCAGCTTCTGGTGGACAGTTCCATCCTGGGAAATGATAGCAGGTTTTGTAAGGGGAACTTTGTAGAAGATCCTTGAAAAGTTTCTCAAACTCTGACATTTCCATTATCTGCAGCAGACCTTTGAAACTCAGCAGGGAGAAAGCCCTCAGGCTAGAGAAATGACTTTTCTTTACCCCCATGAAATTTTATCCAAGTTCAGGTGAGCTGCAAGCTCCTAAGAATCACCATTTTGTTTCTCTTGCATGCACTCCTAAGGCAAATTTTAGCAGCAAACTGAAATAATATCTGAACACCTTAGGAAAAAAAAAAGGGGGGGGACCTTAGAAATAATAATTCCTTTAAATCTATTTTGAAAGCATGTTATTAGAGTTGAAAAGTTAAGTAGCTGGCAGTAGGAAATGCCAGAACTACAGCTGCCTATAAGACCTCTATTTTCTCTATTTATGTACAAATATTCAGGTAGTTTCTTAATAGCACAGCCCAGCTGAAATGTTTGGTTTTATGAAACAATATTAAGTGTGGGGCAAGCTAAGTCAGGCTTACTGTAGTGGGAATATCTGCTCCTTTTGGTTTACCTTCTATTATCTGAATTCATAACCCTCCTTGGACAGTGCTCTTCCTGAGATACTGGTCTGATGAAGATAAGTAAATTTTCCATTCAGAAAGCAGAAAAGCCTTTCAATCAGGCATCCCAAGCTGTTAATGAGCTACAGTCTCCCTTACATTTCTCAAATCTGAGTTACATTTTTGACTACTCATGGCATCTGCGATTGCCAAACAGCATCTGGAACACGTGATAATGCACGTACCTAAAATCCTTACTGGAGATCTTTACTTATGGAAAAGAACTTTGATTACAAAGAAAAAAAACACCAAGACAAAATCCAAACAAACCTAAGCCAGTGTCACAACTGTTTATAACACTCCTGTGAAGCAGGGAAATGCTACTTTCCAGAAGGGAGGCAAAAGGATCTTACAGCACACATCCTGAACTTGTTCCGCTGGTTTAAAATGCTCAGTGCAAATGTTGGGCACAATCAAGGACCCAACACTTATTTGATTAACACTTTAGAAATTATTTTTTCAGAAGTAGACTACATGAAGTTTATGATCACTGGATCCTCTTGCCTTCCTGCTTTTTCCCATTACACAAAATCTTCACTGATTTGAAGGCAGTGGAAGATGGACAGTGATACATTTTAGAGGATCCATCACATTTTACCTCAAGACACAAGGTTTATCACAGCTGAGATTGGAAGGCAGGTCATTTGAGGTGTTTTACCCACAGGATCAATTTTCCCCTGGCATTACTGAAGATTCGGTGGCAGAATTTGAGCACAAATAGAACAGGATTTTATAAAACTGTTTTCTGGATTCAATCCCCAAGCTTCTGAGAAAGTGAACGGCAGAGCCAATTTCAGCTCAGCTGTAAAATGGTGCTGAATTCAGATTGGGCTGCAATGATCTTTTTTCCAAAATCGTTTTGGAGAATTGATGTTTAAAGAACGCTTTTTTTTTTTAGTGGTGAACGAACAATTCTGTTACTTCTAGCTGCAGATCCACTTTTAGAGTAACTGATGTTTCTCATCTTTATAAAAAAACATTGTAATGTGTTTTTCACCAAATTTCCTAAGCAAGTGGGGACACTGATGTTGTAAGCTGTAAATTTCTTAGTTTCCCATTGCAAGGCCCATAACTTTCTTAGGTCAAAGAAGAGAAGATTAAGAATAGAGCAGTGATTCCTGTCTATTCAAGTACACAATTGAAAGTAGAACTCAAGAGACAATTTTGCTTATACCTCTATTAGATATTTTTGGTAAGACCCGTGGGCATCTCCTTGAAAGCAGTCAATAATATTTGCCAAAACTAAAATGAAGTTATGATCTGCCACAAAGAGAGGTGACATTATCAAGTATTTAAGTACAAGCTGAAGTAAACAGTAGTTTCAGTAATTTCCATCTCTTCTGTCAGCATAATCTCCAAGGAATTGTGTAAGCCCTACAGCCTGCCAGCTTCCTCAGCCACCAGGCATCATAAAAATCATTGCTTCATGCCACAGCCTTGAGCAGAGAGTGTTGGTTTTGGAGGTAACAGCTCTGCAAAGTGCTCTCACCTTGCAGGGCATGAGAAGGAAATGGAGTAGTATCTTTTGGCAGCCCAGAGTTTTCATTTCAGTCCTTGGGCTGGCTAAGGACTGATTTGAATCCCCAAATAGTTTAAAGGAACTGTGGCCAGAATGCACCTGGAAGTTTGGCAAAAAGCCTTCTTTTCTGGCCAAATTCCCTTTCCTAAGAAGGGAGGGTGGCTCAGCAAGCCCAAATCCTGCTTGTATTTCCCCTCTGTTGTGATAGTTGCTGTATAATCTGACTTTCTACCTGGCTTGCGTGGCCTTACTGGAGGCCTGAATCTCTGAGCTCTTGAAGTGCTGGGAAAAGGTCATACAGGGCATAGTTTGCAAAATGCTAAAACAGTGGTCAGCAGAAACAGTACTGAATATGCACATATTTTTGCAAATTAAGAATCCTATTTATTTTTTTTCCCCATGGTATTGTTTGTAGTGTCAGCCAATATGTATCTGGCCTTATTTTTGCTTCTTCATGATCATCTTTAATTCAAGTGCTATTTTTGGAGCAATACTTATTGCAGTTCGATTCATTATTACTGCAGTGTGACCAGGAGAGAAAAAAATACACACTTTACAAATTATTCCAAGATATGCATTCTGAAAAGTGTACTATAACATGTTCAGGGCCTCAATCTTGTCTTCAGGAGTCTTATGTGTGACTTGGGTTGAAATTTGAAGTGAACTTTCTACCTAGAGAGGCGTGCTGGCTTCTGCATTCTGCATTTGGATCTGTAAGGCATCTCTCTACGTAAAGGTAAAATTTATCTCAGAAGGGTACTTTGCTATGAATTTTGAAGACAGCCGCGTGGAGAACATTTGCTGTCACCAGCAGATGGTGACTGGAATAGCCGTCTCTCCCCGTACCTCCAAGCCCTTGAACAGTGTGAATACAGGCAGTACAACAACGATCTGGGGAAGTGATGGAGGGAATACACTCGGTGTTACAGCACAGGGCCAAATCCTGAGAGATTCAGCGCTCCTGAACTATCCCTTGAAGGCTGGGTGTTAGAAGAGTAAAATCTGTGAGGTTCAGGTTGGTGGGGTTTGGAGTAAATATTGCTTTCCGTTCAGTCTGTTACTCGTTTGCTTCTTGCGGCACTGGCGAACATCAATGAGGGGTTTTTTTGCAAAGACTCTGTGCAAATGCTCTGACTCTTGTGGAAACAGAAATCTTCATTATGAACAAGATATTTACAGTTTGCCCTTGTCATGTAAAGTGGCAGAAAATGGGACATGTTTTCTGTCAGAAGATTGCGTATACTTTTCGGCTTGAAATTTTGTATATTAAGTGCATTATAATGAAATTTCATTTTGATAATAAGATATTTAGGAAAAGTAAGGTCTTTAACTCATTTTAAAGGAATTCAAGATATTTCTTTTCAAAACCACATATAATACATACATTCAAAACCAGAGCAATTTTTTTTTCCGAAATGATACATTTCGAGTGATATGAAACAGATATTTACTGAAAAATCTTGCGTTGTGGAACAGAATCTTTTTGCTTTGCTTTTGTTTCATATCTGAAGGAAGGCAAATTTAGAAATGTGATCTTTCTCCAAACAAAGGAATGTCTCAGTTTGCCTACTCTACTGAAATCCCTATAGCACCTGGGCTAAATCACTGTTTCCAAAAGGCAAACCTCTTTCAGCCACGTATTCTGGATTTGCAGTTTCCATTTTATTAATCCATTTCTCTATCATTTACTACCTCCTCTAATTCAGATAGCCTCTCCTTATTTTTTAACAACCGTATATAAATGCTTTTATATGCTCCTCAAACCTTTTTTTCTTTAATCATCAGCAATTCTCTGAAGTAGCAGTTCAATCTCCCCTATACCCTCAATTCCATTTTGCCAAACACAACGCTAAAAAAAAAAAAAGATAGCCTTTGTTAAAAAGTTTAATGTTCTTAATTAGTAGAATTGTCAGACTAATTAGAATACCAATTAGAATTGGCAGGGCTATCGTTAATTTAGAAGTGCTGTGGTCTAGTGTTAATCGCCATTAAACCTTATAGTTTGTGAAAGAGAGGGAGCAAGGAGATGAATACGCACACACGCAACCTCCCTCCCCTCCCATTTTAAGTGTTAAGGGTCCATAACCGTAATGATCTGCGCTGTCAATGTGTACTTAGGGACTGGTTAATCCATGGAGATGTTGATGCAGAGTTGATAACTGTTAATGCACAAAAGTAGCATTGTGGAATGAAAACTTTTTTGCGTGTGCTACTATTAAACTAGTGAAATCCCGCTCAGCGGCTGGAAAAGATGTTCAAAGCACCAAGGACTTGGCGAAATGTGAAAGAGAAATCCACTGTACTTGCTTTTACTTTTGGTATTGTGAAAGTTTCAGTGCACTTCTTGCAGCACATGGCAAACAAAGATCTCACAGCACTGTACACACTGAAATTAAGCTCCTTTGCCTGCTGGTTCAGTGAGTTCCTATCAGGGTGTCATAGGCGGAGGAGCTATTGCCGAAGTTCCCGTGGTGAGTCAGATGTACAGTGGGAAACACACTGAGAGCTCAGCAACTTTCAGTCTCTAGATCTAACCCACACACGTCTGCCCTTCTCGTTGACCTGACTCTAGCTTGTAAGTGGGGAGGAGATAATGGAGCAAAACAATTTTATTTTTTCAACCTCAAAGGAAAATAAACTTCTATTCTAACTACATACTTAAAACATCTGTTCCTTACTGAAACCATAAGGGATGAGTTCCCAGAGGTGGATGCTGTGAATATTGCATGAATTCCACCTACACCACACAAAGCCCAATTTATATCTGCAAGCAATTAGCAAAAAAGGGTGCTCAGGTGGCTAAAGAAGCATGTGAGAGCCTGATGTGTCCAAGTCCCAGGTAAAAATGTAACATTTCCTAGGTACCAATATATTTTCCACGTTGATATTTTCTCCAGCTGGGCCGATTGCCTTCTGAAATCTCTTAGTGGTGATAAACTGAGGCAAGAGTGATGGTACTGATTATTATTTATCTGGGGCAATGGTGGTGTGAGCTAGAAGAGGATAGACTGAGGGCAGAGCAGAAAAAAGAAAGGTCAGTGACACTTGTCTGTGGAGCACATGGATGTCCTATTGGTAATGCAGCACAGCAAAAACATTTTTGTGTTCCTCTCCAGCCTGATCTAGCTCAAATATTTCTCTATTTACAGCACAGCTAGTTTGCAGTTTGATAAAAGCCATCCAGACCTGACCATACTGCCTCTTCTATTCCAGAGAAACTGAATAGTTCAAAGAAGTTAGATGTTCAAATTGCATCTTGTAAGTGTATGGTCAAGAAACCTCTGCCTTGGTCAAATGGTATCTTGTACGTTAATATTTCATTTAACCTACACATAAAGCTATAGTTGAATATGACACGTCTGTCTTTGCTCTTGCAGAAAAAAAATCTGAGAATTTACATGCTTTATATAGGAAAAGGGATTTAAGAATCAGCTACAAACTTAACCTTCATAGTTCCTATTGCGTTATTACTCAGAGCTTTGATCTTGAATAAGTAAAACACTGAAAAAGTTTCTTTTACTATATCTTAATTATTTTTCTAACTGATGAAAAGATTATTTAACAGAAAGCCAGCATTTTAATTTAGTTTTTCACTAAGTTAGGTAGTGAATATTAAAGAACTACATGCAAAACCATTTTGCTCTCTGCTTTTTACATTAGAGGGTAATTCAAATGAGAAATTAAAAGAGGAACAGAAAATTAGTAATTAGTTAACAACAATAAAATTTCTCCCAAAGCAAACCTTTTTAATCATGTAAGAATTGTCTCAAAACCCTGGTGCTTTTTTTTTTTTTTTTTTTAGGGATTTTTGTTGACCATGAGTCTTTTAGTCTTTTTTTTATTATTTAAGCGCTAGTACACTCAGTTCAAGGCTTTGGTTTTGAGCTGCCTAAACACTGTAGGCAACATGGTCAAGCCAACTTGAGACCACTAGGATATTTTAAAATCCCATCAAAAGTTTACTCTATATCCATCAGTCCCATTTTCAGTCAGAGTTTTTCAGATTAGAGAACAAAAAGAGATTCCTGCATCAGGCTGTCGTAACCTTTACTCTCAGCCACATATTTTGTGCCATAGCTTCAGATATTTGCCACTTAATCTTAAAGAGCTTGAAAAACATTATTATTTCTGTTTCGTTCAGGCAGACACATGCAACCCCAGTGGTGCTAAGGATTGACAGCAAGGATAGAGACTTTTCAGTGGGCTCAGCTCCAGGTGAAAGCAGGTTTTTTGGTGGCTGATGTTAGATAAATTGAATTCCACTGTAAGTCTTTGCAGGGTCAGGACAATTTCCTCACAAATTGGAGTTTTCTTCACTGTATTTCATTGGTAGTGAAGTCTGTTGTCTGTTGTCTATCTGCTCAGAACCAATTATGCCAAAACCAGTCCTTTGTAGGGTCAATAATTTCCAGCAGCAATTTTGCTTCCCAAAATGTGTATTTTTGTTGTCAGTTAAATGCCAATGTGCCCTGTCCTAGAAGACACATCGAGTCATGGGAGCTGGGGTTTGGGACCCAGTTCTTTACAGCTTTTGTTCTGTGGCCACAATGTGTTTTCCAGGGCACCATCCCCTTGTACCACAATGTGTAGCTGGGGTGGGAACTTGGACTTGTAGGGGGCAATTGCTTCTGAGGAAAACTCATACAACACCAAGTGTTGTTGGAGGAATAGATACTTCTCTGTTTTAAGAATCAGGCAATGAACTCTTGTTTCCTGCTTTGTACATCAAAGCTGAAAAGGTTCAGCTTCTGAAATTTAATATAGTTTTTCAGTTGAAAATACTGTTAGGGAGTGTATCAGCTGAATATTGTAACATTTCATTGTGACTAGGAGTGAAAGCAAACATGGAAGTTTTGCTGGAAGAATACTCTGATTTTGGTTTGACTATTTCAAGGTGACTCACAATTTTAACTCGTCCCATAGCAGGCTTAGTGTTCCTGCCCCAGAGTAGTATAGTTAAGTATCTACCCAATAAAGATGAGAAAAGGACTGCTAAACACTGTAAGAGAGAGTAAACCAGACCTTTCTATCTCTGGTAGGGATGTGGTGGTTCAGTTTCACCTTTCTGACCTGCACCAGTGGAAGTCCCTGTCTCTGAAGCACTGACCTGCTTCACACCTTGGTTTGCATCAGAGGCTGTTGGTGCTGCTGCCTTCCTGGGCGGCTGCAACTACAGCATCCGAACCCTGGGCTCTTGCTTTTCTGTCCCCCTGGCCTGACCTCAAGTCCAGCTGCCCACACAGATGCCCTCTCTGAGCTATGGTGGTGCTGCATTGATGTGGGAGCAGAGAAGGAGACATCACTCTGCTCCTCCAAGAGAGATGAGCAGCAGTCTCAATTTGCTTCTCCAGCTATCTTACCACTTGGGTGAGAAGGCATCTTTGTGCATGGAGTGCCTGGGGGCAAAGAGCTGTGGTCGTAGAGGTTTGGTATAGACAAATGATTTTCCCATTTTACTGCTATTTCCACAATCGTTATTTTTATTTTTTGCTTAGGTGGTTTGCAGTTACCATACTTATTCATTCTATTGTTTGCCTTTAGGGCTTCTCTGTGCCTTTTCTCCACCATTAGTCTGTTCTTTTCTTCCCCCAGTGATTTTATATGTAATCTTCATTTTAATCTAGCCTGATAGTTGTCCTCTTGTCCATTGTAGATGCAATCATTTCTAAAGAGATTAACAATATTAATTAATTTGTTTGGTGCAAAAGACCTTGTGTATTATGTCACCTCTTTAGCTCAAGTGATCAAGTTTTCCTTGTTTCGCTTTCATCCTCTTTTTATTCTACCCTTATAAAAAAATCAGGAAAGAGACTATATCAACTGCCAAAATCTATCCATTCCCATGAAAGGAAGGGCCATACAGGCATATAGTCCACAGCTGAGAACACAGGAATTTTTCTTGTTTGTTTAGACCTAAGATCAGTCTCATCTCATAGTTATTTTCTGGCAATAGTCATTGCTGAGGAGAGACCCCTAAAGTGTGTACATGAAGGTTAAAAAGAGATTACCCTTGTTAAGTCTCAGCCCGTTCTCTAACAGTTGCTGAATTCTGTGAGCCCTGATGCATGACCCAAAAACGTTATTGTAATTAATTATGGTACCTCTGATATGCATATCAATTCCTTTTTGCAAACATATATTTCTGAAAGCCACTTCTGGTGGCAGTGAGCTCTCTAGCCTGAGTACATACAGAGCACAGCCCATTTAGAATGCTTTAATTTGGTGGGGTTTTTTCTGTTTAAAACTCTCAATCTGTATGAGTAAATCAGTTGCATCTCAGATCTAGCAAAACACCAATGTTTTAGCCGCCCATTTGCCTTCCTTTCCATCACTGAGCCTTTTATTCCTCAATTTAGAGTGAACAGGACCTTGTTCAGAACCCATCACAATCCTTGATGAGTTTCTGGCAATGACTGCTGTACTGCCATAAGGTTTCCTACTTCTGTGCCCTTCCTCCAGACATCACTGAGTCAGTGCACAACCGGGGACAAGGCTGCAAATTAGCTTGTGTTCTGTTGCACCGGGGCCACCCGTTCTTCCCTCAGCAAGGGAGAGGGGTCTTTAACCCTTAAAAACTAAGAATGCTGGAAAATGATGCCACAGCATGTAGAAAGCATTCACCTGGGAACCATAGAGTGACTGCAGGCAGGTGCCATCCTCCTCCAGAGCAGGGCAAAGGAAAGGGGCATCACTGTCGCTCTTGTTCGTACTGAATTCTTTTTAAATAGGGAATTAATAAATAGTGAATAATCTATAGCAAAAAGCTAACAGAAGTCAATAGCAAGAACACTGGTTTACTTGCCAACAAAAAACAAAAGTGAAAATGTTAACATGTGAGCGCTGCTCTCTGTATGAAGAAGTGCCATGTTCCAAGCATAAGTGCAAACTAAAACCCCATTTGTGTGAATAGCTAATTATAAGGGTGAAAACACTGTCAATCTTAACGCTCATCTGGGTTTCATCTTGGATGCCAAATGGGTCTTGCTGTCCTATATGTTAAGAAAAGTCTTAATTTCACAGCCCTGACAGGAGAATAAATATCAGCCAGAAGTAACTGAAAGGGAATAAACACAGACTATCATGATGGAATTTTTATTAGCATTGCTTATTTTCTGGCTATATGTAAATGTTCTGAACCAAGGCAGTATTTTTCGGAAATTAGTGTTGACAAAACTTCCTTAGCTATGTTATGAACACAATTTAAAAAAAAAAAAAGAGAAAAAAGATAATTTTGTTCACGGTGCCTGCCGTGAAGAAGCCTACTACAATTTGCAGAAGGTGCACATGCTGTTGAAGCTTTCTAATTGAAGTTATCCCATCAAAGGGTCTAGAGGCTTTGTCATATGTCTTAAGTTATATCTCATGTCCCAGTGCAATTACGATATAAATGTAACTCTTTAAAGAACACTAGACAACAGAACAAAGTCCCATTACCATCTTGTACCTATCCATTATTAAGGAGTTACCTGTGGAGTTTTGTCAGAATCTTTACATATTAATCTCTGAAAGCATGTAGGGTTTTTTTAAAGAAGCTACTTTTTTTAAAATATCAGGCGGAACTCATAGCAGAAGGGGAGGAACAAGTTTGTATTCTATAACAAACAATTTGGATCTCGTGTGACTCCAGAATCCTGCTAGCTTAGAGAGAGCACAAAGGTGACTGGCTTTCAAATAAATATTTGAATTTTCATGATGTTAAATGGCTTAGCCATTAATGTATATTAGTATTTCAAGCAAAGGTGGCAACTTTTTAAAAATAAGTTTTATCTTTGGCTGTTCCATAAAATGCTGAGTCGATTTAAGTTGGTTTAGTTTTTTTAGTTTCCTTTGTTTCTCAGAACCTGTCACAGGACTTCAGATTATCAGTTCAGCAGTATTTTATAACAGTGTTTGGATAGGAAAGATAAATAAATAAGAAAGAAACTATGCTAGGGTTCCAAACTATGAGAAAAATATACAGCTTGAGTTCTGGTTAAACCTAGCATGATAAAGGCTCTTGGAATTTAATTACTTGTAAACCTCATTTATTGTTTCAATTTAAGCCAAATAATTTAAAGCATAAAGCAAAACATTTGCTAATGTGGGGGGTTTTTGTTGTTGGTGGTGGTTTTTTTGTTGAAAGACTTTTTACATGTGAGATGCATGATTCTCAAAGATGTAAGAAGAGCTCTGTTGACTTTATAACATCTTTATCTGGTTTTCAGCCTATATCTATGAGGTGGATTAACCCACTCGGTAGCATTCAAGAAAATGCTCTGTGAACATCTCACTTTTATTGAAACGATGGTATATAACAGTGAAAATTAAGCACGTGGAGGACGTTGAAACCTTCTGTGGGAGATGCTGCATTTCTAGTTTGCCTTAACTTGTGTGAGAGAAGAGGATGCTATTTGCTTAATGCTTTTCTAAACCTCTTTGGCCCCTGGGATGCCTGTGATGAGCTGTGCACCATGGTATTGCTGTAAGTTGGTGTAGCCCTGTATGATGAGGGGACTCAGTGACTCTCTTTTCACAGCCAGGTGCTGTAGGGTTTGTTATGCTATGAGGATGTTTTTCTCCTGTCCTGAAAGGAGGAAGATGTAGAATAAGCCCTGCTGCACTGACCTCCACACCTTGGTGGGCTTTGGTACCTGAGCCACCAATGTGCCACCCTGTGCCCTATTGCTGGGGCATGAAGTGTGTGTGGGGAACTCGCTGCACCTTCTAGATGTTAGTGTGGTGAAGGAAGACCACAGATCCCCTGAGGCTGAGCAGACCACCAGTGAGGGAGCAGTGGAGTGACCATCCCTATTCCTGGAGTGGGCTGGGGAGGTGAGGGGTGCAAGGGAGAGGTGGTGCTGTCTGGGGAGCCAAAAGTTCTCCATTGAAATGGATCAGAGCCAAAGTAAAATTCAAGGCCAGGGAAGGGCTCTGCAAGCCATTTCTTCTTCAGCTACTCTTCATTTTTCCTGACAGCCCATTCCAATATGATCCAGGGAGGCTGCAGGGCTGACGCCTATATAGTCATTATGGTTTTAACAGACCCAGCTTGCTGGGATTTGAGCTCAAGCTTTAGCAGTCCATTCAGGTAGATCAAACTGAATGCTCTCCTCCAGATTATCTTTCATGTATGTATAAACAGCATTTGCTGCAAAATGTGTGAACTATGGAGCTCAGAGTCACAGCCTGCAGCACAGCAAACTGGCTTTTCCTGGAGCTCATAATGTGATAATTAAATTGCTAACAGGCACCTTAGTGATGGCATTTGCTGGAGATGTGAAATCCTTCTTACAATCATACCTTTCTGTAGGGGACTCATCAGTAGAAGCAGAGCTATCAGAATCAGGGGATTTTTTTATATATTTTCTTCAATGAGTACATTAAATTTTTATGTGGAGTGAAATGGGACAGGACGTGTTTCCCTTCCACTGCACAATGATTTATTACCCCAAAAAGACCGCAGAACTAATTAGCAGAGTAATTAATTAATATAAATTTGCATATTTGCATTTGCAATTAGTGCAGCCGACTGATTAGTCTGAAAATGGGAAGTTTGACTCATTAGATGTTAGTGTCTGCTGGACCGGAAAGCGGCTGCCAGATGAGGCGAAAAAGCAGAGAATAAGCAGGAGCGTGTGTGCGCGCGCACAAACCCATCGTGCCTTTTGTTAGAAGAACAGGGTGCAAATATGTGGGCTAAGATACTAAGGCTGCTACTTTTTTTTTTCCAATTTTTTTTCCTTGCTTTTGGTTTTTAATCGCCTTCTCAGCTGTTTTCCCCATTAATCTGCTTCCTGCAATGAGCCGCTGCCACCGTGAAACCCGTCGATGCTTCTGAGCAGCCAGATCTTTAAGGGAGGGTGGCTGCTCTGCTGCAGGTCTCCTGATTTAGGTGCCGAAGGGGAGCTGTAAGGAGCCTCCTTGCCGTGTGATAGATGGGACAGGGATATTTCCCCTCTTCCTAGTTATCTCGTCTAACCAATTGCTAGCGCTGAGAGGTCAAGCTCAGCGGAGCCCATAAAAGCCTGGGATAAGTGATTAGCTTTCCAGGTTGCTGTGCTGTCGCCTTTTCCTCCTTGGACACCCTTGAGGATGTGCCTCTTTGTGTACATCTAAACAGTCCTTGTTCTCTGCAAGCCTGAACTTAGTATGCCTGGACAGCCATTGTCCCAAGTTTTAGTGAGGTTTGAGGGAACATTGAAGAGACACGTGTCTGTCCATTGGTTAATATATCCAGATGCCATAATATCTGTAGGCTGATTACTCATGCTCCTTTCAGAGTGGTAGAACAGAGATGGTTTTTGTGGGGGATATCCTGGTACCTCTTTGGGCACTTCACTTTGCTCTCTCCACCACAGCTAGAGGAAATTTCCAGTCTTCCCCTAACGAGACTGATAATCTCCTCTTCAAGATGACTGTGACTGGGAATGGGGGATGAGCAGAGGCTGGCCCCAAACCAGCCCTCTGAAAGCTCACTGGGTCCTCGTCCAAAAGCTTTGATCAGAATTTAGCTGTTGGTGTCACTTTGACACTTGGCGTGGGTGGTGTGGAAGATTCAAATGGGTATTGCCCATCACTTGCCATCACTGTGCATTTACAGCACAGCAGAGTTCAAGACTTGTAGCAACCTCCTTGAGCTCCTCTGCTGTGTCACAGCAAGTCACTTTGCTGCTGCTTCTTTGATTTTTTTTCTTTTTTTTTTTTTTTTTTTTTTGCTGCTAAGCCTAAAAATTTAGCTAATTTAGCAGTTAGAACTATAGTATAGATGCAATTATACTTTTAACAAAGTGTTTTCCTATTCTCTTTGAGGAATGAGTTTAAGCTAATGCTCACTTTGCAGGGACAAACTCTGTCCCCTCTGGTATGCCTTCATTAGTTTGTAAAACCTAAAACTGGGCCTAAGTCAATAGGAATATCTTATAAACTTGAATCCATTAATTTCTGAGAGATTTGCAGCTGTTGATTAGATCCCAAGATGCCCTTGGCATATTAGATGTATGAAGGATAATTCAAAATATAATCATCCCTATGAATTCAGACATTCCCTGTTTTTCCTTTATACACCTACACCCAGGTATGATAATTTGTTATTACGGTGCCTATGTGGGGATTGCAAGCAAAATTACTTCCCTCCCCCCAACAATCAGTAAATTTTAATTCTATATTTACCACAAAAAATGAATAAATTCAGTATTTGAAAATAGTTACGAGATGAGCAAATATTATTTTCTATGAATATAATTTCTGAAAATATTGCTTCAATTATGAAATCTAGTGCTAGTAAGAAAGAATTTGTAAATACTCATTTGATGAACTAATATGGGCAAAGAATGTTACTCAAAAGAATCTTTTTACCACTGCAGATGAAGATATAGGTTTTACAGTCATTCTTTTAATATGAATGCTTTTCAAAAACTCTGTCACACTCAATTGCATCATAAACAATTAGGAGAAAATATGAGCAAAAATAAAATTTGTCCTTCATGAATGTCATCTCAGGTAAAAATCGAACAGTTTGTAGGACCAGATAACCAAACTTATTTTTGGCCAAAGGCATTCTTATGCTTGAAACAGATTTCCAAACACGTTCAGGACCTATAAGGCAAATTGGTTCCCATGTTTGTTTTCAGCACCTTTTTCCTATCAAGTTCTGTATCTACATCCTTTGACCCTCTTTAAGAATCCAGCCCTGCAGGCAGGTAAGAGTTATTTTGGACGTGGGTACATACACAGATATGAGGCAGCCCTGGTCAGGAGCCATGGCACTGTGTTATGTAGGTGTTCACCCTGATGTAGGACACACAGCAAGGTGTGTTATTGGGAGTCAGCACCACAGGCAGGCAGCTATCCTTCTGATGGGTTAGGATTGCTTGTTCCCCCGTCAGCCTGAAGCATGGGCAGATGCGTAGCTCTCCATGTCTGCAAGCTCCCAAGTCACTGAGCTGTTCTTTGTTTTAATTTACAGACAGCTGTGAATTTGCTTTTGGATCTAGACAGAAATACCATTTTCCCGTATTTGCAGCTTTGTGTTCTGACACTGTCTCCAATTCTGACCATCAAAACTATGCTGAAAGAAAATAAATCTCTGGCCATTTAGGGAGCTCCTTTCCCTCCTCCCCCCCTCTCAAATGCTGACTCAACAACTGAGAAGCCATTCACCTTCTCCCTAAACTCCCCCGTGCAAAATCGCATGTTTTCATGAGGTCCAAATGCTTCATTTCAGCTTTATTGAAGAGTTGCATTTTGATTAAGGCTGTCTGATTCCAACCACAGGGTAAACCGCTTTGCAGAAGCATGACGCATAGACAGAGAGAAAAGGACAGGGTGTACAGAGCCTGCAGTTGGAGAGCACCCCCAAAGAGACTCGAGCAGCAGCAGTGACACAGCACTCTTCTTGGCTACCGTGCAGTGCAAAGAGAAGGAGCACAATGCAGCGAGCTTCTGAGGTCTAATTAGCTGCACGGGGCCAAAGGAAAACCTGTGACATTCAAAACTGATAACTGGGGGAGAAGTAATCTGTATTCATGAGAGAGAAGATGGGCAAAAGCCAGCTTCCATTTGGACTCTAATGTGGCCTGCATCAGTAGGACTAGGCGAAATATGGAGGTCTTCCACCCCAAGTGTTGGAGAAATACAGGTTGAACACAGATGCAAAAGGAAAGGTCAGAATATCTCTGACTTGGTTGATGTGCTACCAAATCAGTTCAAAGACAGAAAACGGTTTCACTTGATAAAAAATGTGATATCTGTGCAATGCATTTCATAGCAGAGGTAAGTAAAAGGGGATTTTTCTAACAGCTAAGGATTTTTTGTCTGCAGACAATGGCTATAGCCTGGAAACTGCAAAAATACACCCCTTCCAAAGGTTCTGGTACCAACAGCTCGGGTATATCAGCCCCCACTTCCCAAGCAAAGTGCAAAGAGGTGAAGGAGTCTCAATGTCTGACACAAAAGTATTATTTAAAGTAGCCAAACCTCTAAAATGGGTACAATGAGGAAGAAAATGACAGTCTGCATATGCACTTAATAATGTAAAAAAAACCCCCAAACACTTAATAGTTCAGCAAGGCTGTAGGCTCCCTATGCTATAGACTATTGTTTATCTGGACTGTGCAGCATATTCTGGACATAATCTGCCCGTTCTGAGTGAGGCAGGTGAGACTGGAAGAAGAGATGAGCAGCCACAACATTTGGTAGGAAACACCTGCTGGCCTGTTATCGGCGCACAAGATTTCCTGGGAAAAGGCTGCGTGATGCATGAATGTTGACAGGAGGTGAAAACATACATGACAACTTAGAGGTATGTGACCAACATGAGGGAATACCGCTGCTCGGCCAAAATTCGGGATGCATAAACTAAACCTGGAGCGTAGCAGAATGTAAATCACTGCGTAGCAAATGAAGGACTTCAGGCACCCACAAATGAAGTGAATGCCAAAAAACAACCTCCTTTCAGAAACTGGAAGATATGTGTTGGGTAACTACTTACCAATCAATATCGGGAGCCAAGATCAGCAGAAGTCATAGGGCCTCCATAAGAGCTGGGATGAGGCAGCGATCTGGAGCATGAAGGACGCTGTTGCCTTGGGAAAGAAATAAAATACTTCATGAAAACACGGGAAGTCCCACCACGAGGAAGTGCTTAACAAGCAGCAGTTGTAACAGCACTAGTGCAACAAGTGGAAGGATTGCGAGTACAGATGTCAACACAGCAAAATGATGTTCAGATGGAAAAAAATTGATTATTGCTGTCGTCCCTGGGTATCAGGACCTTAATCAGCACATATATAGCTGTGCTGCTACCACTGAAACAGATCGCAGGCCACCAGAGGACATTCCTGATGAAACTCTAGCATCTGTGCAGCCAAGTCCTCATTGCAGCACTTCCAAGCTGTGAGGGTACTCCTTGAAAGTGCAATATAGACCCAGAAAAAAAATTTCTTTAGGAGATTGATTGCAGTTGTGGCGGACAGCATGTTGAAAAAGGGGAGGAAGAATTAAAGGAGCAGATATGTGTGCTGCAGCAGAACTTACCAGGAAAGAAACAGAAAGTGACGATGTAGTCAGTCTTTTGAAAGAAGGGGTCATGTCAAAAGGGTCTGTACAAGACTAAGTTCCTTTTGCTCTGGAGAGAAAATGAAGTGAATTGTGGAAAGTGTAGCAAGTTGAGTCCAGGGAAGCTGTGGCCCAAGCCAGAAAAAAATATTCCCAGCAGATACATTCCTATACCACCTTCCAAAATATTGTTTGAGGCACAACCTTCCAGTTCAATGTTTGTGCACTGGTAGCTCCATGCTAATGCACAAAATACTGGGCTTGTTCCATGTGGCAGGGATGTTGCTCCAGGGAACCTTTGAGCTCACATGTTATATCTAGAAAATTGAAGCAGTCTCCACTGACACAGGGGAAAAACTGATGGTGAGTGAAGACAACAGAATTTTCTGAGGTCGCTTCAAGAAAAGCAAGGCCGATAGATATTGTATTACCACCAAAGTAATCCCAGAAAGCAAAGAAGAGGTTTTGCCTGGAGACTCTTGGAGGTTTGAAGAATGGAGGTCTGATGCACAAACAACTAATGGTTTGCATGCCACCCCATCCCAGGGGCGGCTAGCCCGGGTGACTGAAGAGGACCCAGACTTTTCCTCAGACAACTGAGTGGCTTCAACATACCTGATGAGATTTTTCCCTGACTCCAGCTGTGGAAGTGTTGCCCATTTCATGACCCAGCACTGAGCACCTCAGCAACTCAATACAACTTCCTGGCTGGAGGAAGGAGGAGGAAATCCTCCCGTGACTAAAGGCCATAAGGTAAAAGAAAACTTCCTTTCTAACAGAGGAAAACCCTATTGGACAGTATTGGGCTGATGGGGTAATTGCCCAGGTGAAATGCAAAACAATCAGTTAGAAAAAGTAGTTGTCAAAGTGAAGCTGTAGGCTCCAGGGAATTGCTAATATTAGTGCAGCTGCTTCTGGTAATGCAAACTCAGACTGCAATGCAGAAGCTGAGTGAGATTGCTAGCAGCAATCACAACAGCCCAGCAAGAAGAGGAAAGTGAGAGTACGAGTGTAACCCCTGTAGTCACCATCGGTCAATGACATTGCCAGTGTGTATTCAACCACCCAGCTCTTGTAGCTGCCAAACTATAACTTCATCTTCCAAGATATCATCTATAGTCAATGAAGAGAGAGAAAAACTTTTTTAGAGGGCAGTCCTGAATGTTCGCAGTGGTGTCCTGGACTATGCTTTTCTCTGATAGTGCCTGTTTCTCATTACTGACCATGGAGAGACCTGGGAAGTTCAGCTCTGTGGTGGGAGCTCTGTAGGGAGCTGCCTCATCGTAGGTGTTGTGATAACTATTCTTACTATGTCTTTGCATTCAGAAAATAACACTTGCTCCAGCCACTGGAGGAGTTTTCAGCTCAAACTATTCTGAAGTAAAAATGTCACAAAACTTGATTGACTTCTTGATGCGGAATAATTCATGTCTATGCCTAGTTGGCTGATGTCTCTTTAAGTGAGGGACCACGGTCTTTGCACGTGGGTGCCTAGCTAGGTTGAAGACAGCAAGGGGTCTACTTGTGAAAAGACTCATTAAATCAGCCCTTTTTGTTTTCTTCTGTCTTGTGCTGTCTTCTTCATAGCTGGGAATGTCTTGAACCCATGCAATGTCAGTGAGACAAAAGAGACAAAGCTGAAATGACCTTAACTGGTGGACGCTCTACAATATTATGCAGAAAACCCCATTATCATGAAGCTGAGAAGAAGTGCTCTGCAGGTACTGGCAGCTCTCTTGGCCCAAGCACTTCTAAAGAGATTCATCAAAATATCTTACTTACGCAAGCAGGTGTCTTCCTCACCCCAGGGAGAAGCCTTCCTGTGGCAAGCTTTGCAGAGGAGTCAAGAGAGAGCTAATTAAAGATTAGGACTACAGGGTACAGCCCTTGATCAGAGAAAAGGCTGCACAGAGTTCCCCTGCAACAGCAGCCTTAACCAGGGGACTTCCAGTGAAGGGGAAACCCCAAGAAATTTCCTTTTAACCACAGCACCAAACACCACGGTGGTTTATGAGCGGAGATGGGCATCTGAATGCAGAGAGAAAAGCATGAGTAGTCAAGGCTCATATGTTTTGTGCAGGGCTTACACAATCAACTTCTGCCCCTCATTCTCTCATAATTAGGTCTTCTTCTCATGCCTAAGCAGTACAGCCTTGTGGTTCCCCTCCTGATCCATTATCTACTAATGAGATGTATATGGAGTCTCCATGGGAAGGAAATGCCATGACAAAATAGAGAGATGGTGGTGTCCTGTCAGGGAGCTCAGGCTGGAAGAACGTTTTCTCTCTGAGTCACACCAACATGTCTTAACACACCTGCCGTGGCTGAGCATGCTAGAACCACATCTCCCATGCGTGGGTTGCGTGTGCAGGGCATAAAAAGCTTGAGGGGTCCAGAAATACTGGTAGTAGCAGAAAGAATCTTTCTAACACAAGGTTTGCAACTTCATCCAAGTCATACTGTGAGCTTGGCAAAAAGGGTTTCAGAGAACCATCTGGTGGTGGTTTGGCATCCTGTGGGAGCTGAGTTTCTAGTTAGTGGAAGATCTGGCCAAACAACAAGGTAATTATGGCTACCCTTGCCTTTAAAGTTCTTTTGCGGTTGCCTCTGCACAGATGTTTAGATCGGAATGAGAATGGAGGTTGAACTGTATTCTCCTTTTTGATGATGGCTGTGGGTGGGGAAAGCTTTGTGGTGGTTTAGATGGGAAGGTATAAGGAAAATGAATCTCCACACGGCATTTCTGATGGTTAAGCATTTGACTCTCAGCCTCCAGAACCTATCTCATGAAAGTCAAGAGATATCAGACCAAGTGTGGTTGAACACATGTCTTCCTTACTGCTTTGTACATCTTGTTGCTTATAATGCACATGATTAATGGAGGAGTTCAAGAGAGTGCAGTGTTACAAATGATGCTGTAGGTCTTTATACAAATATCTAATTTCAATGAAGATAGAAAGGGAGAGTTTGGAAGACATAGAGTACATCTTTTCCTCATACTTCTTTCTTCTAGGGGAGAAGAAGAGAAGTGCTGAGGAACCATTATATCCCACTGGTAAAATAAATTAACAAGTCTTCGATTGCCCTTTCTCCTATGTGTACCCCTGTAGCGGCTGCAAATATTCACAGTTAACAATTACTGTGGAAGGAAAATAATTTACTTTAAAATAGCACCATTTGGAACATAATGCAGCTACCCTACCTGAACGTCGTGTTAGAAGGATGAACTAAGCTTCACAGACACCTCACACCATCCAAATTACGGCAGCAGCTGTGCCTGCAGTTCGGTTGCTGAAGTTTGTTTTTCACATCATAATCTTTACAGTCAAAAATAGGGAACTGTTTTGCAAGTGCTTGATTTGGCCTAAACCTTGACAAACCAGGTCTCGTTGTGATAGCAAGAGCGAGATGGGATGAGGATGCTTTTATAAAGAAGGTTATATTTTTGTAAAAAGGTTGAGATATGTCAGTGTGACAACAGCACTTGATACTCTAGTTCCCGTTCTCCCATGTTGGGATGTGATTAGTGGTATGAGCTCTGAGGGTGGGAGAAGCTCACATTGCTGNCTTTTTTTTTTTTAAAGAAAATTTTTAAAAAGTCATCTTGAATATAAAGACACAACTATAGTCACGATGGAGAGACTTTGGCAGGGAAGCAGGGGGAATGGGAGTTCTTGGGAGAGTGCAGAAAACACCTTCTTGAGGTCTGATAGAGAAGGATTCAGAGCATGGACCTGCACTGTCAAAATCCCAAGCCCAACTTTCAAGATTGGCAGGAATATAGGAGCCTAAGGTCTACTGAGTTTCAAGAAGGGAGAGGTTTTACTAGTAAGACATGATTGGTTTTTTTTCACTACTTAGGCAGAAAACAATGTAAGAAGACCCCTCGTTAGGTTTAAAAATTGTCTGAGGGCTGTTTTGAGGTGAGTTACTAGGGTTTAAGTTCTAGAAAGGGAGAAGAAATCCAGGGCATCTGCTGTTTGAAGTTGCTGCATCTGAGCTCTGTATACAATCAGTTGAGAGCAGGAGCAACCATGCCTAAGCTGGATGTCCAGAAACAATGGTAAGAACATGATCCTCTGCAATTAGCTGTGTTTCAAATTAGTAAAAGTAAAAAAAAAAAATAGGTGTTTTTGGAAAGCTCCATGAGATCTGACAAATCATCACCTCTTCAATCACTGAATTGAGAAAGGTATCACTAGTGACTGAGACAATGAACAGATGAGGAATAAGCAAAAAGGGGAGGAAAATAGCACACAAATGGGGACACAGGTGACAAATAGGTGATGAGTAATGGGAAAAGGGTAGAGAAAATCTTCCTCAGAACTTATTCTGATTGCATGGCTGTTTTCTTGGTAGAATTAGGTCTTCCAGAGTTATCTGAACACAGTGACAGTTTTAATTCAAGGGGCATTCTAGAAGAAAAGTTCCACTCAGTATATAGTATAGAAGAATTGTCAGAAATATCTGTTGGATAAAGCTGTCTGTTTAATATATTAAAAGTGAGTATCTCAGAACATACCTGGGGGCTTTCTCTTAGTTTAGTAGCATTAGTCAATGTCACCCTCCCTGGAATGATGATCATGATTACTTTGTGCATATTTGTTCTAGAAAATAGATGGGACATACTGCACTTGTGAATATGTTCTTGCTACACCCATTTCTGATGGCAGGGTACAAGAGAATTGCAAAATCATTCTGGTGAGTATTAACTGATATTCGTTGTAAAATGTGAGGAAGGCTTGCCATTCTTATGTGTATTAGCTATTTATTTCAACACATCATCAGAATAAGTCTTGGATTTATAAATATGGATATATGCTCCAGAAACCTGAATCTCATAAATAGGTTTATTTGGACAGGAAGAAGAAATTTGAATATTATCTAGAAAAATCACTCTTCTTCTGGATGGTATAAGAACCTCCACTGTAATCAGACTAATCAAGGCTACTGTGGAAGTAGCTGCTTCTCCTCACACTGAAAAGTCAATTTAGTTTATAATACCTATCTGAAGAGTGTCTAGGAAAGCCTTCCTATAATTATTAGAGACTCTATCTTTATGCATGCCTCCACAAAGAAACTCTGTCTTGCACATGCAGTTGGAGCAAACCTACTGCATAGGTAGTGTAGAAAGCCCACACTTGCTCACCAATCAACCTGTGACACCCATATAAATTGGACTTAATACGTTAGCATGGCTGCAAGAGGCTTTCTGCTAGGGTGTATGGGCAGCTTACATGGCTGACCATGCCCGACAACAAAGTCAATCATGTTCTGGAACCACACAGGGCTGTGTGATGTACATATGTGACATGAACAGAATGGAGGAGTCAGGGGTCTAAGTTGCTAACAGTGAAGTTGGCTTCAAAATGTATTTACAAATCTTGTCCATTTTGTTTGTGGTCTTGCTTCTGAGGCTAATGTAATCATTTAAATCCTGAAACTGAGCTTTCAGAGACAAACATCAAATATTGTGAAACTTGCTGAAACCATGAGCTCTGGCAACACCACCTTTAAGCTGGCTCTGCAGTTTTATGTTAATACACCTACAATGTTTTTATACACTGTCATTTAGAAAAAACACTATCAAAAAGGTATATATTGACATTTTCCTCGTTTTCTACTTTATTTTTCATTTGACTTTAAAAGGATATAGTGTAATAAATGTTATCTGAAGGCCAGAGTCTGAATTCCTGGCTCATACTTGAAGAACACTTTACTCCACCAGCAATTCCAGGCTTTAGGTGGAGAAGGCCACTAAATCAGTCTGAGGGAATGAGAATTAATTGTCTGCCAGGTTAATGTACTCCAGAACTTAAAGACCAGCTCATGTTGCCAAAACCGCATGGTTTAATTTTTCCGTTTCTTGGCAGGTATTTGGTGATTTCCCGTATGCCCAAAACATGACTTTGAGGCCTGAAGGATTTGAGTAGATGATCCAATAGCATCAATGTCAATGATGCGTGAGAGGATCCTAAATTGGTAAGGGAATAAAAGCTGCTTGTGTAGGCTCTTTCCAGTGCTAACTCCTGTAGTACCAGGATAATTTTATTCAAGTATCACAGTATGAGAAAAAAATCTGCCCTGGTAATTGAAACTTTACATCAGGTAATCATTCATTTTAATACGTCAAATGTACACATTACAAGAAACTGTTGAAAAACCCAGACTGGAAAACCCCAGGCCAAACCATATACCTCAAGATTGAAACCGTTTTAAATTCAAAGAATAAGTAGCTGACAAAGATAATTTTCATAGATTAACATTTTTCACCTGGGTTTTATATATCTGGAAGAAATATACACTGCATTGGTTATGCATTGATCAAACTTTTATTGTGCCAGCTGTACTTCATAGACCTGAAAAAGTGATTCAAGCAAAACAAAAGAGAACATAAAAGCACAACTATAATGGTTTTAAATCCCAAAGAGGCAATTACAAGTTTGATTCCAGTGATGCAGCTGGACTACATTGGAAAACTAAACACTTTACACATATTAAGTAGATATGAAGGCTAGAACTAGGACTGTAAATAATAAATCCATCCTGCAGTTTTATTTGTGAAGTACAGCCCTTTTAATAAGTTGGGAAAATACAGCAATAAAATTCACACTAATTCATGTGTAAAAGGTAGTTTAACAGAGCTAAAATGTGTTAAAACAGATCTTTTCTTTTTTGAGAAAAGTTGCACAATAACTAATCATTTAAATAAATCTACTGAAAAAATGGACTAAAATAATGTTGCAACAGGAATGAATTATAATTCTTTAGCCTTTGTGTGTGTGTTAAGGTATAATACAGTGGTTTACAGTTAGAATATTTCTTGGTGTGTTTTATAAAGAAAACCCTGGTAATTGCAATACATAATATTAATTGTTGCTTGAGGAGCTAAGAAGAAGAGTAAAGGGCAGGACAGGATGGCACCTAACAAACCACTTAAAGAGTGACATGAAGGTGGACTGAGGTTTCAAATTTTAGTGATGCAGATGACAACTCGCTGGTGAGAGAAGAGGGGAAGGAGAGATGAAGCCACCTCTGTGTGCACCATTCCCAAAAGCAGCTTTTGCATTCAGGGTATGTGCACAGGGGCTTTGCCCTCAGGTCAACCACGTCAGATAAATGTGACATGCCCAGTATAAACTAATTCTGCAAGCTGCTTCAGCAGGCACTCAATACATTTCTGGAGGGCAACTCATCCCATAGAAATTGCTTCAGGCTGAGACTGATCCCTACTCTCCACTAAATACTGAGAGATCCTACATGAGTAGTTTCAACTGGAAATCTCCATTTTATATGGCTAAAGTTAGGTGAAATGAGTCCTGCCCTCAACAGGTGTTATAAGACTGATCTACCTTTCTGTGCTGCTTCTCGTGTGCTGGGCATGCAGTTGGACAGAGCAAGCTGAGGCAGCTTTGGAGAAGCCTTTGCATGTGTCTGGAGTAAGGTTTTCCTTGTAGCTGTCTCTGGATGGAGCAGGGTGTTAAGGGTAACCTCCTTTTCTAAAGTGCAAAACTGAACACAAAACTGAAACAAAAAATCTAATTATACATTTATTGTCCAACATCTTAGCTCTCAGAATTAAAGCAAAATAAAAAACCTGAAGCATAAATGAAAGGCAACAGAAGAGTAAAAATTAACAAATCATGATAAAAAAAATACGTCACAAAAGAAGTGTGACATTTTAATTTTCTTTGTTTTCTCTTTTGGAACATGTTGGCTCATTGAAACAATAATAAAACCTGCTCGTAAGAAAGAATCGGTTTTGACGATTCTGATCTAATCTGAAACATTTCTGGGGGAAACTCTTTTCTTGAAATGTTCTCTTTTGATATTTTAAAGAAGAAGAGTTTACTGTTTTATAATTCAAAACAATGCCTTCTTCACAGTATTTTGGTTTATTTATAGTTTAAAGTGTTAACATTTGCAAAAAAAAAATAATATTTTTACATTAAATATTTTAACAACTTAATCTTAGGGATTCCTATTCAACTTCTTGAACAACATTATTTTTCAAGTTTTTGGCTTTGCACCAAAATTCTAAATTTCTCATGTGACAGGAAAAACATTTGGCTTAGCTTAATGGTTAAAATCTAGAAAGGTCTGTGGCTCAAATAATAGTCAATGTTGCACTGTCAAATTTTGGATGAACTTCAGTGAACTGTGGGTTGATGCTGCTTCCCATGGGAGCCTGGTGGGTCTGCTGCTTCTCCTCACAATGCTAAATGTGCCCTAGCATTTATCAAGCCTGAAAAGTATGATTCAGATTGGTACTTACCACCATTTGGCCTTCACGTTTGAGGACACCCAGAGGACATGGCAGTGGAGATGTCAGGTATCAGAAGAGTTTTTTTGCTTTATAAATGCATGCTTTGTTGGTCTGAAGCTGTGTCTGAATGTATTTAAAGTTCGTGACTAACACCTCTACTGACAGCAAGGGAGAAATCAGACAAGAAACTACAGTTGAGGTCTGCAGAAACAACTGGGCTGAGATGTTGCAAACATAACTAGTGCCACCTATAGATGGAAAAGTAACCGGTGGAGCTGTGGTTTTCTTGGCTGGTGAGGAGCACCAGAATAGCTTCTGGATTTTGGCAGCAGGGATGGTTTTTTGTGCTATATCTGCAAGGTTTATAAATGGGTTGCATTTCTCTATCCTTTCCAGGATTTTTCTAGTAGGGACATACTATTGCTCTAGCTGGTGACTTAAAACTATGGAAGTGAGTTGGGGATTGTAGATGACTGAAAGGGAAATATTACACAAAATGGTTTCCTTCAGGGAGGAAAAAGAAAGAGCAATCTATTATTTTGCATTTTTATACCAGAGCTAAAGGAAGCTACAAACATCCTGAAACAAGGGGCACACACTAAGATTTAGTCAATCCTCTGCAGCAGGACCAGAACAGAGCTGAGAGAAGCAGCTCAACTAGAGTTGACTAAGAAGGAAAAACAAAACCATCCTTGAAAACAAAGTAGGGGCACACTGAAATTCTAAGAAAAGTTTCAGGGGATCTTCTTTAGCTTTGCAGTCCTATTATGATTGTTATTAGTATTAAAATGCAATTTCAGACCATATAAAATACTGGTTTAATACTCTCTTTTGCAATTAAGTAGGAATAATTTAAGGAATCCCACAGGCTTAACATCTACCCCTGGGGGTACTATTCCCACTTCGAAACTTTATCAGTTTCTGTAGATTTTAAATTACATTGTCTTATCCTCTTTTCTGTGAAAGATCTCGGAGATCAAGCAGAACATGAAACTCAGATTATTGTAAGAGTTGGTAGAGAGGTTTCTTGCTCCCACTTCATGGGACCCTATGAAGATTTGAGGCCAAACATGTTGGCAGTTGTACAAACAGACCCTGGTTTCCAAGTCAGGAGGAATACCAACCATTGTTGATCTCTGAGTGTTCCCACAGGTTACATGTGGATTTAGGCAAGCTTAATGCCACTGAAAATGAGAACAAAAGTGATGCCAGATGTAAAATTAAACTGATTTTATGTGTAGGAAGCTCATTCAGTAAAGGAAACATATAGAAACATATCAATTTCACCTTCTTTTTCAATTATATTTATTATAATATTAATTGCTTTAAAATTTCGAGTGGAAAAGTGAGTTAGAAGTTGACTTTGTCCTATGTTGGTTTTTTGGCAGCTTCCAGCACAGTTTTAACAATTGTATTGCCATGGGTTTTTTTCCAGTATAGCTCAGGTATGTTGATATTTTTCTTCACTGTTTCCTTCAGCCCCTTGGTGAGGAATGTGACATACCTCCCATGAGATTTTGTGTAGCCTTTCCTTGCCTCCCTAGTGCTTATCTATGGTATGTGTCATGGCACTACTTTTTAGTCATTCTTCTACTCTATGTTCCGCTTCCATTTGTTGATATGTACGTACCATGCTTTTTACTATGTCCTGTATTACTAGGGCTAAAGATAGAAAGATTTTACTTTTCTAAATCTCAGGACATCGTCCCTAACTGATGCTTCATGTGTTGTTGCTTTTTATTATCAGCATGATGTGTATTATTGCCTGTGGGATAAGCCAGAGAAGAAACCAGCAAGGCAGACCTTTTGTGAAGCTTCGAGCTTCCATTCTCTATTCTTTTATCTTGTCTCCACTCTTATCTCCAGCTGATGAAAGTCTGAACATGGCTTTCTCCTTTTTTATGTCTTTTAAAAACTAATTGAGCTACCGTTTTGTTGGTGAGGATAAGTAGATGTCTTCTAGCTTGCCAAATAAGAAAGAGTGATCCTCATATCTGTAGCAAGCACAAGTGATAGTTTTAGTAGAGTTGCTGTTAAATATCACTGTCTGGATTTAAATGTTTGCACAATGATTAGCTGCCAGTACAAAATAAATAGCATGAATGTTTAATCAAGATCTATCATTCCTCCTGGTCAGATATTGCCTTTTTTTGTTTAAAAGCCCAGTATAATGGAGACACGATTCCTACTGAGAAGTCCTATGGCTGTGTTAATAATTGGAAAGTTTTAAACAAAATCCAAATCATACCTCGGTGCACAATCAGGAGTGAAAGAGAAGAGTTTAATTTATGGATAGATAGGTAGATGTGCACTTTACAGCCCCTTTAAAAATCATGTGTTTAAAGTTGGGGTCATGACTTTCAAAAATACAGACATTTAGTCACTAGAGGGAGACATGATCTCGTATAACCTGGAGCACGTCTGCCACCAGGAAGAGATCAGTGATAAAAATTCCTATTGCATGGAAGCTGGAGTGTTACTGCCTAAGTGAAAGCTGCTGATCTGTTAAGCATCTGGAGGCCATGGGGACTGGAGAGTGAATGAATCCTTCATGGACCTGCCTAATCCTCCAATAGCATCAGCTATACCTTTCTGTAAAACACACCTGATCTGGGTTCCAGTGAGAAGACCACCTTTAACTGAAGTGAGAAGAAAAGGCTTTGACATCTTAAACCAGCGCTAGTCTGTGCCACATCTTTTTGTGCTTATCTTTCTCAAGAAATGTGCTGGCTAAGACAGTGTTTCTCACCCCAGAGCAGCATGGCTGGGTGGAGAAGTGGAAGGTCGATGTAGAAAGCCCTGTCTCTTCTCAGGAGCTTCTCTAAGTCAGAAATGGACCAGCACATGCTATTGGCTCCTGCCACATGCTGCCCAGTAACCATCTATTCCCTCATCGCAACCTTTGGGCTGAGCAAAGACACTGCTCACGGGAAGCCAGTGAGGGCAGGAGGTCCAGAGAACACTCCTGGACCATTTGTTGGCACGGGTAGGAGAAGACCTGTTTCTCTTTTGGTGCAAGACCCTGTAGGGAACAATCTGTGCAACCGTTTGGCTAGGGAGTGGTATGCAAGGCTGGATTGACAGGGTCTCACCCCAGCGATTGACTTTAAAATGAGAGCTTAGGTGCAAACATTAGAGGCAGATTTTGTGCCCACTGCAAAGTGCTTTGATCAAAGCACCAGGCCCAGCACAAAGTCTGCACAAGTGTTATTATTCATCCAAAAAACAAACAGAGCGAGCCAAAGGCCCTGTCCACACTGGGATCAGGATTGGGTTAGCACCAGCCATGTTACTGCTGATAAAACCACAGGGAAACAGCTCTACATCTGGAGCTTCTGTTCGGTATTAATCCATACTGGGATGCTGTTTAATAATGTATTTAACTAGAGTACTGCTAATGTGTGGTAAATGACATTTTTTACCATTACATTAATAATAGGTGTTATTTATCCTTTATTGCCCAGAAACATTTTAGGGATTGCTGTTAATATTTCCTTGAAATAAATGTTTATGGAATCGTTAACTCTGGTTTTATTGGCCATATTTCTCACAAAGCTTCTGAGTCATGCCTTCAAGTCTGCTAGGATTTGTGATCCTGTTTTCTGTTTGCTTTGTACATTTTGTCTGTCTGTATAATTTGAAGAGAGAATTGTAGAGTGTAAGATGGAGGCAAGTATTCTTTATTTTAATTAAAATGCTAACATAAGAAATTATCTTATTGACTGATTGTGTTGTAACACAGCCACTTGCTCTGCCATACAGTAGTTAAGTGTGATTTGATGCTTCCTCTAGAATGCTTCCTATTCTCCAGGGCTTATACTGTAGCCAAAAAAATTCCCTTTAAGCTGAAACTTGGCATGCAAAATCTCAGCTAAACTTCAGTGTTGCTTGAAACTTAGAACATGAAACTTTGCTTTCTCATGTTCATGTTGCTTTGGGACACTACACCTGGTGGTTCCTTTGTGTTGCTGCTTTGTGAAGTGATTGAAGAGATCAATGTCTTTCTAATATTAAAAATGAAATGTTGCTGCTGTTAATTTATAATGGGAATTAACTACTGCTGACTGCAGAAAAAACCTGTGTCACAGGCCAGGTGAGTTATAGCCGGACATACATATATCACTGCACAGGAAGGAAAAACTAATGATTTTTCTGGCAGTTTTTGCCTGTGTTGTGCATCCTAAATGGAAGTCTCTTACCACTTGTGGAGAGGCCATGACACCAGCTCCGTGGCTGACCCTTGGCAGAGACAGGAGAGTCAGCTAGCTGTACATTTGGTCTGATCTCAATGTGAGCTGTTGTCTCTCCTCAACAGCACAGCAAACAGGCTATTGAAGAGTCTTGACACAGTGCCAGTGGTGTGACTCTAGATTCATACCTGCTGTAGACCTTGACGAATATCTCATCTGTGGTTATTTGTGTGTAAATGGCTTCTGAAGTGTGCTGCTGAGCACATTCTCTGCTCCCATGCCACCGACCACAGAAAGCCCATCATAATAATCTGATTGGCCAGTTAGATTTGGGTAGGTCCTTGGTCTTTTGATAACAGCATGTGCATAGGCATGGGTGAAGAGAATCAAATCTACTGTAAACGGAGGATTCATAAAGATTGAGTCTAGTACAACTTCCACACCTGGGATCAACAAGTATCTGTGCATCAAGGTTACAAAGTTGGACAATACATACCTGCCTAGCTTTTTTTTCAGTAATTTTTGTACCAGATTGATTTCAAACCATTTTGCAGCATGTTTTTCCAAGATCTTTGCTATAAATTTACTAGTTAGAGATGACTGGAAATTGTTTTCTAACTAATTTTTTCTCCTGATTTTATTTATATTCACCCTTTGAAAAGATTTTACACATAAAAAAAGAAAGAGATCATGTTTATTAGATGATGACTTCTATGTCCATGTGATACTCATGAAAAGGATTCTGTTTAGTAGAAATAAGGAAAAAATCTAGTTCTTTCAATATAGGAGAAAAGGAGGTTTTTGCAGTTGGAGAAGTACTGACTGACATTTGAGGACAGGGAAATAAACTGTCAGGTAGAAGAATTTGTAATCATTTAAGCTAGTTGAGAGTCATAAGGACATTCAGGAGACAATGGGACCTAACACAATGACATAGGGAACTGAAAGTTGATAAATGCAGATCATTTATCTTGGGATATTGAAGCCCATTTATTTTGGAGACTGCAAGGTAACTTTAATACTCAGGAAAAATACCACTGAACACAAGTCAATCAGAACCAATCAGTCTGTAACAGTAGCTCAAAAATAGGCAAAGTGTTAGTACCTGTAAAGGTTGGACTATAAAACTATGTCAATCGGTTACAGCTACAGAATAATGCGAACCTGATAATGTCACTGTGTGCATCAGTGATGTGTTGTCACCTGCAACATACAATCAGATGGGCCTATACAGAATATACAGAGTTATTTTTATTCTCTTTTTCGGTTTTTTGTTTGTTTTGTTTGATTTTGTTCTGTTGGGGTTTTTTTTCTCCAGACAACACTTGTATTACATGCCTAAGAATCCAGTCCTTATATGCCAGTACAGTTTAGGAAAACTGCTTTTGGCAGGAGAAACTCAGAAACTGATGTAGGTCTTCCTGGCCTACCATCCCCATGCCTCTTGGGGTACGAAGTTGTATAAATCCAGAGGTAAGCCTGAATTACCATTTTCTACCTTTCCATGGGTCACTTATTTCTTTTTGCTCTTTATTTTGAGACATCAAGCCTCCAGTGGTTGGAAGAAGGTCCGTTTTATAAGTACCCTTTTTTGTGCTTAGAAATGGGGCATTTCATGTGACACTCAAATTCTGTCCATCATTCTCAGTCCATTAAATCTTTAGTAACTCTTCCTGGTGGTGGTCTTAGATGAATGGTACCACCATAACATTCAGCTTCTGTTGGATGTTGAAAGTTTTGCTGGGAAGGGGATATGGGTATATGATGACCAGGCAGCTTTCCAGCATCCCCCATCTCATTTAAACTGTGTTTTTCTATCTTGAAAGGTTGGACTAGATGATCCTTGAGGTCCCTTCCAACCTGGCATTCTGTGATTTCCATGTCATGTCACTGATCCTACAAGAAGTGTTTTCCTGTCCTCTCCAGCAAAGTATCTACTTGGCTTCGAGCATATCAGTGGCGTGGGTCTTCTTGCATGACCTCACATGCACCAGAATCATGGGCAGGAGCTGGGTAAGCAGAAACCCATGGACCCTCATGCTGATGTGGGAATGTCTTGTCAGAGGGCAATGGGGTGCACTGGTGGGAAGGGAGTTCACTGTGTTTACGTGGAAGAAGAATGGCCGCTAAAAAATGAAGCAGTGGGGCCTGGCTCTACCCTCAGATTTTATGGGCATCAATGGTGTGAAAGAGATGGAGCGACATTCATGCAGAAGTGGCTGAAGAGGAGTGAAACCCTGTTTCACAGCCTTTATGGGGTTAGGCTTTTCATATTTCTGAGAGCAGATTCGGTGAACAAGGTGAGCTAATAGTACATAAGTAAAATTGAAGCCTACAGCAATTAAATTAAAAGCTAAAAAGATTTGGAATGGTAAAACTGAATACATTTTAATTGAACATAATTCTATTGAAGACTATTAAATTACCACAGTGGAATAGAAGCACAAAAAACCATGATAATGAGTTCCTGAATGAAAATTTTAAATGGATAAGCTGAAAAATTGCAGGTACCCCGGTGTATGACATGCAGAGTGCTCATGATATGAGAACATGAATTATTTATATCTTCTTTAAATGTAGAATGTAAATTTGTTTTGAATTAATTTCTATTGGGAAATCACTACACAAGTAAACATAACTGTCTCTTAGGGCAATGTTTTTTCCTTCTAATTATTATTATTATTTTATCATATTATTGTTTGGAGAGGGAAAGAAAAAATGGCAAATTTTATGGTGGTAAGCCATTTAAGTAATGGTTATGCTGAAAAAAATGTAGTGCTCTTCTTTGGGGTGAAATATACTGTAGGCTAGAGAACTATTACAGTAACTTAAGACACAGACTCCACTTTGATGTTACTATGCTGGGACAAAGTTGGTATTTCCTTGTTTTCTCTATAGCAAAAAGTAGTTGGTAGAGTGGCAGGGGACATGAAAGGGTCCAGCTAGTGCCTTATCACTGTTGTGGTCTGCGGGATGCAGAGGAGGTGCCAAAGCTTATGCTAAGGCAGGTATGGCCATAGAAATAATGTAAGACTGGAGGAAAAGCTCTTGAGGGAGAGTTGTTAGAGGAATGAGCCACTGTTGTTGTTACCTTTCTTCTCTTGTCTTGGTTTTCACCTGTACAAGTGTGTTCAGCAGCAAGGGAAATGTGTCACCTTGGGGGAATTAGGACAAACAGGTTTGTTAAACCATGGACATGCTCGTAGCTTGCCTGTTGGCATTGTTTTAGTCGAGTGATTATTGCTTTGTCTTTGCACTACTGCTGGAGCAACAAGCAGGTAAGTCTAGGGTAAAGTCACTGAGGAATTCAGCCTGCCCAGCTGAGTTTTGTGCTCCTAAATTTAGAAAAATTGAGACAGAGAGCTTCTTTTGGCTTCAGTGGGGTCTCATGCTAGAAGGTCACTGGAGTATCTTTGTCTAATCAGTTACTGGAACTGAAGCTTTTGTTGCTTGGCCTGACCTTTGCAACCCTTGCTGCTCATTTCTAATGACACTTTACTGATCCATGTCTCCCACCCCAGGGAATAATGATACCTTGTGGATAATGTTATATTGCAAACATTAATTTTGAGTGGTAAGCGGGAGATTAAAAACAGTAAAATATTTTTCTTCACATAATGCACTATTTTTTCATTACTTGTATCTTTGACTTGCAACCCATCTGGATCTGCAACTCCTCACTAGCTGCAAACTCTGTTCTGCCCATTCTCAGTCCTCTGACAATGGGAAGACGATGAGCTAAAAATGCAAAGATTTTTGTTCTTATTATTTTGGAACAACTGCTCTCCCGTTTTCTGCTGTTTTCTTTTCATGGACCATTAGCAGCTTCCAAAGGCAATATCCTTTCACTGTCACACTATGCCATGGGGTGCCATTTCAACAACTTCAGACGAGGGCATTAAGTACAATTCTGGATGAGAGTCAGAGCATAACCAAATAAAAATAATAAAGGAAAGCTTGTAAGAGCAATTTGGAATGCTGTCCTGTGCTGAATTCATTTGCAGCTTAGCAGAGAGCTACCAATCACTGGTGATCAGTGCAATACTCTGCAGCACCTTATTTAATTGTAAAGTATTTCATACCCTAAGAAACATCACTGTTCATTTGCTTTTCCTTTTTCGGTGATCATCTTAGCTGAATGCTGAGCGGTGAATCAGTGGGAGGGGAAGAAAATTCATGTTTCTAATTCGAGGAGAATAAAAATGGACTTCTTGTTGTTCCTCTCCCTTCCCCCTTGCAATTAATCCGGAGTTATGCATTCCTTAGGATAGTTTAAAAAAAAAATCTTGGAAAGAGGGAGAAAAACTCTTATAGTCCTTTGGTAAATCTCTCTATCCATAAGGGTCAAATTGTGATGAACATTGCACAAAGCATCCTCCTGGCCAGCAGTGACTGTGGGGCAAAAGCAATTTCCATTAGCTCACCTCCCAGGGAGACAAAGGAAAGACTATTTTACAGGTCCTCACAGCACCCCATGCTTTGTAGAGGACTTAGGCTACCTACATCCATTGAAATAACCCCTAAATTGGCACTGACTGATCTGGCACAGGCTTTTGTGTTCAGTGCTTGAACAAATCATTCATCCTTTACAGTGGGGAAAATCTATAAGGTGCACAATGAACGGGATGCTCAGAGCTGGAGCGGAGGCAGCCGCTGACTCAGATGCTGCATTCCCTCCCTGCACCTCTTTGGTGGTGATGGATGTGCCACTTAGCAGGCACTGCTTGGGAGTGTGGTGCAGAGATCCGTGTAGAGCTTGTCAGCTGGAGAGCAGATCAGTCAAGAGGCTTAAGCATAGGACTGGGAGGTAGCTGGGATGGTTGCTGTCTTGGCTATGTGGATAGATCACTTTGGGCTGGGTACTTAACATCTGTGTGTTCTACTTTCTCCTTCTGTAAAAGAAGGCTAATCTCTCTACTCCTGGATGTCGGAGTTTTATCCTGTGCTGGCCTGTGTAATAATATCTTAATGCCACATAGAAAGTGTTGAGGGACTCTGTGAAGGTTTGTAAAGCACTATGAACTTGTGTTGGGCTAGGTCTTAAGTGTTACCTATACCTTGCTACCAGAGTGTTTACATTTGGCTTGTGCCTTACCTGAAATACAGTTTTATACTCCTCTCTGTTCTGTTGAACCATGTTAAGACTCTTGCTGTTTTCTCCCCAGTACAGCATCTATTTCACCTTGACATGGTAGGTTAGATGAAGGTGTCCAGTGCTGGAGTAAAAGGCACACTGGAGATAAAACTGGAGATGCTAGGGCAGTTGGTCCCTTGTCTCAGCTCCATCAACATACCACAGATTACTGATCCTAATGTGTTTGTTTGGGTTTTTTAGTTCTCTGAATTTTTCCAGTCCCTTTTTGAACTCACGCAGACTTTTAGCACCTCCAGCACCCCTTGACACAGAGATCTGCAGCCTAACAACATCCTTCTTTCAGCATTCTGTGATTCTGTGTGGTCCTGTGATTCTAATTTTGAGCTGGACATTGCTAGTTTTATTTTATATGCCCTGCTTCTTACACCAGAAGATGCAGCTGAAGATGGTTCCCTGTATCACAGTGGCACTCATGGTTTTATAGATTTCTTTAGAGAAATCTAAAGATTTCACCATCATCCCATGCCAAGGTGAAGGAGTCCCAGTCTGTTTAGCCATTTCTCTTACAAAAAAGTGTCATACAAAAGCTGCATCTGACTCTTGACCATCCTTGCCACAATTCCCTTTACCTTTTCAGTTCCAACATATTATTTTAAAGGAGGGGCTGGAGTTGCAAACATGTTCTGGATATATATTTATTCTATTCTATGGCTCTATATAAAATGCTATACATGTGTCTTTGGTTTGTCCTTCTTGACAAGCCTGTGAAAGTCATATCAATTGCATTGTAATTATTTCAGATGTGGCAATAACACTGTTAGAGTGGCTGAGGGTACGTAACAGTCCTGGAACTGCTTGATAGAACAGATACTTATCACCACTGTAAGCCTGAGCATGAGAAGAAGGAGCCATCCAGACCAGCATGGCTTCCTCTCCATTCTGCCTTGTTTGCTTCTCTGCCTGCTTTATGATGCCCCACATTTTATTCGTCACCTTGAACTGTTTTCCTCTTATTGTACATTCGCTAGGAAAGCAAAAAGCCTCTCTAAAACTGCTGGACTGAAAATGAAATATAGGATGGCTGCAGGCTATGTTTTTCTTTGCTGGGAAGCACTACCATGATAATTGTTTCTACAAAAAGAAACTACTAGTCTGGCAAAAAAAAAAAAAAGACAAGACAAAACAAAAACCAAAAACCCCAAACACCCTCTATTTGCTTGAACCTACCATAAACTAGTAATTATAGAAGCCGACTGCACAACAGCTTAATTTGACTTAATTGGCAATTTTTAAAATCTGCAACACAATAAAAATAGAAAACAAACTCAGTGCACAGGTTCTGGAGATGTTAAATTTCACTTTACAGAAAAGCTGTAAACCTTCATGCAACGTGTTGGCTTGTAATCCACTTCAGGTGGTTATATATAATTTTTTTTCTTCTCTTTTTTCTTCTCCTGTGATATGAAAGTGTAGGAATATATAGCAGTGTCTGCAAGAAGACTAAGCTTTGCCTTTTACTCTCAGTGCTGGGTTCCAGTCTGGTAGAAATGTTTCACAGTGAAAGATTACTGAGAGGGAGAGGGATCATCTGCTACCCTTATTACTTTGCTAATGGCCACAGGGTTGGGGTTTTCTTTATTTTAATTTTTTTTTTTTTAAGTAACGAGTAATTCTAAATGGCAAATTCTTTTGTTCTCCCCAAGCATTTAAGAAAATGGTGGTCTACTAGAGAGACAAATCCTTTTTGAGCTACAAATTTATCCGTTGTGGGTTTAACTTTAAATAGATTAGTAGTACCCTTTAAGTCAATTGAGCTTTAGTGGGTATTACAGAAAATTAAGCCATCTGTACACACTACCAGTGAGATGATTTAATTACACAATGTTGTGATATGGTAAGAGAACAATTTATATTAAGTCAATATTTATTTATTTGAATGTGAGCTGAGGATTGTGTATTATAATATACAGATATTATACAAGTTGATGTGATGACAGAATGAATTGGTTTCTGCTGTAAGTAGCTAAAGGATGCAAATCCATGTGCACAGTTAAAATATCAGGTAAGGATCTACAAAAGTTAAGAGCTCAGATATTGCATCCAGCACCCCATTTTACACCCCTCTCTGTCCCATACGAAACATCTGGTCCCAGCTGCTTGGAGAGTGGCCCTGGCCATGGGAGACCTTAGAGCTTACCTAGCTCCTTCTCCAGGAAAGGTGCTGTAGATAGAGGGCACTTGAGAAGGACCAAGGGGACATTGCAGATAGCGGATGGTTCCTAATGGACATTTTCCAGTTGACACAGTTTAAAACAGTTGCAGGCCAGGCAGAAAATCAAAGAATAAATCCACTCACCCAATGCACCCAGTAATGTGGAGAATCTACTCTAGACTTTGACATTAGTCCTCGGTTGGCGTCAGAAACCAGACTCACCACTTTGTCTAAAGAGTTCAAACTCAAGAAAGATGAGTATATGAAGCTGATTTTAAGTTACACTTGAACTTGTTTAGTCCTAGAGTTGGTGCACATTGAAGCTCTTTCAAGTTGCCTGGCTTCATTTGAGCAGCTAGTCACCAGTAAGTAAGTTTGCTCTCCTCCTAATTTCTGTGGTAATGGCTGATGCAATCATTGGTTCCCCGTTACAGCATTATAATCATGATGGTTTGATTTGGTAGCTTAAACTGATTCAAAAATTCTCAATACAAACACAAGAATCATCCCAGGTAATGAGGAAAAATGAGCCCTACCTACAATAAAGGATGTGCAAGATGCTCACTTCCAGAGCAACATGGATATGCACACCAGATTTTAACTACAGTCCCATACTTGGTGTGCTTCGTGCTTATATGAAAGGCTTGTGCTGCATCATTATTCCTGAGTTTATGGGACTCTCAGTTTGATTTCTATACAAGCTCCCTGCACTCTGATGCTGCTGAGTATGTGTGAGGTGTGGTTTAGTCCCGAATCAAAGAGGTACCTCAGGTAAATTCTGACATCATGTGGTCATATATACGTACATATGCTACTACTTTGTTTTTTTTTTCTTTGAAGTCTCATTGATTTATGGAGAAAGGAACCATTAAAATGTGGAACTAGCTCTCTCATACTGTCCAGTCAGAATTTAAAACATATGGGACAAATTTTGTCTATGTTTTTATTTCTGTGGACTTTTCACTGAGAATGGTAGCATGCTGCACGCCCTCCACACCAGTTAGAAAAGAAACAGGGAGGAGAACATTTGGGACTCCAGTGCAATATGAAGCTACAGGAAATTTCTAGTAGGAAATGACAGGAGCTGCCCCACCATCCAGCTTTTCACAGCCAGGTTTAGCTCTGTTTCATTGGGAAGAGGTTGCTAGCAACAGGAGCAGGACTGGACCTTTTAAATCATTAACACTCCTAACCTGCATATTTAATACCTGCCAACTGGCAACAACAAAGTGATTTATCTGATGTGTTCGTTGAGCAGCAGAGAACCATGCAGCCTGATTCCTAAGGTAAGAGAACTTAATGGGGGACGTGCTGTTATCCACTGAAATTCACTGAGGGAGGTATGGAAGAAAGTAGCAAAATCCCAGCTTAAGGACCGTGGATGGACAGAATCCCACTTTATGGATAACCTTTACATTATTCCCAAGGCAGATGTAGATATTTGTGTTGTTCTGAAATGTATCTCCAGGCAGCAGAGGAGAGCATATGTGATATGGAAGCTACATGTTAAGAAGTCAGGCTTGTTGAGATCATGAGGATACTAAAGCACAGAAAACACTGTACTATCCGAAGTGCTTTCCCAACATACAATCGGGTCCTACTGATGGTGATCCCAATTTACTGGCTTAAAATGGCAAGAAAAATTTAAATGCCCAGGCAAGAATTGCTTTGAAGCAGACCAAACCCGGAGCATTCACCTGACTTTCATGCTAACACCATTTCAGCCAGTAAACTGCTCCTTTTTATTTCTTTTAAACTGGAAGTGAGGAAAAAAATGATTAGTATTTGCACTTCAAGGAAGTAAAGCAGTATGTACTCACAGAGAATTAAATGATTGCATGAATTTTTTCAAGGCTCATGGAAAACTAAATATTAATTTATTAAACTGAGCTGGTTTGATGTCCATAGCTGGGATATTCCAGTCACCACACAAATGAAAACCTGGAAGTTTGGATCCAGGCATGGCTTCATTGCTAGTGAAGATTAATTTACATGGTGATTTGCATATGCTTATGGGGTTTTTTTCCCCCATTACACCTGTCTTTGAAAAAAAATTTTCTTAGTGCGAGTGTTTCCCCTAACCTAAATATTCATTTCTTTTCCCTGTACCTTGACATTGCCTCTGGCTAAGACAACTGCATAGAGTCAATGAGCGTATAGGGTGGAGAGAAGAAGCTTTTGGCTTTCTGAGGTTTTTTTCCCCCCCTTAGACATTAAGGTTTCACTTTTTATTTCATGTGTGAATTGCAAGCATATGCTAAGAAAAAAGCATGACCCTAACAATAGCAAAGATTTCTCCCTATCAATTTTGCTACCAGGTTTCACTTACACCTGTCCGGAAAACTGGGCCAATTGACCCAGAAGCCCAGCTGGACTAAGTCAGTGTTGCTCTGCTATCTTCACAGGACCTCTACCAGCTACCGTCATTGCTCTCTGTGACTTCCCACAACTGAGGATGGGGCCTCATTCTTTTAAGGATAAATTATTGCAAGATGTTCAGAGCTGTACTTCTGCCAGTGAGTCAGCACAGTGGGAAGCATCCTGGACATGGTGTTTCTGTGCCTTTTCATTCGTGTTACTGAAACATCTCTGGTTCCTCTGAAGGGACTGACTCTCAAGAGTGATCACATGCAGTATGGATAGTATAGCTGTAATACAAGGTGGTGTTATGTAAGTGGAAATAGAATACAGAGAGGGTAACTTTTTGACACATCAGTGTACATTTTTTTTCTTATTTCCTGGGTCTTTTGTAACTACTTCAGGGTTAATAGTCTTTGACTCAAGAAACTTGTCTGATTTTAATACTAAGGTTTTGGCTTTCTGCCTATACTCTCTAAACAGTTGGGGTTTTGTGGGGAGAAGAGGGTTCAACGTAATGTCTAGCAATACTGAGTAATGTTCTCTTGGATCTAAGAAAAACCAGTCTATTTATTGTGCACTTTGAGTTTTTCCTAGCTCTTTTGACTCTACATAAAGCTTGGCATGATGTGCTTAAACTAATACCACCGAAAGAACTGTTAAAAAACTCACTTGTGAGTTGTGGATCATTATTTGTTATTACCTCACTCAGAATCCTCTAGAAAGCGAGCTGCAATTTACCAGGTGTTATTATACTACTCAGGTGTTGTAAAGAGCTCCATCTTTTAAAAAATGCAGAGTAGCCCACTGATAAAAGGCAATCTTTCCTATTTAGTTCAAATAGTTACGTGCCAGAGACGAGTCCACAATGGCCAGAAATGCTCTGTAGTGGTTTTGTATTCCTTTAGGTACCACAGGTTTCATACTTGTATACCTTACATTTCAGGACTGAATTTTCTCTATTCTATTGTATTCTCTTCTATTCTGCTCTGTTCTACATGTGATCAGAATAGAATACTGAGGACATCCTCTTAAATTTCTTAATAACCACGTGGGATTTGGAGTTTATTCTTTGAATTTCTGATTTCATGTTGGGTGCCATCATAACCCTACAGCTTCTCTTCATGCTCCTCCCATACACAACCTGTCTTATGAAAGATGTAGCTCCTGCACACATGAATTAATTGTAAATGGACTCTTTAACCATTGACAACATTCTCAGAGTACTAAGTCAATTTGTTAATGGAGTCGGGTCGAGATGTCTCCAAACAACAAACCTAGTAATTTAAAACTTCACACCTCAGAAACAATTTGTCTAGTAAACCTCCCACTTCTCTTCCACCCATCCAAGAAATTCTTGCGTAAACAGATTTTGTGCAAAAATTTAAGACCAATAAAGAATTTATTTTTTTTTCCTGATCATTGCATTTTTAATGGAGCTTGTTTTTTGTTTTTTCAGGCATTTACCTCAGGATACTTGTCTGATACTCGGCAGATACCCTTTTGTGATGTTCATTTCAAAGCAGACAGTTCATTATTCAGCACCTTCTAGGATGTCCAGAGAGCATCCAAAGACTGAAGTGGGAAAGGATTTTCCAAATGACAGAAGCCACAGTGAACATGCAGGTGGGAAAGGAGTTTCTCTTTCAAGTTTTCAGTGCTGGGAGTCAGTCTCCAAGAGGGAATCACTTCTCAGTGTTTCCTAGGGAAAGAAATATGATTCTGTTCCTGGAATATGCATATTAGATGTACAATATTTAAGCTGGTGAATGGAAACAAGCTGTGATATACATTAAGTTCTGGAAGTAATACTTTTTTTAAATGGCTTTAGCAAATGCATTATAACAAGTACTGACAAAGGAATGACCTGATGAAGTAGGCAATAGTATATGGTAGGTGGTCTTCTATCCCAGGCAGACGAGGATGTCCATCCTGGAAGACCTTGATTTAATTCTTGGCTCTGTCATTGTCCTTTTCTGTGACCATGGACAGGACATTGCTTTTGACAGTGACTCTTTTTTTTTTTAATTCTATTTATTTCCGTTTCATTTGGATTATGAATTCTGTGAGAGGAAATGTTTTATTGTGTGAGAAGGAAACGTTTTATTGCGTGAGAAGGAATTGTCTTACTCTGTGCTCCACAATGAAAAAGAACTTGAAGAACAATAATGCAATGTAACCAAATTTTATCACTGTGAGAGGCTGACTCAGTTCAGTGAGTACCATGATGAACTCTGAAGGGCATGTACTTCATGACGCTGTGTGTGGTCTGAAATCTTCTGCAGAGACAGATTGAAATCCCGATATTTTAATGAAGCTTTAGGTATGAGGAATAATACACTGTCATATTAAATGACGGTAGTGAGTTATTTTGCCAATTTGCAAGTTCCCATAACACTGTAAACAAAAATTAAAAAGCCCTACCCTTGGAAGACTTTGAAAAAGAATCAAATCACACAAAAACCCTTGTATTTGAGAGTAGCCTAAATAGAAGAGTTGCAATATTATCACAATAATTTCAAAGTAAAAGGATAAAGCTAGGAAGCCAAGTATTTCATAATGAATGCAGCATATAGCTTTTAAACAGGGCTAACATATGGACCACTAATGTGAATGTGAATGCAAATTAGATACTTTTGATTGCTTGAAATAAAGTCAGCAGAATCCAAGCTTCAAAAAGCAAATTGTGTGGATTTAACTACCTGAGTGCCACAGAAAGAATACTGTTCCTACAATATTTCCATATGAAACAAGGTAATGAAGCTAATTAAGCTAATTCTAAGGCAAGCTGCCCTAGATAACTTGAAGATGAATTGTATGTTTTCTCTGTCTTTTTTTTTTTATTTTATTCTTTTGGTTTACCTGGGTTTCTCAACCCTGGTTTGTTTAACCAGCCTACACTCTGCTACTTTTGTCACCCATAACTACAGGTGCTTTACAAGGTATCTCTCATTTTCAGAGGTGATACAGATGCTACAAATAAGTTGATTTTGGGAAGCAACACAACTGGTGCTGGCTGGAATAAGCAGTCATTGGGAACTCCTCATCTCATAAAGTATAACTTAGTGTGATAGGGCTTCTAACATGTTCTGGCCCAGGTAAATAAAGGGAGAAGATCAGAGGTTACCCTAAACCTTCAAGGTGCTGGTGTAACATAGCTCAGCAGGACATACATTGCAACCAGCATTGCTGGACCGTGAGCAATGGGGAAACTGGAGAGTAATATTTCTTTTCTCTATGAACCATTGCCCTTTGTGCAAAAGCAACAAGCTGCTCCTGGTTAGAGGGAAAATTAAGAGGGTTGACTACCACCCTACATCTGGCACAGCTCACCCCTGTGCCACAGCTGTGTCATACCCTCACTACCAGCAGTGATTTGCTGCAGGAGCTGCTGCCAGGAGCTCTTGGGTGATGGGTAACCATGAGGCTATTTTGTCTGGCGCAGGAAGAGCAACCTCAGCCAGTGGGAGCCTGGGTACTAGGACATCTCCATTCCTGCTCCATCTTCTGCTTGCCCATTTTACAGCAAAATCTTGGGCTCTTCCAGAGGAGTCAAGAAATTACTTTTTTCACATTACCTTTTTTCATCCACAACCTTCTTCTGTCAAACCATCTTTCCCTCGTCCAGAGATACCAGCTATGTTCCAAATTACCATCCCCTTCATTGAAACCAGCTCTTTACCTCCCCTCATAGTCAGCATTGCTGCACACCATTAGACATCTCAGCTCCCACACTTGGTCTGACTGTGCTAATCATGGCCACATCTGCATCCATTTACTGCTGATACTTCTGCAGCTGTGCTGGGTACTCCCCTGACACCTTTCTACCATATCTGGAGGTTTTCTTAGTGCATTAGCAGCCTGTGCTGGTTTTTATTATCCTTCCATACTCAGCCAGGCACGTGGCTACACTAGCCCAAACCCTACTAGACCTGTCAGGTTTGAGGTGGTTGCATTAACTTCCCCTCATGGCCAAAACTTGGGGAAGGGTATACTGATCCCAAACTGAAGTTTAAGGGAAGAGGAAAATGACTAAATGAGCTCATTTACATGTTTGCCAATCACTTGCCAATTTGCAAATATGTGAATTAGCGCATTCTGAAATTTGCATAAATTCACACATGGAGCTGTGCAAGACTTGGCAGCTATGAAACAAAAAAGAAAAATGTATTAATGGCTGTGCAAAAAGGAAAGGAAACTGGTTGCAGAATATAAATGTCTTTATGACTAGATGAAGAATGGGGAAATGGCTTTTGAACCAAGAAGATGATGGTGAAGATGGCTTGTCAGATTCAGAGCTGGTAAAAACAGATGCAGCTCTGTTAGTATCACTGGTACCCACTTATATAAGCCCTGAAGCTGGGCTTCATGATTCAAAGTATTGACTTGGGCTTTCTTCTTTCTTAGTTTGCAAAGACTAGGATGAAAAATTCTTATGAAAAGAAAAAATCAGGGCATGAGGCATTGGCTAGTGTTAGAGAAGTGTTTGGGGGGATTCTCTGTGGGTTTCACACCAGCATTACTCACCCCTGGCTGTGCACTTGCACTCTGATCTTGATTAAAGCAAATTATGTTTTGTAACTGTGATAAAATTTAAATTGAGCCTGAAGAGCTTCCTGGACCACTGTTGTTGCACTCATGTTCACATGTAGGACTCAGCTCCTGAGGCCACCGATAGGCAGGGCATGGAGTGATTTATGGCGTGCGTAGCTGCAGCAAACAGAATTTGGGTTTTGTTGGTATATTCTGCTTTACCTGTAAAGGTTGGATTAATTACTAACAAAGCAGCACACTGTCACCCTTGCAAAAAGAGAAACACTTTGCTAGTCCCAGATCCTGTTGTCGTTGCATGAGCTGCCTCTGACCTCTGTTATCAGCACCACCAGCTTTATGAGTTGAAAATTAAAGGCGTGGAGCTGTGTGGAATGCAGTGATCTAGTGTAAGAGGTCACAGAAATATCTTCTTTGAGAACGACTGTTTATAAGCAACTGCTTTTTGACTGCAATGCAACTTGTGAGTTTGGCTGGAGTTTTCTGAACTCTTGAAAGCAAGACAGAAGCATAAGGAAGTCAAACTTGTTATAAAAAAACATACTTTAGATTAAATTTGCCTTGGTTTTGCAAAACTATTATTTTACTGGAAGCTTTTTTATTATTATTACAAAAATACAAATAATCTTTTAGGAAATGTAGGAAAGCAGGAGAACAATTAGATACTGTAGGTTGAATTTTTAAAATCCAACTGAAAATGCCAGAGCATCTTCATTCTGAAGAGCCTTGCTCCTACAGACTTAAGAGCCTTGCTAAATCTTTTTTGGGTCATTAGATGCACAATATTCACAGACTTGTTTTTCCTAGATAAAAACAGTTGCACAAAATTAGTCCCTGGTTACCCCTGTCCCAGGCTGCCCAGAGAGATTGTGGACCTCTCCTCTGGAGACTTTCAAAGCATGCCTGGACATGTGTCTGTGCCACCTGCTCTAGATGAACCTGCTTTGGCAGGAGGGTTGGAAGAGATGATGTCCAGAGGTCCCTTCCAACCCCTACCATTCTGTGATTCTGTTATAGGGGAATGTTTATTTAAAGGGCTGATTATTAGGAAGAATGTGAGGCTATGACATATGGGGGAAAGATGGTGTAAAAGCTAGTACTCTGTGTACTTCCAAAATATCTGAAGGGACTTGCAGCCCTCATAGTCTTACAGGTTCCTCCCTGTCTGATTTAAATGTCATATTCCATGCTGAACATGTTTAGATGCTACAGCCACTAACTACCTTGTAGACTGCAGTAATTAATCCAGTAATGCTTCCCTTGGTGTGGATGGCACAATTGGAAATCTGTCCAGGTAGAGACAATTATGTAGAAGCAGAGGAACACAATCCTTCTGTCTCTGAAGTGGCACAGTACTTATCTGTCACTGTTCCTATGTTTCTTCTTGTAGGAGTCAGCAACTATTTCAGTTGCTCTCTTTTTATTTACTTTCAAGTCATGATTAGATTAGAGAATTCTGTTGTTTCCTCCCTCCCTTAAAATCCAGGAAACCAGAGCAGAGCTGATTCACTTTTTAAAGATCATTTAATTGCCTTAATGAGTTTGCTTGATTTTTCAAATCTCCTGTGAAGTCATAGGCAGAGGTTGAAATGGTTTTATTTGCCTTGGAGAAACTATATCCCCTTTGTACTGAGTGAGTGGTTTTCATGTGTAAGGCCAAAGCATTCACAGCCTCATCTGTCCACAGCAATGGTGAGGTGGCTCCCATACTGTCAGTGGCACCTGGTGATGTCCACGTGTAAAATCTAATTTGTAGACAGAAATGCTCCAAATTTTCAGCAATATGAAGTATTCTGGACCTGAAGCAGAGAGGAGCCAAAGGGGTGCAATATCCTGCCAGAATAGGAATATGTTATGCAAAACTCTTCATGCAAATATTCAGATTTGGGATGAGTAGTTGGCTTTGTGCAGGTTTTATTTCTGATTCTCTGAAAATAGATGGTCTGTTCTTCAGGAAGGAAGGGATCATGATGGGCCTGAGAGGGATGATGTGCAAATCTTCCCTTGCTCCAGACTTCCCAGGTGGTCTGAAGCAAGACATCTCTGAGACTTTGTTGTCCACCCATCTGAAAAATATGGTGTATAAAGATAAATCCATGAGAGACTATGGTGTGCTCAAAAGCTGTTACAATAGAGGTGATGTGTGTTAGAACTAGTGCAGAAACAAGTGCAACTGGCCAAGGGTTATGCATAATCTCCATACTCTTCAAGTAGGTAGGTTAACTTTGGATAATTTCTTGTCCAGTTTCTGAAGCAAATAGATGTCCGTGGGTCTATCTATGCTTGTCTACACTAGGCTTTAAGACTTCACTGCCTCTCCAGGCTTTTTGAATGAAAACACAGGAGATTTTGTATGCATTTAGGACTAGGAAGTAATCCTCTGTGCTAGCGAGGCACACAGCAGTGCCTCACACATAGCAGACACGGAGCTGCTGTGCAATCACTTAAAATACCGATCTATAACAATTTTGGAAATCCCATATGTAATCTTATCTGTGAGACAAAATACAGTATCATGCTGCTAAGACACCAAATTTTGCTGTGTGTAGACTTCACCCTAGCTGAACAAGGGCACACTGGATAACCGATCAAGAAATTGACTCAGTGGATCTCAACAAGCATCTTCCCAGCAAATGTTTGGGGGCAGTTTTGTGCTCAGGCTTCCAGCTGAGGCTGTTTTGCAAAAGACTAGAAGGGCAGGAGTGATTAAGCAGTGATTTGTTCCCATAGCAGGAACAAATAGGAGGAGCTGAGCAGTGTCAGAAGAGCCTCCAAGCCATGTGGGGCCATGCAAAAGCATAGGAGCCCAATAGCAAAGGCTGACCCAAGGCAGGCAAGCTGAGAGTCCTTTTATTGGGCTCCTGTGCTTCCTTGAGGGTGAAAATTCTGTGAGACCAGGAATATGGCCATCGTTAACATTTTTTTAGAGAGCAAGGAAGGAAAGGCACACAAGCACTGCAATGCTTGCTTTGCCTATTTCTTTGCCTCGTGGCTTGCTGTATTAACCCAGTGTGGAAAGCAGGAGCTCCAGGCTGGTGTGATGGTCACCATATCTCCCTTTACTCTGCTGTGCTGGGTTGCTGCTCATTGCTGGGACCACCAGCAACCAGACCCTGGCACTTGGGTCTGCCAAAACCTGCTGCAAAGCTTCTGTAGTACCAGCTGTGCAACACAGGGCTTAAAGCAACTCCTCTTTCTCTCTTTCTTTATTCTGTTTCATCTTGTCTGAGAAATAAAAGGCTGCGTTTCAAGCACAATAAAGCACTTAAGCATGTATTTACAATAGCTTTACATATATAATAAAGGCTTTTCACAATGTTTTTGATGCTTTAGCCTGTCACAGTGAGAACACTTTTAATAATGTTTTCTTCTTTTATATTTCAGAGCTGGCCCTTCCTGTCTTGGTTGCAATTAGAGGAAATAAGGGTAAGAAAAAGAAAACAATCAAATACAATCTTTTACACTTCCCCAAAGGTCTGTGATCTGATTTGTTTCAAGTTCAAATAAAAGTTTGTGTCATTTCTTATTTAACAGCATTGTTTTCCCTTCTCTGAATTAATTAATCCTAGAGGCACAATAGTCTTTGGATCTTTCTTGATTGCTTTTTAACCCACTCATAGAACACACAATACTCTAGTGATGCACTGTTTTTTTGAACTGTTGATTTTAGTTTAGAGGTCTACTAAGTTTAACCTCTTTGGTCTCTGGAATTAATGAGTGTTCACACTTTGCTTGATTTCTCTGTATCCAAGTTGGACTAAGAGATGACAATAGTTTTGATTAAAAAATGCATTTACTTTGGTGTTTAAATTCCTTGTTTAACCATGAAGGGAAGCACTGAACTGACGTGGGGCATAGAGGAAACTAATCAAACTGTGGGAACTGTGTTCCCACAAGAGTGAGCCTGGCACATTACTGGACAGAAATACATGCACATGTGCTGTCCAGTAAGCAGACAGTATTTTGGGAACACCAGATACATTGCACGGATGCAGACAGCCTTTCTGGTAAACACCACATTAATTGGATGTATCCTGGAAGTGACAAATTCAGTATGGCTGGACTATAAGATTTATCTGTACTCACTCGTTGTTCTTTGCCAGGCACGTATTAGAACAAAAATTTGTATTTCACTCTGCAAAAAACAGGTCTGAGGGACCCTAAAACCAGAGTAGCTTATGCAATCATCAGGTGTAGAGTTTTTGTTTGCAGAGAATTTGACTACTTGAGGGTGACACTTGAGGTTGTTTGTTGAGTGAAAGTGCCTTTCCCATCTTTGATGAAAACAACAAAATCACCATGTGGAGACAAGTGAAAAATGATAAGAGGCTTTGTTTGTGCTGCTCCACTCCATGCACTTAGAATCTTATCTGCGCAGCTTTAAAATTTAATTTAACATCTTTTAAAGTCAGATAGAACAAATGTCAAATGAAAAACGACTGGCACCCTTACTGAAAACATAGAAGGTGGTAGCCAGAAAGAGTTTCTGCAAATCTTTTGTGTAAATGGTGGCACTGCTATTGCTGGCATTGCTGTATGAATTATTGAGATGCTTGCTGCTAAGTGGTAGAGATGTTTTGATTCCTCTACAGGCATTTGGCAATAAACTTTATAACTTCCATATATTACAGTTGATATAGGTCTATTATTATACACACAATACAAACAAGTGCTGTGGTCAGCTGAATCCACAGAGTGGGTAAATTAAGATACTAGGGAGTAAATACCTGTCTTGTGACCTTTGTGGTATATCTCTCCACTTTTGCTGACAGCATCTTGCTTGCAAAAATGTATATTTTGCAGGTGGGGTTTTAGTATCAAAAAACATGTGGATATGAAATACTGCTATGTTGTAGTATTAGGGAACCATGATCTCAAAACCTGCTTATATGGCTGTACCAATAATTAGATATAATCTTCCTTTTAGATTTTTCCCATTGGAGGTATCATTGCCTTCTCTTTTTCTTGATCTCCTGCCCTCCCCAAGCATTCAGAAACCATGAGTCCAGCCTCAGAAGAACAAACATCATGAGAAGGAATGGGAAATAACCATGCTTTTCATTTGCCCTTTCACAGTTGATTTTGCAGGCTTTTTTTGTAACGGAGACCACAAATACTTCCTGTTCTTACTGAACAGCTTTGATTCTTGAAGATTCTTATGATTGCAGTAGCTGGAGCTTTAGCAATGATATTGTGATACATTCATTGTATTTGTGATGTACTCATGGCAGCCCACAGCTGTGAAATAGCTCTGGAGCTCAAAGTGTAGGAGTGAACTTCCATTTTCTCTAGATACTTTGGGCTGATCGACCTGCAGCCTCCTTCCCTTGAGGGACTTTCCTGGGTCAGGGATGCAGCATCATCTCATTGCCACTCACCTGCACTGCTGCTGCATCCATGTCCAGCTCTTGGCTTGAGGTTTTCCTGCAATGTCTTCCCCCTCCTGGTCTTAGAGGATCTCTTTTCTTGGCCCCACAATCAAAAAGTCCAGGGCTGCCTCTGTGATGGGAGCTCAGGCAACCCAGGAAGGGCAGAAGCACCACTTCCAATTTGAAATGTGCACACATTAAGGGGTGATCTCCAAGCAGCAGTGGGACTTGTAATCATAATTTCTTGTGTGCCACGGTGACCATTTACATTTTGTGAGGAAGTGTCCCTACAGAATTAATTTTCAGTACTGGGGAAATATGGGCAGCTTTTTATAGTTTGATAATAATTTATCAGCCTCTCTCCTGCAGTCCTTTGCTGGCTGGCTGCTCTACAAGCACACAGTCAACAAGAGAGCAGTGAACAGAAATATTTTCAAGAGCAGATGGGATGTACCTTCAAAAACCAGGATTGTCCCAGTGAAACTGGGACATCTGGCAACTCTAAAAAAACCCAAACTAGATGAAATAAAAATTATGAGATGGAGGAGCAGAAAAATATGTCTTTGCATTGATTAGCAGGCAAAGTAATTAATCTCCTTCAACACCCCTTTCGGTCCTTGGTGTAAAACGAGGAGGAATAGGGATATTATTGCTTTGCCAAGTGTTAATTCCTATATAGTCATTGCTGAGCAGTGTTTTCAGACCAAGAAGGGGTATTTCACATCCTTCCCTGTTTTCCCCAAGAAGAGTCTTCGTGACATTTATAAACAAAATTTGTTCCTTGCTTTGTTTCTGGGCCCAGTTCAAGATTTTCCCATCATCTTTGTCATGCTTTGAACCAAACTCAAATCCTTCTTTATGAGTGAATTATTGTGCAGGACACCAGCCTGTCCACAGTGCAGTTTGTAGTTAACTTTCTATCCTGGGACTGCTTTAAAACAGGTCAACATATATTGGCCTTCTCCAAACACCAGACACACAAAGTAGCATCATCTCTGCAGTTTCATGAGCATCATCTAGTCCCACAGTTAAGTTTTGGGGTACAAAGCCCAACAAAGCACTGGGTGTGAAAGACAGGGACTGATCTGTCAGTTCAAGAAATTCTTATATCTTTCTAGAAAAATGTGCTACAATGCCAGATGAACTATAAAATTACATTCCTTGAATTGCAATGATTTAGGAATTATTTCTACACACTTAGAATTTGGTACTTCTAACATTTATACTGTGTCCAGTACAGTAAGATCCTGTCCCTATTGGGGTAGTAGGGGAAAAATTATGTGTTGTTACAGATGATAAACTCTATGGGAATATTAATACTGGCTTTGTACTCTGTTTCTTCAGCACATAGCACAATATATCCTTATAACTTGTAGTTTCAGTAGAGGGAAAATCTAAATAATAAAAAGGTGTTTGGCCACTGAGTGCACGTGTTTTCATGGCAGTGTGAAAAAGCAGAGGAAAATGTTTTTCTAAGCATCTTGTCACCCAAAAAAATCAAAGTTCCCTGATATCCAGCATAGGCGTGTTTCCCAGTATGATTATGTGAGGAATAGTTATAGAATTATCATAGAATCATAGAATGGTTTAGGTTGGAAGGGACCTTCCAAGATCATCTAGTTCCAAGCCCCCCACCATGGCGGGGGCACCTCCCACTAGATCAGGTTGCTCAAGGCCCCATCCAACCTGGCCTTGAACACATCCAGGGATGGAGCGTCCACAACTCCCCTGGGCAGCCTGTGCCAGTGTCTCACCACCCTCAGAGTAAAGAATTTCCTTCTAATTTCCAATCTAAATCTACCCTCTTGTAGTTTGAACCCATTACCCCTCATCCTATCACTGTCCTCTCATCCACATCTACTTCTCTGAATCACTGTGTTACCCTCGATGTCCATTTTGGACAATTGCACATTTTATCAAATTTCCCATTTCCTTTTTTTTCTTTTTTTAATTTTTTACAGTAAAAATTTTTAATGATTTCTCGAGCTCATGCCATAGCTGTGCCTAACAGGTATTTCTTAATTTTTAACTTTTTTTTTAAAATTCCAGATTCCTTTTCTCAATGACAGCTCTTACTTTCACTAAAGCTGAAATCCTCAAATGCACACCCTTTCTAAAACTTAAATATTAGCGTGTATTCGTACATAGTTTGATCTTTGGGTGGATGGTGTGCATGTGTCCCTCCCTGTGAACACAGTTTGTTTGTCAGAGATACCCCTCAACGACAGCCATGCCACCAATGCAGTGCATGTGAGGGTGGGATCTGACCTCCTGCAAAGGGAGTCACAGATGATGCTGGTAGACACAAGACAGAAAAGGGAGAAAACAGATGGCTCCCATTTGCCCACTGCATTTCTCCTGAGGTTTAGATGAAGTTTTAGTGTTGCACAGGCAAGGGTTTTTCTCCAGACAATTCCTCAGGAAAAGTATTTAGCCCATCAGAGATGCTTACAATGACCGATCCCATAAGCATAAGAAATGTGAAAGCAGGGGTTTTGTTGATACTTCACAGTATCACAGATACTAGTACAGACTCAATTTGTTTGATCAAATTAAGAACATTTGCTTAAGCTTTTTGTCATTCTTTATATCAGCCCCAGATCAGTCCCCTGGCGTTGGGACTGTTTTTAAGATGCTCCCTTAGACAAAAAGATAGAGCTTTTCATGAGATCCTTAACTCATTCTAGAATGAAAATGACCTCTGCTGGTGGGAATTTGCATGTCTGTTCAATTAATCAAATATTATCTAGGTCTTTTCATAAACATTTGTGTGCTAATGCTGTTGCCCTGCTCTCTCAGTGTATTTTATTGCAGTGATCTTCTAAGAGGAACTGGAATGTTTCAGAGATATTGTGTGTTAGAAAACTGTCAGCTGTCTTCAGTACCAAAAAATATACAGGCCCAAGGAATATTAGGGAGGATTACATAAATACTGAAATACTAAAGAAAAGATAGAGAGGCCCCAAAATATCTGTTCTTACATAAAGCATTTTGACTATGGAACCCATTCCTGCGACATCCTCTCCTTAAAACTAATGAACTGACTCCTCAAAAGAAACAAGTAAGTGGTAGTAGAATCGTTTTACTCCTTTATGTACACAAGATGGATTTGATTTGGAAGAAGATTGTCATTCTGCACTTACTAACAGAGTCTTTCTAATTTTTCTATAGGGTCCAAAAGGTTTGTGATCTGAGTCATGTTTATAAAATATGTCGTTTTCTATCTCCTTCTATAAAGGGCAGTTAGTGAATGATAACAACCAACAAACTTTGCCTAAACAGTAGTATTAATCTGTATGCAGGCACAGAGAAATAGCAAATTATGGCTACATAGATTTTCTAGGTTATAGCAGTTTTGAAAATGTTACCTAAAATCATTTACCATTTTCTAGACACTAGCTTACTATTTTCTATACTGATGTTTGCACACTTTCATCATTGACAAAGATCTGAATGTAATCAAGAAAAAAAGGGAGGGGTTACCCACTTTTTGTAGTTGCTGAACAATGTTTGCCAGTTATAAAACAGTAGCAGAGTGGGAAAATGGGATGTGAAAACACTGCAGTGCCTTTCTATATGTGCTTTTTATACACAAGTAAAAAAAAAACCAAACAAACCACATTAAAAAAAAAAATCCTAGCTTGTGGAAGCTTCATTCTCATAAGAATCTCTATTTCAACATAACCCCATTTTTCACTGGGGAAAGAAAATTTCCAACCAGACTTCTCTAGGGAGTGTGCAGTCACAGGACAGGGCAGGGCCTGTCATTTATGTGCTGTTTTCCCAAATTGTCTTTAGCACTCTGACTTGGGAATCTCCCGTGTGACAAAAAGAGGGCAGAATAGACATGGCAAGAGCCCAGAAAGAGCTCCTTGAGCCATGCAAGAGAACACAGATCAGGGTTTTTCCCCATCCAGATTTCTTCTTTGTCATGTTCCTGGCTAACTTCACAGAAAATACTGGGAAAATCAAAGTTCAGCACTTTCTTCTAATTTTGTACAATCCCCATATGCACCCATAGAAAAGCAGACACATGCATACATGCAAATAGCTCCTTATTAATGACTGTCTTCTTGGAAAATGTTATCTTCTTTTTCCCTAGTATTCTAGAAATAGCTCTGAGAGGAATAGTTTCACTTCAGTGTCACAGGTCATCAACGAAACTTCTAAATTTTATTTGTAAAGAAGGCATCTGTGGCTTTAAATCTCTGAGGAAGAAGCTGAGCTATTTAATTTTATTTTTTTTTCCAGGAGATGGGAAAGGAAGATTTAAAATATTATTCCAGAAAAGTTGACAGAAAATCTACTGCTGAAGGGCTGAGTCCAGTTTGGTTAATTTCAGATGTAAGTCTGTCTTATCAGCAAAACAGAGGAAGCTGTGCTTAATTCTAAGCACATTGCTGCTTCTGAGCCTAAACTCTGGCCAGATTCAATAGGATTGCACTGAGATAATGGGGCAAATTTGGTTATTGGGATGTTTGTACAAATCCATTCTGTCTATCAAAAATATGACATCAGCTTTATCAGTGCAATTCCACATCCTTTGCAGTGGGCAAGAATGAATCCCTCCAGAAATAAATGAGCAACATTTTAATACCTGGTCTTTGGGATAGTCCCTTCTTGTGGCTCATATGAAGCTGAGGTGACAAGCACACGCCTTTCATCCTCTGCTGAGGGCCACAACAAAAAATACCTGCTCTGAGGTTCCAGCCAAGGCTTTCTTTAAAGAAAGTCAAGGACTCATGGAGAGAAGGACGTGAATGTGCTGTGGTTTCCCACCAAACACACAACATCTGCCTGCAAACCTGAGGAGCAACTTAGCACCACTTGGCAATCGTATTCTTCGTATTGTGCTTCCCAGAAACTTATAATATTTGTTCCTGAAAGATAGACAAGGCAGACGTGTCTTTTAACAGGACGTGGCTCTCCTCAAAGTAATCTGAGATTGAGGGAGGAGTAGGGAAAAGAATTAGAGATAAAGCTGGTTAGAATATTTTGGGAAGTTTTCCTCATTAAAAATGGTTTTCTGCCAAAATCAGGATATTTTATGGAAATAGTTCATCTTGACCAACTCTTGACCTGGCTGTTTAGGATAGCCTTTCTCCTGGGCCTGTTCAAAAGGAGCCATTACAGCATTTCCATCACAAGATATTTTTTTTCTTTCCAGTCCAAAAGCTTTTTTAACATAGAAGTGGAATTTACTAGAATACTTATTTTCAAATTAAATGATAACAATACTGTTAGTTGGTTTGATATTATTAAAATAGGAATGAGTTTGAAAAACTTTGTAAAATTTCTGTATTTTGGGGGGGAAAAGGGGACAATATTAAATGAGGATGGTGGAAAAATCAGAAATCTAAACAAAATAAAAGAATTTTGAATATGGGGAAAGTTTAGAGAGAAAACTGAAAATACCATTTGACCCAGCAGTTACATGCTGGAGGGTGAGATGTCTTTGAAACCCAGTTTCTGAGTCCTGATGAAAATCATCATGAAAGGATTTTTTTGTATATTTAGTAAATTATATTCATGGTAATGATAAATTGCATCATACTGTCACAAAGACATTGGGAAATGCTGTTGGTTAAAAAGCTGTGGAAAAGAAGCTGGCTTATTTCTGTTGGCCTCTTTAATTTGATTTTTCTCACTTCACCTCTTTAGTACAATAGTCCAGTGAATGCTCTGGAAAAAAAGGGGGGGACAAGTGCAGATAAATTGCTAATCCAGGCTGGGTGACATTTTCTCTCTTAAAGAGGCTGGGATTTCACTAGGAAAAAAAAATAATTTTGTGAGGGTGAGTTTGCTATATGAACACCATGCAACACCACTTTGTATTTTAGAGACATCCCTGCATCTTGCAGAAGTACCAACCAGTGCTGTTGAACTTGTTTATCACTGGTAAAATCCACACAATAGTGCAAGCCACTTACTGCTGTGCACCAGGAGTTTGATGGAGCCCAGTGCGGCTCTGTCATGCTTGGATTATTTCCAGTTTTGCCCATCTATCCTCAAGCGTGAGCAAGGAGGGATAGCAAGTGGACTGAAGTTATGTGTAAGCTGGTTTGTGGTCTGGATTTCCTCACTGATGAGGTGGGACGCCAAAAAGTGTAGGACAAGCCTGGGAAGAAGAAAGGAGGAAGGATAAATTACGCTTCGTGCATGATGAGTAGCTCCCCTGCAGGAGCTCTTACAGACCTCCAGACTGGATCCCAAGGTTTTTCTTTGATCTTGTTTTTTCTAGTCTCAGCATTGGTTTACTTAACCTACTTGACCACAGTTTCATGATCAGTCTGTTTCATGGAGCCCATCCAGTATGAACCTGAAGCTTTCAATACACACGGAGGGAGACACTATGAAGACTTTTCTGGTCAGGATTCCTGATCAAAGGGCTGCTTGAGGGCATCCTTTCCTTCATGAGTGTTGCTTTCCATGTTTGTAGCATATGCTTGCAAATATGTTTCATCCACAGTGAGGACTGACTTTAAAAGGCTGTAGGGAATATATAATAATGTGTAAAGTGGTATGCATACAGGCTTCCTACAAAAGTGGTGGAGTTTCCATCCCTGGAGGTTGTTTAAAAGACTTGTAGATGTGGTGTTGAGGGACATGGTTTAATGCTGACTTGTTTCCAGGTTGCTAGAATCCTTATTTTACAAGAGGTGCAATGTAGAGATAAAGAAGTCAAATTACTAGTTCAAAATACTTAGTGGAAGTCAGAGGCTGAGCCAGGCTGAGGACATGAGATTTGCCCTGGGTGATATCCACGCTAGCTGGTCTGCTCAGTATCTCTGGTGTGCTGGAGCTATCAAAAGTGTCCTTGCCCTCAGCTGAAATGGCACATTTTGCAGCAGTTGTGTGTTTGGGAATACTGTGCTGCTGAGAGTAGCTTTGCAAGGTTGGATTTGTTGTTTGTCAGGCTGTTTATTTATTTTTTTCAAGTCTGATGAGAGCAGCTTTGTAAGCTTTGGCTGTGTTGTTATTTTCATTAGTTTTCAAGTGCTGAGTTTGTTTTTGTTAGCTAGCCTGTTTGTTTTAAAAGTCTTGTTTGTTCTTGGGATTGATGTTTGCGAGTGCTTTGTGCCATTTCCAGGAGTTGTGAAGGCACCAGGAATTTTTATTGTTCTGATGAACTCTGCCATTGCCACCATCCCCGAGCACCTGACTGGCCATTGGGCAGGCTGGTTTCTTCAGAGAATCATAGAATGGTTTGGATTGTAAAGGACCTCAGAGATCATCTAGTTCCAACCCCCCTGCCATGGCAGGGACACCTCCCACTAGACCAGGTTGCTCAAGACCCTTTGTGGACCTCTGGACCTTCACACCATGCTAAGGTAGTCCAGTTTTAGATGTTGTTGGGACCTTTTCCCAACCTGTGTCTTCCTCACCCCACAGGATTGCCCGGAGTTTTTTGCATTCACATATGACTCTGTGCTGGTTTGTGGCACCAACAGGGCAGCAGTCCTCACAACTGGTCTTGCTGGCCCTAAAAATCTATGCCACATCAACTTCCCACACCACTTTAAGGAAAAACTCAACAATGCAAAACTTTCTGAGCATATCTATTCTTGAAAACACTTATGTGGCGCAGAGTAGACAAAGCATATTTGAAAAACAGGTTTCTTTTTAGTGCGAATGGGTGGGGATTATGAAAATATCAGCCCAGGTTAGGCAAATGTTTGTCCTCTCTCCTTTAGGAATGGGAAAGCTGCAAGAGATTTTCAGACCTGTTGAACTGAGATGGGAGAACTGATGGAGGGTCTCATCCATCCCTCCTCTGGCTTCTGAAGAAACATCAGAACATTCTCTGTGATACCTGTGTTGGCACAGGTAAGCCTTGTTTTCTTGCCCTTATTCTTTATTGATGCTGCATTTGTATTGTAAGCTTACCCCAGACAAGCCCTGCTGGCGGAAGGGTGATGCCAAGGAAAGTATCTTTGGAGGACAAAATTCCTTTTCTGCTCTTCCACTGCATGCAAACACATCTAATAGAAAGGGAAGGTGTGTCTAACACAGCATGACTGTGTCTCATGCTTATTCCTCTGAAGTGCTGGGTCCTGGGCTGTGGGCCCTGAATTGGAATTAACCTGTGGATGGGTTCCAACCCAGAGATTGCTTTGCTCCCCCTGTGGTTTCAGGCCCCAGAGATAGAACCTGGCCCACCTGTGTAAGGCTCCACCTTCCCCCAGGTGATCGTGGTTGGGGTGGTGGGCAAGGCTAGAGATAGATCAACCAGGAACCAAAGCAGGAACTGAACCAGTTGGAGAGAAACAACAGAAGAGAGAAGCAGCAACAAGGAGTGGCAGTAGAAGAAACAAGAAGCTGATGAGTTTGAAGCAAGTTACTGAGGAAGAGAGTTCCTGTAACAGATGAAGAATAGAAGATGGACAGATGAAGAGAAACACAGATGTTTGTCCTGAATGTGGAGATGAAGACTAAAATATGAAGGTATGCTGAGGAAATGTTGCTGAGTTTGGTGTGGGTCAGAGGAAGCAGAGAATTAGCAGCACATCCTCCAAGTGCATGGGACAGTGCCGTTACCAGCAACTACAGCTTGAAGCTTATGCCACTGAGTAATTAAATATGCAGTGCCTAATGATAACACTATCTAAGATATTGAGCTGTGAGGTTTTATTAGTCCATATGAAGTCAGATTAAGTTATTGACTTATCAACTGTACTCTTTGTTTTCTCAGATGTAGATAGGATTAGCAATTGTTTAGATCACAGAATGTTAGGGATTGGAAGGGACCTCCAAAGATCATATAAATGACATCTCTGTTTGGCTAAGGGACGTAAAATCTGACCTACAACATAAAAGATTACATATACTTATAGTCCTCTCCCACCTGCCCCCAGTATGCAAAGCATACACTTATCAACATAGAAAAGGAAAATGTTTGCCCTCAGGGTTTCCTGAACCAGCTCACAGATGGGGGAAATTCATGGTTGTGATGGCTGGTGGAGTCTGAGGTGGGTGAAGCCTGAACCCAAATGCTCAGTGGGTGATTTTCAATTGACTTTTGTAGTCTCAGATTTAGACCTGAAGGGACTATCAGTTAAATTGGGAGTAATTTTGGGCAAAACCTGTCTACTTCCATATGAAAGAAAAATCAGTTGTGACTTTGTACTGCAGAGGGAAAGAAGGGAGTGATTATGGTTAAACACTTCTCAGAGCTATTTTGGTGAACTTGTAGCATCTCTTATCTGAGACAGGAGGTCAGCCTCACCTGATTTCTTTCCTTATACGCTGACATAACAACCATGCTGGCTTCTGACTGAAGTCAACCAGGCTGCTTGTGAACTATCCTGAAACCATCCAATTCTGTTCCAAAATCCTGGCAAGATCAGGGATGACTAACTGCAAGCAAGCAGAATCAGTGTTTGCTTCTCCATTACTGAGACATTAGTGAACTGCATGTCCATCCCATAATCAGTACTGGCTTTTTGGACTGTCATCATCAAAGAAGGAGTCTAGCAGATATGCAAGGGTGGGGTAGGGATAGAGAGGTTGACGAGAACCAGATTCCACTTGAACTGTATTGCTATAAATAGCAACAAATGTAAAAATAATTTGCCCTGATGCTATTCTTTGAAATGAGCCCTGTAAGGATGACATTGCGAGGGCCAACACACTTAACTGTTGCTGTGTCCTTTATTCAATCCTGATTTTATTGAGAGGAAAAAAACAAATGTTCTAAATTTCAGTTCTGAAAATTTAGCCTTGTCCATCAGAGTCAGGGTGAGTTATTCCTGGCTCTGACAATGCTAAAATTAAAAATAGCAGGCCATGCACCTCTTCTGGAATATCTGTCTGCAACTCCCTTGAAACCAGTGGAAATAGCAGGATATCTGCCATTTATAGATTCAGCATTACCATATAGAACTTGTGGTCGTGCAGGGAATGCTGCTTTTCCCATCACTCTTCCCGTTGTGCAGGATTAATAGAATTAAAGCAACAAAATGGTTTTTTACTAAAATAAACAGAGGACTGAACACACAGAGGGAACAGACGTATTGATTGGAGGGCTGAGCCCAAACTTGTTTTCAGACATTAAAGAAAACAGTGCTTTTCTTAGATTATTCACTTCCAGTCGTTTTGTCATTCAAGAGACTTTCCATCCTGCCTGACTCACTACATCTTTACTGGCCAGTGTGCTCCAGTTTAGAGAAATGTGAAGAAAACTGTTTCCTAATCAGTTGTGTTGCAGTGGAAGGGAAAAACCCTACAGAGCAGGAGGATGGGACTAGAAGTAAATTAAGTGCTAAGTTCATTTTTCTAGAAGACCTTATGTATGGTCAAGATTGATGTTTGCTTTGGCTTGACAAGACAGGCTGGCATTGGCACTTTCTACACTCTCCTGTTGCTGCTGCAGGGTGCATCTGGAAGAGCACTAAGAGCAGCCCGTGGGTGACTCGTCCTGCTCTGCACAGCTGCAAGGGGAGGCTGAGGACTTGAAGCCCTGGGGAGCTGTTGGAGGCATGTGGAGAGAGCTGCCAGTCCAGGTATCTGCTTCTATTTCAAGTCCTACCCTCCTCCTCCCTCTCCCTTCTTGACCTGCTTCGTGGGCTGGTGCAGAGAGGGAGGAGGAAAGAGTAGATCCAGGGCTTTATTTCACTGCCAGGTGCTCCAAAAGGGTAGGAAACACTGAAATGTGTGCATGTAAAGTCCAATGGTCCTTACACATGTATCATGAGGCTGGGGCAGTATTTCCATCTTTAACACTTATACCCTTCCCTGTTCCTCTCCTCAGCAGCGCATTCACTGAAAGTCCCACCAGCAGTTAATTCAGCATGGGCTGCTGGAAACGCCTGAAATATTCCTCAGGGTATGTGAAGTTTGTGATCTGGTTATGCTGCTGTACACCAATAAAACCAGTCTCAGGGATGTGTATCACTGTGCCACTACAGGGTTTGAGTAGGAGCCCAAGGAGTGTGCTGAGATGGGTCACCAGAGCAGAAGTAACTTAACCCTTTGTAAAGCTCCTTGTTCTTTCTCAGGGACACTAACAGCAGTGGGCTTGAGCTCCCCATGATCACTGTGTTAGAAAATGTGTTCAGGGCCAGGCATGGTGCCAGCTGCTTGCTTTAGAAGAAAGGGAAAAGGCAAACATATCTGGGGCTGTTGCTTCTCTCACTCAGACATCAGCAGGAAACAAATCCACCGACATGAGTGGGGTTATATTGGTGTAAAGCTACTATTTTATGGACCCTTTGGTGGGCACCTGAAGGGTTGTTGGTGTTAATTATCTCTTTGTATCCAAAGAGAATGGTGGTATAATGACAGAGAGAGGTCTGGCTGCACCCTCCTTTTTAAAGGAGAGCTGCTTAGATGATGTTCTTTCCCTGTAATCAGCTGTGGGCTACTCTCCTAAAGTGGGGAGCCAAGAGTATCCTGGAATGATAGAGCTGCCCTGGCCCCATCAGAGATGTGCCTAGTCCAGTGCTAAGGGAGGAAACAATGTTTTTGCCAAATGTCTGATCTACTGTTCTGGTTAATCCGTGCCTAAGATCCCTTGGAAAGAAAATTCTTGATTCATGGATGTGGGCTAACTATTTAGGATCCAGGTCTTTTTTCACTCAAACCGATGGCAGTTTGGCCATTTCTATCCATAGAAACAGGGTCATACTGCTTGTATTCTGTGTCAGTTGAAATAAAAATGATGTGTGACTATATATCTGGCAAAGCTTAAAGTAATAAAATAGAATTACTGACAATCTAGTAATCTAATAGGCAAACAATCATCTGCAATTTGTTTTAGGGAAACAAGACAATTTCCCTCTTTGCTATTAACTATACTCTGTTGGTTCCTGCTAGGTTTGCTTAGGGGACTGTTCATCTTGCTCATTTAACTGGATTTTGTATAAAATTAAGGTACTTTACACAGTACTACTGCAGAATGAAGAGGACACTCAGCTAGATAAAAACTGTTGCATATAAGCCCATCAATCATAAGACTTGGCCACTTCCTATTCCATTCCAGGGTCTGTGGAAATCACTTATTCCAGATTACCAACATATTGATTCAGCTCTAGTACCCCAGGAGGGAAAGCTGGGAAGCTAGACGATCTCCATACCTATCTGTTAGCTATTTCACACTAGGCAGCACAAGAAATGCCATTTGTTCTGCAGACGTGCATGATTCTGCCTCTTCTTTCTTCATCTGAAATGCAACATCGTTTATCCTTGTTCTCTCGGTACCAAAGCTGGTGGTTGTTTCACTTGTGATCAGTCAGGAGGAAGAACCTGGGACAATCTGTGGCCAGCATATCAAGTTGGGTGTCCTTGCTGCTCCTGGTTGTTTGCAATGCAAATGGAAGGCTTTGTCTCACATGGTGCCATATCCATGGTAACCAAATGAAGACAAGTTTGCATTACTTCCTTAGTAAAGTGTAATCCTTCCCCTGGTGCATGTGCCAAAGAGGCATACGGAGTTAAAGGGACAGCAATATATTTCTTGGAAATGGAAACAACCAAAGCAACTTCTGCTTTTATTTCTTCTCCTTCTTCCCCCCTGTTTCAGTTATTACTGCCCTTACTCCTCCACCCTCTCTTCCCCATCTTGTCTTTTTCTAGAGCTCCCATTGTTAAAAATTAGACTAGTCCTGTTTTCTGTTTTCCTTTTGCCTAGAGGCCAAGAAAAATCATCCATCCAACTGTCAACTTAAACATCGCTTCTTGGCAAACAGCCTTCCCTTACCCTTCCTGGTATCTTAAAAAAAAAAAAAGATGGGGGTGGAAAGCCAAGCCAAGAACACTAGTTCTTGTCCTCCAGTTTTTCAGTCTTTGGGTCTGTGACAGAGTAGAGGCACAGATGCACCAGCCTGCAAATATTCCATTATATTAACAGCTGGAGCAAGACATACAGGTTGGACCTTATAAACTTTTTTCATTGTAGTGGTTAAAAATCCTAGATAACCTTTCATTTTTTTTCTCTCTTCTGACTTCTAAGATATGATGTGGGAAATATTTTTTTTTCTTTTTTTTTATTCCAGTTAGAAGAGTTTAATTCCAGATTTAAAGAGCTTTGACTTTCTTTCATAGCTTCATAGACTATCTCTTTTGACCAGCCAGGGTATGGTTTTTAGCAAAGGGACAAGACTTAAACTGAATATACTGCAAAATCATTGCTGCTGTTACTGTTTTCACTGTTGTCGGTTTGTTTTCTTACTTGTGATTATCTGTGCACTGAATTTATGCACTTTCCCTTATGTATCCAGGAGGCAACTTTCTCTCTCCCTCTTCAGCATAGTCTTATGTTGTTTCAACTGGAAACATCTTTATTTAAATGTTATTTCTTGTTATTGGTAACGTTTCTTCTCAATTAAGAGTGAGCTTGAATTGTGGTTAAAATGCAACACGATGATACCATCAGCTTCCAGTCTGATTATTCACAATGAGTAACACTGATTGTCTCAACCAGCCCTAGGACTTCTACTTTGAAAAGAGCAGAACAAGTTGATATTGTGGTCTCTGAACAGGAATTTTACCAAGATTTCACACAGACAGAACTCTACACAAATTTATATTTGCCAACATATGAGAAGGCTTGAAGTGTTATTACAGCTTTCACTACCTGGTACTCTTCCAGAAAAGCTTCATTCCCTGGAGTCACTTCACTTGTAAGTTTTCACATGGATGTTCCACGGATGCTTTGAATATCAAACTGAGTGTCCTTCATGTCTTTCCATGCAGGCAGGCTAAAGAGACAAATTAAATTAGTATCTTCCTACAGCAGCTATTATTGCTCAACAACTCAAACGCTGATGGGCAGAGAAAGGGGATCTCAACTTCATTGAGCTGCCCAAAGTCAGGTCCTAAAGTTAAAGACTGGAAAGGTTTTTGTCATCTCCTTTTGCTTTGAATAAGACAGGGAGAAAATGAGAGTTCTTAGGCTTCAAACAGTGGTTTGTCCCATCTTTCTTCTTGTTTACTAGAGCAGAGATTGATAGATACCATGAGCTTTCTCCTTGATGGAGATGCCATCAAAAGCATAGCTGAACCAGGCTACAAAACACAACTGTATCACATAAATGACTCCACAGTAACAGTATGAAGGATGTTCTTTGTTGTTTTCCTCATATTGTCTTTTTTTAATAGTTACCTAAATGCAGTGATTGATTCAAAAACTATATGTATGAGTCCATAGAGCTGATAATAGAAAAACTTCTCATTCTATCTATGAGATCTGAAAAAAACCCCATATTTTTTTCCTATTCATTCCATGTTGCCAAAGGATACTCAGTTCTGCTGTCATGCAGGGACAGCCCAGTCACCATAAATATGCTCACATACTTTTCTGTATAGGTATGGAATATCTTGGAAATTAAAGGCCTTCCTAACCCAAAGTGTTTGAGATTTGCTGCTACCTCCTAATTCATGTCATGGAACTGCAAGTTTAGTTTCATATTTCTCACTATTGAAGTTAACTATGGGCTGTCTACTCAAGAATTGCTGCACCTGGATATGGAGATGTTTGCATTCATAAATGTCTAAAGAAAGTGGATAAATATTAGCCAAGTGTGATTGAGTAATCACTTGACAAATGGGGAGGGAAGAGTAATATTAACAGTCCTATCCAGTAGGTAACGTACAGTGTGAGGAATATGGTGCAAAGCTGATGAAGTTCAAGATCCTGTTTCCATGAAACAAACACACTTTACTGTAGTTGGTGGCAAGGAGAGAGGTTCTGTTAAATGCTGGCAACCAAAGTGAGACAAATCTGTCTGGGAACCTGCCATAAACTGTTTATGTGTTTTTCAATTTTTAGAAACTTTTCATATCTTGCATTCTGTAGTAAAAAGCTGGTATAAATTCCTCACTGATGCAGAGTTCTCAATTTCTACCTTGAAACTTCCTTGGAGAGGAGGGGGAGAGGAGAAAAAAAAAAAAAGAGATATTTCCAAGATGTTCTCAGTGTGTTATCAAATGAACAAAACACACAGAACATGGAAACCAGCCAGTCATTCATTCCATCAACAAATTTGCAGAGCTAAATTTGCTTCTGGAGAGCAGTTAGAAATTAAAACACACAGATGATGAGTGGTGCTGGCACCCAAACTGTGATCAAGAGGACACTCTTGTCTGAAAAGATGTACCCTATCAGATTAATCATTATGTGTTAATTAATTTGAAATCAAAAGGATGTCTTCTGCTGTCTATGCACAGGAAATGAATGGTGATAGCACTAATTAAATGTAATGGAAGTTACCTCTGTACTTCCCACATCTGGGGCCAAACTCTTTATTGCCCTTCATGTTGTGTCATTTACACTTCAGTCCCATCTTACCCTCATTGTGCCCTGCTGTAAATGGCTGTGCAAGTCATCAGGCAATGGAGAACCAGGCCAGTGGATTACTCAGCTGGGGAATGAGTTAATTTCAATTAAACTAGCTCTAAACTTCGGCTTCTAACCCTGAGAAGGTGCGTCACTGCATCTCCTCCACTGTGAGTCATCTTAGCATGAAAAAAAATGGTCCTTCTGCCTCACTTTACTCCCCCAAAACACTACTGTCCTTTCTTTGACCTCCTTCTGCTGCACAGGCATTTCTCCTGGCTACTTCTCTGACAGATGGGAGGCTCCATTTCCTTGCAGTTTGTTTTCTTTGACCAAAAGCAGTGACAGATATTTTCTTCCCAGTCTTGTGCAACCACAATGCTCTGACTGGAAGGATTTTGAGAGACCGCAGGAGTAGATGAGACTCTGAATTCTCTCCACCAAAGGACTCAAGACCACTGTTCGTGCTGTGTATCCTACAGTCAGCACAAAGGAGATTGCTAGCCTCTTCTTTCTGTCTTTTATTCATGGCTTTTTAGCAGTCTCAAGGTCTCCTAAAAGGTAATATTAGAAAAGAAATCCGTGGGTGTACCCAGCCAATGACAAATGACTAATTACAACTAGAAAACTGCCTGATTTCCCCAACAGGAAATATAATGTCTTTAATATTGAACTTTCTTGAGGGAAAATTCTGACCCCTGAAAATTCGGAACAAAATATTTTACTGATTTCAGTGAATGAGCTTTTCATTTTGTTGAACTACATCAAAATACTCTTTCACAACTCTTCAGTCTGAAACAACATGTCTTGTGTAAGACTCAGTGCTCTCTTCATTTCCAGGATATTCTTTGAAGGGTTGCATTTCCCATCATGTGTCTGGATAGCTTTCTGATCAAGCTATCTGCTACATCATGGGAATTTCAGTGTTCTGTGCCCCACGGGAGATGTAGCCTGATGCACGAGCATGATCTATGGCACAAACTGTGGTTATGCATACCTATGACTCCATGAGGCAACGTGCTACTGTAGGGAAATGCAATTTAACATTAAACTTACTAAAATTCTGATGGTTTTAACTTTTTGTTCTTCTTCAGGATAAAAATAAAGTCTCAAAGACTGGGATTTCCCATGAGCTTTTTCCTGTGTCTTGATGCATTCACTGCTTAAACATATGCAGCCGAAGTTAATTTGGTTAGAGGCAGGGTTGTGCCAGAGAAAAATAGAAACAAACCTGCACAGCCTTAGGAGTGACGTTTGAAATTATGGTGAGGAGTAAAAAAAATAGCAGTAATCTTCTGTAATAGTTGTGGCAGCATTTTCTGATAATCAAGTAAGGCCAAGTCAGTCAAACTCATGCATTGAAGGGCTGACTATTATTACTGGTGTCATTAATAATTACCATGTTACCTTGCAGACAGCTGAGACCGAGGAGGCAGCTGCCTCTTATGTGGTGCCCTGTAAAGGCTTCTGCTTTAATTCTTCTCACTCCTGCCCTGGATAAGCTGATTTAATTAGATTCTTAGTAAAATTTAAGTTGAGAAGTTACTCATGCCGAATGCTAAAATTTCATGGTCTTTGCCTTGAGCATAAACTCAAGATTTGAATCTCAGCACTTAACAGAGTCTGATGTATGTTGAGGGGAAAGTAGGTGATGTTCACAGGCAGGAGAGATGAGCCTATGGCTCTGTTTTTCCACCAGCCATCCCCGTGCACCTTGTCCATGCCCTGAATGCCTTGTGCTGTGCCTGCCCATCATCTGTGCCTCCTTGACCTCATCTCTTCTCAGGAGAGAGCAGGGGATTTAATGTCTTTGTCGTTTTTAATGGTTTTTATCTTACAGTCTCTCCACAAGTGAGGACAAGCTGCAAGACCAAGAGCAGGCAGGTAAGACAGAACATCATTCATCAATTCTATTAAGGACTGCTTAACTATTAAATAGTTACAGTTTAGACCCCAGGGGTTGGTGGGAGAGCTTTTGGGAAGATGTTATATTCATGAATAAGCTATATATTTTTTCTGCATTTGGAGTCATGATGAGAAGATTCTCTCATGAAGCCCTCAACATGAAAGTGTGAGGCTCATCTTCTCCACTGGCATGATTTGATTTTCTTCTGCTGAATGAGTGGAGATTTCTAGGACAGGTTTGCAAAGTGGTCTGGAAGTAATGGTACAAGAATTTATGGTGACTGAAATTCTGCCTGACCTGAATGTAGAACTTCTTGCTTGTTCTCACTTTCCTGATCTGCTGAAGGTAATGAATTCAGAGACTACTTATTTAGGAAAGAAGCCAGAAGCCCGAATCACCTCACAGTTCTTCATGTATTCCTGAAAATATCCACATTTTTAGTGCTTTTAAGAGCCCAAAATATTATTTATCAGCGCTTCCATATCTACACTTTTGCTTATTGGATTCACAAGTAAAACATGGAGTTCAATAATAGGTGATTTAATCCTGTCTCCTGTTAATCAGAGATTACAGAGGCTAAAATGCCTTATCTTCCCTCAAGTATCAGAGGCTACATTTTGCTTAGCAAAATATATTATTCATAAGCAAAGATATACTTAGAAGTGCAGTAAACAGAGCACCAATTAGCACCACAGTTGGTTTACAAAGTATTTTTTGTTTGTTTGTTTGTTTTCGTAAGGTTTTCTGACAGATTTCTTAAAGGGCATTATTTCCCCCAAAGTATCTTCCAGTTTGGTAATGAGATTCAGTGTTTCTTGTGTCAGGAACAAAATACTTACACAGATCAGGAAATGTAAATACCGTACCCTCCCCATTACTGTCTTTGTGACCTCTTAAATATGGAGAAAACAAACTCTAATATTTCAAAATGTCAAGCTCTCTCATGAAGAACTTCTCATGAGTCTTCTCATTAGAGAAAGAAGTGGAGACTCCAACCATGAATGACATGGCCCATGTTGCAGTACCTGGAGGTGCAAAGTTTGTCCAAGTCATGAGTTGGACATGGGATCCCGAGCAGTTTACTACCACTTAACAGGTTGGATGGCTTAGCCTTGGTAGCAGTACATTGGCACGTTCTTGACCCACAGCAATAAAGAACAGTCCAACTTATTTTAGCCTACAACAAAAGACAGTTAAGGTGTCACAGCTTGTTTTGAGACTACAGCCCCAACAGCTACTGCTTCTTGCCCAACCTGTGGTAACCTATCAATTTCTGCCCATTTTTTGGTGACCTGCTAGTTCCCATACCTCTTACAAGCACCAGGTTTCTCATCGCTAAATTATTTGCTTAACACCCTGGCCAGTGTTTCATAGTGCTGGGTTTTTAATTTGGCAGCTCTTGTGTTCATTTGGTCCTGTCAATATGAGATATTGAGGAAATCACAGCAGCAGCCAGTTTGTGGCATAATGTTCTGTTACAGAGAGGAGAGCTTACATGCTACTAGGGAAAAATTGTATTAACTCTCACTTGCAGGTCTGATTTTTTACATTCGCAAGCATTTTTATAGTGAATCTACAGCTTCTGTTGGCACATGAGTAAGAAATGGTGTACAACAAGTAGCTGATTCTTATTCAAATTATGCTCGGTTTGCTGCTAGAAAGTCTGATTTATGTTACCACTGCAAATTACAGGATGTCAGTAACCTTTATGTTCTCAATTTGGATGGATATCCTTGCACTGAGTAAGCCAGAGGGAACTTCTGTTAGAATTTACAAGTGGAAGAATAATCCAGCAGAGAAATGGAAGGATGTTTTCTCCTTCTTTATTGACACTTTTTTTTTTTAAATAGAAAACTTTAAAAGCTAGACAAAAAATACTCATCCTATGGAATGTATAAGGATATCTACTGCTGCTCCTAGGCAAATGTTACCCTAGCTTTCAGAAGATCTAGAAGTGTGTTATTTCAGTGTTAGGAGGGGAAGTGACAACTACAGCCACCGCTTATTTGCATCTGATTTATTCCCATTTCATCGTCATGAGATGATGAAATATGCACCTTACAGCTCATAGATATAGCACACTTGGAGTGCAGTAAACAGTGTTGTCAGCTCTTGGACAAGTATTTTCTCCTCCAGAAACTCTTGCAAGTGTCCTGAACTGCCTCACTTCTCTCAAACATGTTTAGAGCGTGATGCAAAGCTCAGAGAAATCAATATTCACAAATATTCACAAAATTTCAGTGAATTAGACTTAAACTATTATACACAAAAAAGTTGTACCAGCATGTGGTGGAACGAGAGTTTAAAAGAATATATTTTAATTGTATTTTTTTACTAAAAAAGCAGGGATTAAAATGTATTTTCATCAGATTTTCTCTGTATCTTCAGTAGCCGTGCAGCAGACAGTGGAACCCAATTCACAGTGTTAACTTTTAAATAGCAGGGGCATAGAGTGTACTGCTACTGATTTATGAAATATAAAGGCATCTATTTTCCCTCTCTTACTGGCATGTGTTGCATTTACCTATGACTAACACACGCTGTGAGCTGAGCTCCTCATAATGGTATTGTTCTACAATTTTGCCACTTGGGCTAGAATGTTTCCTTACACAATGCAATCAGTCTTTTGGTCTTTTCTCTAGTTTGATGCATTTTTGTTTGGAAAAAAAGGTAAGAAAATAAACTATTTTTCATTTCTTCTTGTTTTCAGTTTCCTTGTCAGTACCAGAAATGGTACAAATGACTGTGCAAAGCTATAGGAGGTAGGTGTCAGACGCTGTAGAGATCTGTTATAAATTATTTTTTCTTCCTTTTCTTTTTGACAAAAAACATTTTAGATTGTGGGTTGTTTGGGGTTTTTTTCTTCTCTCAAACTGTGAAAGCAACAGTGTTAGTTCAAAAATCTACTTATGCCTCTAGGCTTGTTTAAGAGATGAGCTGATGGATAACCTGTAATGATGAAAAAAACCTTATCAATGCAATGCTTTGCACAGAATTGTTCACAGGTGCCCCTCCTGCTGCTGCAGCTCCGTGTGCCTTGTCTCTCCAAAACTTTGTTAAAGAGCAATTATATCTTTTGAAGTAGGTGGCTAGAGAAACCGTGCTCCCTAAAGGTTCCCCAAAGATTCGCCATCTGTCAAAATTGAGCCATCCTGCCACCTTTATAATTAGCATTTACTGGTACCTCACACCTACGTCCTCACACCTCCTGTAACACACTGTTCTCGAGAAGAAGCATATTGCCACGCTCTCATCCCGACTCTTCTTCTGAGGCATTGCTATTATGTATCATTATAAACCAAGACAAAATGCAAATGTTTACTTTAGAAAAAAAAATAAATCATAATGACATCCCAGAGGAGCACATGAGTAAACACATTTCATTGTTGCTTTTTCCCAAGCAGGTCCCTGCAAGAGTTTTCAGAAAGTCGGGTTATGTCAAGATGCAAGAGTTTCAGCTCTTCCCACTCGCTCGCTGGTGCACCCCAGAGGTTGGTTATTTTATTTCCAGCTAGACATACAAACTTTTAGGCTATCTAGGGAACAAAAAAAGTAAGTGCAATTTAAAATACACAAGCAGGGTCTTAGTGTGTAAAAGGCAGGTCCTCATTGACTTTCACAAGATCAAAATAACCTTTTCAATAACAGATGCCCAATCTCAGTAAAAAATCAAAACCTACCTGAAACTGCAGTGCACTTTGAATCCATGGGAAGCTAAAAGGCTGTGAGGTCTCTTGGCAGCTGCATCATGCCTTATCTGTGGTGTGTCTAAAGAGAAGTGAGCCTGCAGAGCTGTGAACCTACACCTTTTATTAATGTTCTTCTCGCTAAGCTATCTAAATCCGGTGCCACCAAATTCCTCTGCGGGCAGGAATGTGCATTAATCTTTTAGCAATATAACCAAAAATTACTACTTTCACATAAGCAGTAGTTTCTACAAGATGAGAGAAGAAAGGAAGAGATTTTTTTAATAAGAACAAGATCAATATGATAGTTACTGCAAGAGAAAAGTGGTACCAAGACAGTGGTGTAAATAATCCTGATGTTTTCACCACAGCATCACTGAATGGCTGGTACTCTGGGAAAAGGATCCAGTGGAGATTCTGCTTGATTTGGGGTTTGGTACGGAAGAACCTGATGTGTGCACTAAAATCCCTCCTCGGTTCCTCAGTGGTGCTTCTGTAGCAAAAGGGATCAACATACGAGTCTTTTTGGAAGCTCAGAAGCAGCGGATGGACATTGAGAGGCCAAACCTATATGGTAAGGAGAGACATATAGTATGTACATGGTGTAAGCCAATAAAGAGGATTTTGAATTCAGCCAGGCCAGTCATGGGGTCACATTTCCTTTCCCTCTTGGTGGGCACAGGACTCCTCTCACAGGGAGATGTGCAGAGCAGATAACAAGATCATAACTTCCCCTGACTAGAGGTGCCACAGCTTGTGCATCAGACCCACAAATCCCTAGCTAGAACCTAACAGTTTTGTGGTTCAAATATGTTCCAAGATGTAGATGAGGATCATATTTTAAGTACGTTATAATTGCATCATTTAAAGCACACAGTCTTGATTTTTAGTCATTTAGATGGTTTTAGTTCTCATTTTGTGTTTTTTGCAGTTGAGAGATGAATATGAGGTCCTCACCCTAAAGATATATCTGCATTAAAATAGCATTGTTAATTTGCTGGTATGTCACCCATCTGAAAAGTCCAATTTTGACATCATTTCCCCCCATGTTTGCTGCACAGGATAGCCAGATGGCTCTTGAAATCTTCTGTTTGCTTTAGATGCTCAGTGAAGCAGGATCTCTCACATAGCCCGTGCATTCCCATTTAGAATTACAGCAAGGAAGCAGTATGGATGGAATGAGAATTGAAACAGAAATGTCAGAGCATTGTGGAAAATGTGGGGTTTTTCTCTCTCTCTCTCTCTCTCTCTCTCCTTTTTTTTATAGCAAGCCCCGTGCACACACTTCAATATTTACAGCAAACTGACACATCAAACAGGTTTCTCAGCTCTTGCTTTCTTTCTTTAACTCCTCTGAGAGAGAGGGAAAGAGGAATTGGAGATGATCAATATAAGCGGATCGTGGATGGAGACCTCAGGGAAGAAGGTAGAGAACTAGAAGGCAATGAGAGCAGAGGAGGAGTTTGCACAGTGAAGGCAGGCAGTGGTAAGCCAAGGTGTGAATGTAATGACTCCTCCTGCAGTCATCCTCAATGGGAGCACTCTTAGTACATGTTAGTGGCTTATCTGTATGGAGGAGTTGCTGTGAAGTAAGATAAGATTTAAATTCCTGTTTCGGTGGGTGTGATGTCCATCAAAACATATTATCTTGCTTTTGACAGTTTGGGAGGGGGTTTTCACACCATCTGCTTAGGCCTCCGAAGTATGTGCCTGGGCTGGGAACGTTTAATCAAGAGAGGGGGGATTCATCCTCCAGAGATACTTACCTCTTCTCTTTTCACTGACTACATCTTCCCATATATGTGGTGATTAACCTCAGCCTGGTTCACTGCACCAAATTATAGGTGTTTAGCTGAAATACCATCTCAGGGAGCTTGTGGAGTCTTTCTATATCCATAACAAGTGGAGAAAGTCAGGCAATTCCTGCAGGTGATCATACAACCACCACTTAAAACCACCTCAGAAGGCAATCTCAGTGACCATGTAGGTGATCTTGCACAAGTACCTTCCTACATCTGGTGTTCCAGGAGAGGACTTATGGCTAAAAGGGGATGTATCGGGTTTAGTGTGCAAATGCCGGAGGAATATCCTCAAATGTCATTTGTTTGCAAAACGTTTTTTCCAATCTTGCCAACCTTAGGATGTCTAATTATTTTGCAGTGAGGTATAGCAAGGAGGAGGAGTGGTAAATCCATATTTATTAGATTTTAAAATGGATTGCATCTCTAGAGCAGGACCTAAACTATCTGCCTTCATACTATACTGCATCTAAATTTTCAGGTATCTAATGAGCAAGCTTTTCTAAAGCAGGAGCCTACATATCCTATAAGGGCAATGAGGAGAACAGGTGCTTTTGAAGGCCTACAGGAGAAGAACCAGAAAAAGACGCTTCTCTGTAAATTAAATAGAAGGTTCAGGTGTAGAGATGTTCCACAGCATTTACCTCTCCACGAACAATTTAGGGAACTCCAAACTCCTTCCTGTTGGAGGGCTACTTCACCAGGGCATTGAAATGAAAGTGCCAAAATGAGGCAGACCATGTGGCACCTCTAGAGATTTCAAGACTATCAAACCACTCTTCCCAGAGATGTGGTGGATGAATTCAGTTATTGTCACCCTGTTTGGTTTATTATCACTGAACTATTTCAGTGCAAATACAACCTGAATCCCTCTCATTTGTCTCTAGCCATGGAAAAGGAAGACATTGTTTAATCTGAGTTAGTGACTGTCTCAGAGGTTATCTCAGTGTCAGTTTACCTTCTCCATCTCTCTGAATCAGCAGAGAAAGTTAATTGATTTAGTACAGCATGTGTTACTCTGAGAAAGTGAGAGATAAGTAGAAAGATTATAGGTACAATAGGGAAGACAAGAAACCTGAAGGGAAAAGGAGAGGGAGGTGAGGGAGGTCAAGGACATCCACATCAATGTGATCCCTCTTCACTTTCATATTTCATTCCTTTCCTAGTGCAGTCCTTTTCTGTCTGGCTCTTCCCCCTTCTTCTGATGATTATAGTTTTCTAGGCCTCCTTCACTCCTAATTAGACCTTTATAGAGTTATTTATTAATTGTTTCCTCACTTGGTGTTGTTTTCACAGCATTGTCAAAGAGAGTTTTCAAAAGGTTCAGTTCACAAAAATAAGGTGTATTTTCAAAAATGTCAGTCACCCTTTCAGTTTCTCAGCCAGATCCAAAAGAAAAGATTATCCCCATCACTCACCAGCAGTGGAAAAATTTACTGACCTCATTGAAGAAATAAGGTCATTTCATGATCAGAAGTTATCTTAAGTGAAAAGTCATTGTATTTCTGAATATGTTGACCCCCAAATTCTTTGAAAACTTCAAGTTTCTGAACACTTTAGTTCAGGAATGTTGAAATGTTTAAATCTGATGGTTAATAATAATAATAATAAAACCCCATCAAATTTCAGTACTACCTTTCCATACTGTCACATCTAATTCTACTTGGGGTTTGGTGTCTTGATTCAGTGGATTTTTCACACTCATTTCTATCTCAGCTGCTGCAAGACCTCCACTGGAGTTGTAGTTAAAGTCTCACTCTCCTCTCTGAGATGACTGTAGTAGGTAGACACCATTTTCCCCGAGACATGATTGTCCTGTGACCACCACAGGTCAACTAGGAGGGAGGAGAGAGATGTCAGCCAGTAAATCCACCCCTAGAAGAGAAATTAAATGTAAGTTGCTAAATGCATTCCCTGAAGTACAGCTTTGACTCAAGCAAAGGCATTATTGGTAAGACTCAAGGGGAAACAATATAAAAAAAAAAAAGGAAAATATTTTAATATATGATGAAGTAGATAATGTTGAAATTTAATTTTTACTTTTCCTGGGAAAAACTGAGCCTTTTTAGATGTCTTGATTTTCCCAATGACAATTTCTACTTTTTCCAAATTCAGCCATTTGCCATGAAAAAAAAAGACATTGAAAATTTCTCGGTGGCTCTGGAAATGTTCTGTGATCCTTCTTGTGGGCCTACTGAAGACATTTGAAATCTTTCAAGTAGAAAGATTTCAAATGAATGAAGAAGAAACAAACTGTGAGCTTCCCCTCCTAAATTATAAACCAGTTGATCATAAAGCCATTAAAAGCCCTACAAAAGACACAGATTCTATTGAAGATTCATTGATCTTGGTTACAGCATGGTCATTTGCTGTTTCGGCTGAAGTTTCTAGTGAAAATCAATCTGCTTTTATGTCCTTTAATTTCTCACCTGTGCTACGGTTTTAGACTAATTTCCTGTGGGGATTGAAGAGATCTTAGCTGCTTCTTGCCTATTTGAGACATGGTCCTTGGGGAACACACCTAGAAACTGAAGGGACTGCTTGTCTGGAGAGAAATAGTCCATGAAGAAAGCTGTCCCTGACATAATTTTTTCATGACCTGTGTATTTATTACGTTGCACATGAGTGAGGGGATGTTTTAATGTTGTTCATTTATCATTTCTCTTGATGTTTGATTTGTTCTCTAGGTGTCCCCAGCTCTTTGAGATAATTTACCAAAGCTAAGCAGAGTGTAAAAACTATTTCAAATTGCAGCAAGTTTGGTTCTGGTTCAAATCGAAAGAAGGACTGGACTGCTCTGCCACTGTCAGTCAAAGGAGATTAGCACTTGGCATTTTTATGGCCTGATGTGGTGTTAGCCAAATGAAATGCTGAGGATAAAATGTGCTTTACACAGAGAGCATGTAGTAACACAATGGATGTACAAAACCAAAAATTATTTACTCTGACACCCCAAACTTAGGCAAATAGAAACTATACAACACTGTGTAATGTGTGCACAGAGAGATAACTCCTTTAAACAACATCAGGTGAAACCTTTGACCCTGTCTTGAAAAGTGGCAGCAATAGCAACTTTTTCCTCCGTTGTTAAAAATCAGGCAATGTCTGGGGCAAAGAAAAAAAAGGAGTATTCTTGAGGTAGTAGTAGCTATCAGAAATTATATGTCATGATATTGGTCCCCTAAGCAAAGGATGAACTCAGATCCATGTTAAATATCCCCTTGCTCTCTAATTGTCAGTGAGGCAGCATTACCACCAGCCTGCATGCAGACTGTGTGCAGTAAATTTGGCTGCTCTCTGAGAGAAACAGCAGCCAAGAAACTTAGCATTTTGCCATCTACTGTCTTCAATGAATCTCTCAAGGAAGGAGGAGTCCTGGTGACATATTCGTTGCCTCAGGATAGGTACAGACACAATGTGCAAGCAAATATGTTGTGTTTCTTTGTATAAATAACTTCATAGTGTTGTAGTGATGGAAATCTCCAGGATCCCTTAGAGAAAATACTATTCGCTTCTCTTTAAATGTTATGCCATGGAAAAAATGACCCAGAAATTACAGGCAGTTAGTAAAATGAAAAAAAAAAGTCTGGGAACCTTTATAAGACATCAGCTATGAGTTTTGGGGGGCATAAGTGTTTTGCTTTGTGCTGCTGTGAAAATGAGAACACAGCTTCTGTGGTCAATTTTTATCAGTGAATGACTATATGCATTTTTGCAGTTATCCTGGACAGCTGCCAGCTGTAAACATTTGAGATCAGATTTTAATAACTTTATTCACATGAATTTTAATAAGTCCTCAAAAACGGCATCCAAGTCTATCCCAGCCAACTGGAGAATTTCAGGCTGGATTCTGTAACCTTTATGCACCCAGGCCAGTATTCAGCTGCACTTGACCCAACAAATTCACTTTTGTGTAAGTGTTTGGCTGCTATAAAGAACGATGCAATGACATCTATATGTAGTCTGAATGGATCCTCTGGAAACAAATGGAAAAATTTAGCCACTTTTGAATGAGGTACTTAACATGTTTCTTGGCAATGACAAGTTTGAATAATCATTGTAGCTGATTATTTCAAATTATACTTTTTAATAACCATGTTGCTTTCTACTCTGCCAAACTTAAGAACGTTTCCGACAGCTGGAAGTGCTTGACCACGTAACCAGTGCCCTCTCCTCTTTGCTGACCGATGTCAACACTCAACAGACCAAAGTACAGGACACCAGCAGGGATGAGACTGGTCTCCTGGATGCTGCAAAGAGCAGACCTGTGGCCACACGAACGAAGCGGAAAAGAATAGGTCAGCTCCTGAAAAGGGCTTCTCGGCAGACGATGCTGCTGAAACAGGGCTCGCTGGCACCTGGGGAAGGCAACTTGCCCAGCAGGAAAGAGCAAGAAGATATTGCTGGCAGGACAGTCCAGGTGGGATTTTCTGCATGTGCTACACTGGGCTGCCTGACTCAGGAGCAAACTCCCACAGATGAAGCTGTCTCAACATATCCCATGTCCCATTGTCCACCGACTCCAACAGCAAAAGCCTGGAATTCATCGCACCTACTTGCAAAGCAGCCCCACGTTTCTCCTGTCAAATGTGAGGTGCCTGCCAAAGACAGGCCAAGAAAGGAGCGACCTTTGCCTGTGCCCCACAGGCTCCAAAAAGTGTCTGACCTAAACTGCAAGCTGCCAGACTCATTTGAAATGGAAGAGGTGAGGTGGATTTTTGTCTATTGCACTAACAATGTACCTGTCTCCACCCATATTTGTGTATAAGTTTGAATTGTCTTTTTCAGGATGGAAGCTAGAGTAAATTATTTCAACAAACACCATGCAGCAGCATTATGGGGAAAAAACAGTAGGATTTACACTACTCATTGGGGTTTTGATTATTTTAAATTGTCTTTGTGTTTGGAAACTGTCAAAGAAGTTGGCACTGAAGTTACTGAGGTAGGACTCATTCAACCAGTGTGATAGTGTAAGATGCCAACGTGGTTTATGCAGTGCTAGGTTTTTGGTTTTTTATAGAAGGAAGTTGCAGGAACACTAATACATATGGTGAAGGATATTTTTATAGATCCAGTCATTAACCAGAGCTGGATTTTTTTTTTCCCTATCCTTTTTTCCCCTTAAGCTCATTTTCTGATGCATTCTTTCAGAAAGTTGCATCACAAAATTAGCCTTGGTTTTGTAGCAGTGTTTGAAATATTTTATCGCTCTGTAAGCTGAGCATCCTAAAACCAGAATAACTCAGAACAGCAGCTTGTTCTCATATCCAGTCTGAAAACTTTGTGATACTCAGCTCCCTGTATGTTTTAGCAACAGTGGGTTGTCAGTGGGGCCTCAACATGAAGTAGCAGAGATCAGGATACTTACCAGTCCCTTTCTTATGTCTGGAGTTCCTTTGTGAGCAGCAGTTTTCCCAGCTGCAATACTGCAGAAAAAGGGCTATGGTAGGATACTCTCCAATCATACAGACTCCACTGACCTGCCGGCAGGAATACTCTTCCCTTTCCAGCCATACTTCAAGAATGAGGAAAAGGAAGTAGTCTAAAAATAAAGTCGTACTGTAAGAATCAAAGAAAGGAGGAAAGGTGGGATGTTTGGCAGCCCCCTAAAAATGTGTAGAGTAAGCGAAGGAGGGAGAGAAAGAAGGGAAGGAGAAGAAGGAGCAACAAGTGGCTGGAAAAGATGGGGGGCTTAAAGTTTTCCATTTTTTTAAACCATTGGGAAAGGTCAGATTAAGGTGGTGACATTCTTCTTGAGGAAAGGATATTTACCTTTTCAAGTCCTTCCAAAGGTGTTTCTTTTCTGTGAAAGGTTTGATGCAGCCTTCATGTTGGCAGAGCTAACGCAGGAATCGGAGCACGGGCCTGATTATCAGTCTCAGTGAAGAAGAGGGTGTCTTTCAGAGATCTCCAGCACAGCACATTTATAGTCCCAAAGCAGCCCATATGTCTTTGTAAAGCACTTAACATGCTGGACTTGCAGCTCTGTGACTAGAGGCTTACACAAAAGTGAGGACGTTGACAGAGCAGTAAATGTAGATGATCATAAACTTCCCAGTTTGATGCCTAAGACAATTTGGTGAATTCTGAATGCTCAAATCAGACAGAGTGTATATATATATATATATATATTGTTTAACTTCTGAGTATTCTCTACCACATCACTGAATTAAGACTGTAAGAACCACATACTGGCTGAAACCACGATGCTGCCCAAATCAGACTGGCAACAGCCAGTAGAAGATATATGGAGAAAAATGTAACAGGCACATATAGAGTCATCCTTCTCTTGTATTCTTCTAATCTTTGACGATGAGGGTCTTAGAGATGTCTGGAGCTACAGACTGCATGGAGGAAATACACAACATGCATGTTCATGTGCTACTTTTATCTAAAACATCCCCTTTACTATTGAGTATTTTTCTGAAGGAGTTTGTGCAGCACCATGACATGATGTTCCCCTTGATGCTGTGAAAAAGTCAAATGGATCTTCCATTCCTAGAGGGAAAAAATTCTGACCTTACATACACTCTTTGGCAAGAATTTGCCACCATATGGTTGCATTTCCTACAGTTTCTTCTACTAAGTTGTATTTTTTTTTCCTAGGGACATTTCTCTGAGACTGTTCAAACAAGATTATTTTCATGTTGGGAACCTTTATGTATTGGTTACTTTGAGCAAAGCTTGGAAAGGTTCTGAGAACAAAGCCTGATTTATGAAAAGAATAAATATTTTAAAGAGGACAAAACCAAAAAGGAACCATTTGAAATATTTTGTTTTCACTTTGAAATGTCCAGAATTTTTTTTGTTCTTACTCATAACCCTCCTCATAATAAGACACACATTCATAATCATAAAGATTGAGAATTTTTCCTCCTCTCTTCCTTTTCTTTTCAGATTCAGAGTTTTGAGGATGAAATTCTATGTGGAAATGCTCCTGACACCACTTCAGGTGAATGTTAAGAAATAGACAATTTGGCTGCTGTTGTTTTTAAAACACTGTTCCTGTGCCTCTAAAGCTTATCCTAACAATACATTTTCCTTCTGTGCTCCCACCACCTCTATCATTTGGATGCATTATTCTAGACATGGCAGTTTAGATGATGGCTTGATAGATCATAGGGCTGCAAAAAATATACTCATCTTGTCTGAGATACGTGAGTGCCTATGAAAAGGGTACCTCCCATGCACAGCTTTGAGAGCATGAGGTCCCTGTCTGATGCTTTAAGCAGACCTCTCTACTCTTCAAGTGACACCAAAGCTTTGTTCCTGCTCAGTGAATTATTTGCCAGACTGAGATGATCTCTTCCTTTTTTTTGGATAACTCTCAGATCCCTAGGAGATAAGTCAACCAGGAGACTCAACATAGTGGCTTTGCAGCCACTCTGTACCCAACTCAACCAGGACGTTCTGGTGGCAGCATCACCTCTACCCCATCACCTGAGTCTCCTATATCACATAGACTATCAGCACACAAGTTCACATAGCATTGAATCTGTGTTAGAAAATAAGTTATCTGAGGAGTCTATGAAAGGATTAAAAGCAAAGCTGTTAGACCAGATGTTATGCTGCCATTTGGGGCAATCAGGGTTTGGATACAGAGAAGTGTTTGCTGTCAGGGGTGGTGGCATCAGGGAAAGTGCTGTTCAGCCTCCAAAGCAGTGAGCACTTGGCCTTGCTCTCTAGGGACCCTTGCTACCCAATGCTTAAAGCAGGACTGGCAGTTGTTGTGTTTGGTTTTTAAATGAAACAGAAATTTAATGTGAGAGAACTAATAAATAGCAAGAAGCAGAGAGCAAGGGACAAAGGTGAAAGCTGGGTGAGCCCTCACCTTTTGAGGACTTCATTATATCACTTTTGGGGAGCCAGCACAAATAATTAAATAACCCAAGTTCACACACAGCTATCTAAAAAAAAAAAATACAGGAATCCACTGCTGCTGGTCATTCACAGATGCCATTGACTGGAGTTAAAGCTGAATTTGCAGTAGTGAAATCATGATCCTTTTGAAGGCAGTGTCATAAGTCCTTCCAAGTCCTTCAGAGAGGCCAGTGTTTTCATCAGTGTGTGGGGTTCTCTTGGTAAATGCCAGAGCTGAGTAAAGGTGGTGGAGTAAGTCATGAATTCCTCAATTCTGGAGGGCTTATTTTTGTTTACAAATGATCAATAAGCACACGTTTGCTGTTTTTCTAGGTTTTGTTTTAACTGTGATAGATTCCATACCTATAGCATTGAACTGCTCCTGCTGCATCTTCTGGAAGGGTTGTATGTGTCCAGTCTGACAATGTGTGTTTTGGTGCTTGAAGTCAGGTCCTTGTTACTATTCAGAGCTTGTTTTGTCACCTGAGTTACATGAGGTTACTTTGATTTTGTTTTCTGATGGATGTCTTGATCTTCATCAGCAGAGTTGAGCCCCCACACCAGTAGTCTTGCTCATAGCGGTATCTTTACAAAGAAGAGCAGTTCCCCAGGACTGGTGCAGTGAAAGACACCATTTGGACAAACATTCAGTGAGAAATTAAAAAAAAAAAAAGAGAATGTGGACATAGCCCAGTGGGGAAAAAAATCAAGATATAATAACACACCCACAAATGCTTTTTCCCTTTCTTTGTCCATCTCTAAAAAGTGTCTGCGCTATACAATGACGAAGGGCATTAGTTAAAAGGATTTAGCAGATTGTATAGGTATACCAATTGCAATGTAAGGGGGGGAAAAAATAACTCTATGCCCTGAATACTCTTTTAAGACATAGGAATAAGCGTGTATGTAGTAGTAATTTCATTACAGAAAACACAGATAGTACCTAGTTGTTTTTAATTCTGGTAAGACTGTCATCCAGTTAAGTGATCAATCAAAATCATACAAGTAAACTGAACTTATGTAAGATTTATGCCTTTGCAGAACTATAACGCTGTTTTAGAGGGTTGTTTAAACGCTGGAATATCTCTCCCTCTTTCTCTGTTGTTTTAGTGTCATTGATGCTTGGCCTGAAATTAAAGTGGAGATTTCTGGCTTTTTTTTTTAAACAGGCTTTTTTCATATTCTTTCTCTTTTTCCCACTGCTCCTTCATATAAAACTCCATGGAAGTTTTATTGTGACTTCAACTTGCTGCGCATCTTGTAAACAGTCTAAAAATTGCTGGTTGTGAACCTAATATTGTTAGTAGAGAATAATATCTGGCTCTTAAGAAGGTCGCTACCAAATTTAGCAGACTGTGGCTCAGACCCCTAAGCAGAGGTCCTCAAAATAGGAGTAAGTAGGAAATAGAGTCCATCAGGACCCTGTACAAGGAAAACCTCAGCTCCCAGCAGAGATTGCCTGAATTTAGATTTGGCCTCCAAATTCTCTGGGGCACAGGCTGCCTATTTTTCAGGGTTCATGCAGTGCCTGACACCGCAAGGTCCCCCTCTCATTTGGTTGTGGGCTCAGTTGGAAAGGGTGTGAGTGATGGTGAAGACGTGAGAGCCTGACGTGACCCTGCTGAAATGGGAGCTCACCTGGGTGGGAAAGTGCGAGGTACCCACTATGAGAAGAAATAGAGATAGATAGGAACAGACTGCTTTGCCTAGATGGAGCATATTAGAGACGGGTGACTTATGGAAGTACTTGTCCCAGTGGTATTGTCCCTTGGCTCTGTAGCCTGGCCTTAATTTTAGTCCAATTGCTTAATTTTCTACACTCCCCATGAAAGCCAATTCCCTGGCTGCTGTGTGTCTTCTTTATATTTCTCCATAATGTAGATTCTGGCTGTTTAACTGCAGTAGGCTTTATGATAAGGCTTTTTTCCCTCTCTCTTGGCAGAATGTTGAGACTTAATTTTAAAAGACACTCAAACCCCCCAAACACCCCTGAATGACTTACAGGGAAAGCAGAGCATTTTCTAACTCTGTTTTAAAAAATATTACAATCTTTTTTATTAGGCAATTTTATCATTGTTATAAATAAGTAATTGTACTGGGGAGAAGGGATAATCCTTATTTAATTAAATTCATCTATACTCCCAGGTTGGCAGCAACCAGACATATGTGAGACTAATACCCACAGCCTGCCTGTATGCATGTGCAATTAAAAATTCACTCTACAGTAGCACTGGCAGTTTAGTGTTGCTTTTGGCATTTACAAATTCTTTTATTTTGTGACTTTTTTTTTACCATACACATATGCTGGAGCAGATGTTGCTTATTTGTTGTTTATTCAAATCTGTAGGCTCTGGCAGCTAACTCCATTGTTCTGTAATGAAGCTTTATTCACTGTCCTGTATTAGGACCCAGCAAATGCATGACAGGCAGAGTTAGCTCTCAGCAGGAACTACAGTTATTGTCCTTACTTATTGGCTGTTTATATTCTAAAGCTCACAGTTGAGAAAGCTGGCTGGGCAGGGTAAGGGGCTGGGGATGCTGTGTGCAGAGGAAAATTGCTTGACTCCACTCACTGTGTCTTTGCCCTGATGAGGTGCAGGCTTGCATGTAAACTCATCTGTTGCAGGGATTTCATATTCNCCCTCACCCCTGCTGCTCCTTCCTTTTTCAATTAGCCCGTGTAAAGCACTGGGTTTAACTAAAGGATCTTTCAATGTTGCTCACCCCCGTTAACTCAGCACGTGCCTGAAAATTCATTAGCGGCAACATCTCTTAGGGAAGTTGGTGTTATTTCGGTGCGTGTTGTAATCACCCACTCCTCCTTGCACCTCATTTTCTTCCCTCTCCCTTCAGCCAGGCCCCCGAAAGGCAGGAATTCCTGCACGGTGCTGACCCGAGCGGACACGCTGCTCCCGGGCCCTTGAGTGCCAGCAGAAAGGCATTAGCCTGCTGGAAAAGCCCTTGGTAGCCCAAGAGGCAATCAATCAGGGAAGTAACCACCTCCATCTGGCTCACTGTGACATGGTAGCTCGCTACCAAAGCACTTGTGATTCATCTTGTCCCAACGAGTGGTGCCAGGGATCGCAAACACCCAGTTTTTGTGGCAGCTGGGAACGTCCTGGCTTCCCCGCATGCTGAGCTAACACATTAGCTCCTGTGACTTATCAAGTAGCAATTCTTTCAATTATCACACCTTCACTCCTCCTACTCACCAACCCCTCCGATGGTTTGGCACCATGGGAATATTCGCAGAATGCAATTGGTATTTCTTTTAATTGACTGAGTGCCAAGAACGTGATTCCTGTTTATTATCCATTATCCATTGTAACGTCTGCCTGCAATTGAAGCAGTAATGTCTTCAAAAGTGCAAGAAGAAAAGGCATGAATATTTCCTATGCTTCAAAAGTGCAAGAAGAAAAGGCACGAATATTTCCTATGCTTCAAAGAGTGCAGGATTTCCTGAGTACCTTTCTCTAATTTCAGTAATAAGAAGTGAACAGCTATTTAATATTTATTTACTCTAGTGCCTATATAACACTGGTTTTCTTCGTGTATGAGATAGTAACTTGTAGTTGTATGTGGAGTCTAAAGGAAAGGGAAAAGCAAAGAGAGGGCCAAAAGAAAGACTTACTAAAGCTGCAATCAAAATCAGGAGCTACCCTTGTGATGATGTTGCCTAACATTCATGTTAAGCTTTGGCATTGGCTAATGATCATGTACAGTCTTCACATATGAGTTGTCCCTTCATAAAAGATGATGAATCATAGACCCATAGTAGATAGATCCTTCTTTGCCACAGTTTTATCTTCTGCTGCTGACCTGGCACTAAGAAGACTTCCGCCATCTTTAGCTGTTGAGGTTGCCTCTATTTGGTTTATGATGCCACAGGCCAAATTTTTCCCACCTTCTGCACATGAACCACGTAAAGGCTTTCTCATTCTTCCCCATTTCTTACATACGTGATCTGTAAGTGAGAATAAGAGGAAGCTACATCATTTTAAAGCATTTTGTAGCCTGAAGAATTCTGGAGGTAAAGTCCTGTGGTCCCAGAAAGAAGCAGAGACTGAAAGAAAAGAGGAAAGTTGTGAAATGATGAGTCTTTGAACCTTCCTGTATCTTTTCCCCATCCAGAAACACCCTGAAGTTGTTTAGTTCCCTCAGAGAAGTCCTCCTAGAAGGAGAATTTACTTCTGCAGCTCTTGAGAGTACCCTGGCTGCTTGACTTTGCCACAGTCCTCCTTGATATATCTCATGCACTATGTCTAGATTCAGTAATGGATATAAAGATGGAGACCCAGGAGGTGCTGATGCCACATTTACCAGTATAGAAACCAGATGGGCAGCAAAGAAAGGAAGCCTGACAGACTTTTGAAATGAGAGGTCGTGCCATGCACCAGTGCTCTCAGGACAACCTGCCTGCAGTCCTTGGGTCTAAACAGCCAACCCAAGATCTTTAGGGGCTTGTATGATTTTCAGGAAGTACTTTGCTGGAAGCATTGAACATTGATAAATTTTGTTGCATGTATGTGTCATATTTGAAGTCCTACAGCAGCAGGCTGATTCATCCTAGTGGGAAGGGATATACACACACCACTTGCTTAAGGCAGTGAGTTATAAAACCTGCTGTTGTTTAAATCTTAGGTGGGGAGGAATAATAAAATATCTTAGGTATGCAGGAGGACAATCAAATACTTAAGAGACATCGATTTAGATTAACCGTGATAACCTTTTAAACAAAAAAAAACTTCTGAAATGAAATCTAGCTGTGCTAAAGTCCTGCTGAGATCTTGAAAGGTCTTTTCTAGTATCTCCTCCTTTGCCTTTTCTTTCCATCAGCATAGGAGGATCGGGGCATTTCTTGTGCAGTCACAGACCTCCACGTCACTATACTAAGTGTTCCAGTTGACAGCCTGACCCTTCGAACCTTGCTGTAGAATTCAAAATCCTAACCCCACATGCAGCTCAAGCTTATGAGAGCATGGATACTTTTTCTGATGGCACCACATTGCTTTGCCATGGCTGCTATGAGAGGGTTGATTCACCTCACCATGGGTGAGAAGGGGACCTTTGATGTTATCCTGGGTGTATTTTTGTGCTCTGGAGACCTTTGGTTTCTTTACAGAGGAGGAACATGATTCCTATTCTGTATATCTTCTACATCCTTGTCAGCTACTGACTGATACTTAGTGTTTCTCCTCAGGAAAATATCACTGACAAAGACAGGCAAGCTTACTAAGCCTGACACCCTTAGACCCTCTCAACACAGTTTAATGGCTATTACCATGGAAATAATGGAAATAGAGCTGTTATAATTGACTGTTGATCTTTACAAACCCCCAGAAGCCAGATGCCTGTTCTGGCTTCCCAATCGCTTTGGGCACTGCTGACTGGGCAGAAGTTGCAGGACCTAGCAACTGGTTATAGAGGCTTTTCATTCATTCTTCTCAAAGGTCTCTGTAAGGGTTGCTGGAAGCCATCCTCCCTTTTGTGAGGTGCTCTCAGTTGCAGGGAGCCTTACGAGGCTCCCTGCGATTGCTTATTTTTTATTCATTATCTCCGTGCAGCTGCTACTGGGAGAAGTTGTGATGTAACGTGATCTACAGTGTAGGCTGATGACATTCAGCTCTACCTCTCATTTTCATCAGAAGCAGACACAACCATCACCCGTCTCTCCCGACATTTGGCAGCGGCACGAATCTGAATTAATGACAGTTGGCTGAAGCTCAGTTGAAATAAGATGGAAGTGATACTGACTCTCAAGGAAAAGTAGGAGGAGGACCTGGCAAAGTTTGAAGCTGTTTCATCAGCTGAGGGAAGATAAAAGACCATTGTCAAAGTGACTGCAATTTCAGGTTTTGACTAGATTCATCACTACTCCTAACCTCCCAGACTGCAGAAACATCATTTATCACAGAGAACTGCCTACAGTGCTCGCTCTTTTCCTGTCAAATTCAGCTCTTAGATCACTCATTTATCCTTTTACCATTTCTAGGGCAGTGTGTTCTTGTGTAGGACAGGCAGGAGATGACGGGAAGCTCTGGCTCACAGGGAAGGCAGCCACCTTGCTCCCGAGCCTGGCAGTTTTCAGGGGTGCATCTGCTGCTCTCAGCAACAGCAGAGAGATTCATGATGTTGACCTGTATCACCAAACCTGACATAACCTTTGTCCTCAGGTACCTTAAATATTTTCTGTAGCTCCAGCCAACCTATTAAAGAAAGTTTCCAGAATTGCAGACCAAATTGTACTGAAGATATTCTTGAAGGGACAAAGCTGGAGACTTCTGGATGGTGAACCTTTGCCACAGATGTCAGTTCTGACCCTCTCTAGAGAGGCACAGGGTGGTTCACTAGTGCAGGGAATGACATCTTTTTCGGTGGTGCACAAGATAGAGAACATGCTTCTTCCCTTGCCCATATTCATGCCTGATTTGGGAAGGAAGGAGGAGAAAGCAACATTAAAAAAATGTTAAAATGGTTCTATTTTTCTTTAATGAGTATCTTTACAGAATATTATCAGCTAATTGAGTTCTCCAAAGCTCCCTTCTACACGCAAGTTCAGGACAACCTGTAATGCAAGAGAGTGGAAGAGGGAGCCAACCCACCCACCCACCAGCCCCGGGCATTTCACAAAGGAGGATATTTATACCTGCTGTCGCGGCGCTGACTGGAGCACGCAGCAGATGTACCCAGGCTCCTTTTAAACCAGTAAATATGTGCACAGGCTTTCAAGCTCGCCGGCGTGTCGTGCGGGTACCGGTGACTGTCTAGCCCCAGCACTGGGGAGCTGATGGAGCACCCTCTCACCCCGCTTTTCAGACAGGTTCTGCCACCTGGGCAGGGCTCCAGGATGCTGTGCTCTGCCTGCCGACTGCGCTGTGCCACCAGCACGCTAGACAGAACCGTGCTACACGCTCAATCTCAAGCCAAAATCTTGGCTAGAACTTGATGCAAAGCTGCTTGCTTTTTTTTTCTCCCTCGGTTGCTCTGGAGGAGGACTGAAGCTGAATGCTCTGACGACAGACGTGGATTTGCTACCTTATTTATTTCTGTCATGCTCTGGGCCAGCGCTGTTTGTGTCTTTAATGCTCCGTGACCTGGTTCCCTCAAGAGCTTATGGCTGATATCTGGAGAGCATCTAGGCCAGTGTCCTCCCAGGGGGACGTGGGCACCCAGAGCTCTGTGGGAAGCTGGGCCCTGGGCGAGGAGCGGGAGAACTCGGTGTGTGCACTCCCAGTGCCCCCGGAGCTATGCACGTGTCTCCTGCTAATGATGGCTCTGACAGCCAGACCCCACCAATAACTGTGTAAAGAACTGCAGGCTGAACGTGGAGATGGAGCAAAATATCAGTAGCTCTCATGTGACATATGTTCCCATCACCTTTAGTCCCTCCTGGCCCTGTCTCAGCTCCTCAAGGTGCAGCATATGTGCGGTTGTGTCCCAGCCTGAGGTGGCTGAAGTCATGAGGACCCCAGGGCTTCCCCACCTTGTTTATGAGTCTGACTTCACTCCCCCAAAATAAAAATATAGCAGAAGTCCTTCATATGCCAGTGATACCCAAAGTGATGGGGAGAAGAACATTGCAGATTGGGTGAGGGCTGGGGGAACTGGGTTTTGTCAAGCAGAAGGTAAGACCTCAGAGGACCCTGGGTTTGTCCACCTTTTGAGCTCTTCTGGGCATAGACCATTCTTTTGTTCCATTCATACAGCACTTACCAACACAGTGGGGCAAAATTGATAACAGAAGTTGCTTTGTGCAGAGATTTTTTAAAGCATATTTTCACCCAGTCACCCTGTGTAAGATGTGAAATTCCCCTTCAATTCAAAGGGAGCAGGGGATAGACAAATTTTACAGCTCTACTTAGTTTTGAGTAAGAATAGAAGCTTTTGCTGCATCCAGTGCATTTTAGGGTGTGTTATTCTCTTTCAAATAACATGACCATTCTAATAATTAGAAGATTTCTGCTCTAATGTCATTGGAAAGCAAATTTGCAGAAGGATGTGGATAAAAACTCTTTAATTTGTGCTGGCCTTTGGAAATATAATTCGTGGTTTATGTGCTGCTGCCATCTGGTGATTGTTCTCCTGAAGTGCAGCACAAAGCAGATGGAGCTCTGCAGAAAGGGGTCGGTGCAGCCCTGCCCCAGTGACAAGTGGTTCTGGACCCTCTTAATGGTAAGTTGTAGAAGGGTGTATTGTGTTTGGCTAGAAAATAAACATGAACTAGGTCTTTCTCATGGCAGTTTTCTTGTTCATCGTCATTTCTGCAATGTGGGAAGTGGATTGATGTTACAGAAGTAGTACAAGGTAAAAAAGACTTAAGAATAGATTTTTCCTTTGAGATTTCAGTGGCACTTCATGAAATGTTTGCTTTCATAGCCAACAGTCAATAATTGATACAATTGCCTATGGGAGAGTTACTTCTTAAATTAAGGAAAGACAGATTTTTAAGGAATATTTAGATAGGATCAAGTTTTTCCACATGCACAGGAACTGATATGAATAACAACGATTCTTTTCCCAAAATGCTTAAAATTGTACAAAATAATTTCTTCTGATGTGTCAAGGTTGAGTGAGCTTCTGAAAGTTCTCTGTTCTGGGTAACAGCACTAAAAAAAAAATATGGTTCTTTGTGCCTTATGCAGAATACATATTTTCAGTGGAGTTTTTTAACTCTTAACGGCCATATCGTGGAATGTGACACTTAAAAATTGGGGGTGTTTATCTTCTGTGTAGCAGGAGAGGGGAGTAAGCTGCAGCAGCTCTCCCACCATAGGACTGGACCATCTGCAGCTGTGCAATACAGCTGACATAGTCCTCTAGCACATAGACAGCTCGTCCTGCACCATCATTTTGTGTGATGCCATTGGCAGGGCGCTGCTGTTAAGGGTAACATATGGATTTACCAATCTGAAGAGCAGGAGGAGATAGAGTGAGCTGTCTAAATAGGAAGGATTCAGTTAACTCCTCAAAATGAACCAATTTCGATTTTGAAAGTACTGTTTGAAAAGGTATTTTTGAACATCCTTTTTTGTCATGTAAGTTAGAAATTCTTGGGGGTTTTGCCTTGTGTTGGGGAATCAGAGCCTTCACATCTACATGCTGCTGCTAGAGCCATAGTGCTGAGCAGCTTTGGTGGACTGAGAACTTCTAGTATTTGTTGCCTGTGTTTGAGATTCCAAACCCAAAATATCCAAAGTATTCAATATCTGAAAATATTTGTTCAGTTCTGACACTTCTGTGGGTGGACATGCTGTGATTTTTCTCCAGCTCATCTCTTACTGCATTCAACTAATATTGAATTCAACCATTGTTGAATGGACATGTTTCTTAAGGCCAATTGGTGAGGTATTGGTGTGTCCACTTAACTCTGGGTGTGGGAATATTATGCAGACATAAACCTGAATCTAGATTCCCTGCCAAATTTAGCCTGAGTGTTTAAGCTGTAATGAAGTTAATGCCTTGAGAGTTTTGTGTGAGAGAGGCTGCAAAATGCTTATAGAGCAAAGTGGAAAATTCTTCTAAGTCCTTTAGGCTTTTTCTTTCATGATACATCTGGCCAAACTGTGGGGTTTGTGTGTTATCTAGACCCATGTATGTAGCAGATAGTTTTAGAAATATTTATTCACATCAATGTCCAACAATGTTTAAGTAGCTACAAAAATATCTGAAATTTGAACAGCATTGTTAGGCTGCAATTGGCCATTCTGCTTTTTCCTACAACAGGATGAGCAGTCCAGATTCTAATTCATTAATTCAAAGTTCAAATTTGCACAAATGCTCTTGCACTTGAAGTTTTCATGCCTAAGCTTCCCCACATGCTCAAATGCTGTAGGAAGCAAATATTGAAGAACACTTATCAATGTTAATGTGATTCAAAAGACATGCAAAAAATGTGCTGTTATTTACAAGCAGTGTAATAGCTCTCAGAGCATCTTTTGCCACTTGCAAGTATTCTCCAGGCTGGAAACCAGAAAGGGGTTGTGTTGTTTGCAGCCAAGTCCACAGAAAACCAGCTGTGGAGTCTTCAGAGGAATGTAGAGCTGTACTCCAGCACTTACTTTTTTATAATTTTATATATATATAAATTAGGGAATACTCTTCCACTAATGCTGAACTTAGGAGCCTGACAGTTTCAGAAAGTTCCTGCACTGAAGGCTGCTGAAAATGGGAGGCACTGTATCTGCATGTAAATAAGGGGAGAGAAAAAGTCTCTTAATGAAATTGGATTGATCCAGTAAAAGGCTGGAAAGCCGTGGGACCTTCAGGATTTGGAAGGCATGTACTTTCTTTTACGGTACAAAATGAAGCAGAAACTTGATTAGTAAGTTCCTCTAACCTATTTTTAGTTAAAATTCAGGCAGAACCGAAATGGGATGTAGGAGCTCGACTATCCCAGTTCAATTAGCACAGAAAGGCAAAGAGCCAAGGTTTTCCTCAGTGAGGTCTTCAGGGGCAATTCTCAGGTTTTCTCTTTCCAGCATAGCCAGATGTATTCTCCGCACAGGGCCCAGGGTTGTAATTTTCAGTTCATAGTTGAATACTGGTCTGCATCCCTACTTCTTCTCCAAACATACTTTATCTTTCCTTGGTGTGATGCTCTGCATGTATTTGCAGAATCTCTGCAGGTTTGGGTGTCTCCACACACTAGGAGAACTGAGCAGAGATACATGAATAATGGATATTTTGGTTCAGTGGCTGAACCAAATGATCGGGGAAAAAATGTGATTTGGGTAGACTAGAAATGAAAACACGTTTTGCTTAATGTTCAGGTGATTTAACACATTTTTTGTACCATTCTTCAAGTTAAAAAATTAAGTTGCTTCGGGGAGGGAGGAAACTCATTTGAAAGAGAAAGATGGAAGCATTTTAAAAGTTCAAAATATACTATGTAAATTTTGCTGACCTTCCCCAGTATCTTTTTGGCCAACTTGTATCCCTCCTAAAGACAACCTTCCCCTTGCTAAAAGGCTTTAGTTCATTTAAATGTAAGGAGTTGTTGCTGGGAAGAAGTGGTGTCCCTAAAGTGACCTTGGCCACTGCCAAGATGTTAGTCCATTCTGAGACAAAGCACCAGCAGCATCCAGCCTGGACAATTTCAGACACCTGGTAGATAGAGGAATTTGTCCCAGGAAAGCTAGCAAAGACCTGCTTTGGACCACTGCAAAGAGTCAATCTCCCAGTAGAAACTCAAGCCATGGCTGTCCTCACAGCCTGCCAAGAAAAGCTGGACTGTTACCACTGGAAGCTATTAACATCACAGACAATTTCACAAAGAGGGGAACTCTACTCTTCCTCAGGACAGCATCAGGCATGGTCTAATTTGCAGTCTTACTTAATTGCTATTTGGGACACTGAGAGGAAATCAAATGATAGATTGGCCCATGTCTCCCCCAAAGCACAATTTCTCTGGTATGCACATGCTGCCCTCCACTATGCAAACATCACTTGGCTCTGGTTTACAGACATTAAACCAAACTATATTTACGAAGGTTGATAGTGAGCTGTCTCAAATGGAATAGGAGATCATGTTTAATTTAGCTTCAGCACAGCCCCAGCCTGCAGTGCCTTCCCACCACAGCCCTGCTCCACGTTTCTCCCAGGAGCTTGTTGTTCAGCTTGAAAGTCCTTGTAGGAGCACTTTGACAACCTCTTCATAGCTTTTTGCCCCACCTTGAATTGGAAGCCCATATTCATTTTTACTAAGTCTTTTTTAAAATTCAGATTTCCACTGCAGTCAAGGGAATTTTAAGTTGCTTTGAAGAAAGTGTTCCAGAAACATCTCATCCTTTAAAAACTCCTTATCTTCACCTGTCTACTTTCGACAGGGCCTGGCACACTGGGTGAGGTCTTGCAAGCCAGTGTGGGCTGCAGTGATTAAATTAGGCATCTGAATGTAGTTGGAAGAGAAGAGCAGCTCAGACCCTCAGAGACATCACTTTGTGCTGACTATATGGGGAATTTAAGCCTTTACTCTAGGAGAGTAGTTAGTTCATTAAACAAATAATATGTAGGTAGGTGCAAATTAGATGCTCTAGCTCAGATGAAGGTGGTGACTACTTGGCCTGAGAACAGAAAATCACAGTAACAAGCACAGGTTCTCCTGCTACTATGCTTTTCATAGAATCATAAAATCATAGAATTCCAGGTTGGAAGAGACCTCAGGGATCATCTGGTCCAACCTTTAAATCTTTTCTTCTCTTTCATAAGTTTCTGTTTTGCAAACATAAAAATTGTAGAAATTGGGTTTATTCTCCAACATTAGGTCCTTATTATATTATCAGTTTTAAATACATACAAAGACAGATACTCTTTCAGAGTGCTTTAAGCCTTGATTTTTCTACATATTTTGCATGTTTAATTAGTGAGAACCATGACAGCAGAGCACACATCACACCTTCTCCCAGGGCAACACATGGGGGTCTTTCTGTAGCCTGACTGTAGTGATATTAACTTGATTTGCTGACATTTCATCCAGTTTTCACATCCAATGCCTCACCTTGTGCCTAAAGATCAGCTTGGAGTCCACAGTTACATGTTTTGGGCAGTTTGCATGAGTGTGAATGTGGGTGGGAAGGCTGCGTGGTTGCAATATGCAAACACAATTGACTGTTGTTGGAACAGATGCACTGCATTTATTGTAATAAATGGGTCAAACCTGGCTGCAGCCATCTGGTTTTGACCAGCTCAGAAGAAGAATTCTAATAGTGCTTACTCTTCCATTAAGAGTTTTTCCCTACATGTTATTTCTAGTAGCATGTATGTTAGCCTGGAGAAAAACAGGCACCTTCAAACCCTAGGTAAGCAGATAATGTGGTCTTCTAACTCTGAAAATGTTAAAGCCTGAAGGTTATGTTTGTAGGATATAATTATCTGGGATTCAAATAATCTGAGTCTCCAATTGGTTGGAACCACAGCAGCTGAAATACTTCAGCTCTTCAAAATTTTTCCTAAGCCTTTTTTTTTTCTTCGTTTTTATGTATGGAAAACTATAGGCCAGACTGACACACTGGAAGCAACAGCTGGCAAAGAAGCAAAGGGTAATTGAAACAGCTTTTAAAAAGTTTAGAGAATCTGTAGAGCAGCCTCCCTGGGGGAGAAGCTGAACCATGATGTCGGTTGTGAGAAACTGCAAGGATGAGGCTTGAGACCACCCACAAAACAGGCAATTTTCAGTAACATTGCAGATTTTGCAGTGTATGAAATGGGAACCACGTATTTCTCATCCACCTAAGCCATGGGAACCACATATTTCTTATCCAAAATAAGAGAGTGACTGACTGACTAACCAACTGACTGGTGTGCTGCTGATGATACCAGGACTGACAAGGCAAGTAATTCATTTCAAAAACATTGGATGATACCTGGTTTTACAGTTGCTGTCTACAAATAGATTGTGTGATTTTCATTAATTGATGCCCAAGATACATTTAAGAAAGTCCATGGTCTCTTAATGTGTGAAAGTATAATTAGTAGACTCTTTTTTTTTTTTTTTTTCATTTTTTAATTCATACAAATGAGAATGAATAACTCAGGTCTCAGAACTGCTAGGTGAATATTCACATTTTCATGGATCTAACCAGAAGACAAAAAGCCCTAGGACTCAGTCATATGCAAGGAACAAGTGAGGAAGTGTATCCAGAGGTCTCACTCTCCATCCCTTCCCTTCCCCAGCAGACTCTCAGCCTGTTCCCCCAACTCTACCTCTATTTTGTGCCAGCTAAGAATGAGGGTATTATCTGATGAGGAAGGTTATCTGTAAGTTCAAGTTCTCCAAGGACTGAAAGGTATTGAGAAGTACAGGATAACTGAGGATTTGCCTTTGAGCATTTCTCCTTTTAAAGAGGATTGGCTTTTATTCATCAAACCAGCTAGTTAATGGTATATAATTTATTTAATTGTAGAAGCTGGGGTAAGAACTGATTTACCCAGATGATGTGACTGTTAAATTAGAAACCTTCTCTGCAGTCAATCTAGAATGTCTTCCTCTTACCTCAATATCTTGCCACACAACCCTACATCGTCTCTGCTTCTTACTGTGATTTCCTGTCCTCAGACCAAAAAACAACAAAAATGATACATGGTGCCTCAAAGTAGAGACAAACTGGTCTAGGGAGAGGCTAGAGCAGCTCCCTTTCCCTGCAGGAGAATCACCCGGTTGAAGCCATCAAAACTACATAGGTATGAATGAGACTTGGTCTGAGCCAGTTCTAATAATCAAAAGTCAACATATTTAGCAAAGGAAAACAGGTGGTTGGCTGCTTTATAGGTTATTTACACTGTGTATGTTGTGTGAACATATCAAAATCTGAAATCTGCTGTTGATGATTACACTGGTGAATGAGTCAATGTTCAGTAACATCAGCAGTACCTATCCTGAGCATGTTTTGTTGGGTTTTTTTAGTTTTTTTTCTGGTTGTAGCAATATTGCAGAATTCTAGGCAGGATCAAGAATATTTCTATAAATGTACACTTCAAGTGCCCTTGCTTAACTTTATTCATTTTGCTTTCTGTCTTTCTTTCTAACTTTTCTTACCCTTTTGTATCCCCAGCAGAGGTGATGGTGACAAGAACAAGCAGCTGCCAGTCAGACAGCAGTGGGTTCATGGAGGAGCTGCCAGAACCTGTAGCTTTGCAGGTAAGAAATGAGCAATTGTCATTGTCTGTGAAAACTCTGTAGCCCTGGCACAAGAATATAAAAAAATCCTGGCGTTGTGAAAGCTTCATGAGAACAAGTTCATTCTGCTAGAAAACCTCAGAAGGTGAGAAGCTTTCTCAGGACTTTGTGCAACACTTCCACCATAATAATGCAAGATCTGTCCAAGGTAACAAGCATTAAAGAAGAAATACTAGAATAATATTTGATTCTTTGGTTCACGGGGTATTTAAAGATATAGTTTGCAAGACAGTGTTGGGCAAATCAGTGTGACAGAACAAATGCAGTATTTCAATTCCTCTTTTTGTTTGTTTTTCCCCTTCAGAATCCATCTTTGTCAGAAAAGATGAATTTTCTTTCTGATATCCACAATCGAGAAACAGTTCTGTCACATAGCACAGTTTTTCCTTTGTTAAATCAAGATTTTCAACAAAAGCCAGGTGATTGTGTTGCTAAGGTCTTCATCACAGCTTGTGAGAGCATTTTGACAGCACCTAGACTGATGGAAGCATGTGGTGACCAGGGAGAAGAAGCTCATCTGCTGTTGACTGAAGAAAATGGCAAGTATCAGGCACGTAATGCTGAACCACGGAGTTTTGTCCAAGAAATGTTATGTGACATGGACAAGAAAGAAGATAAAACTGAAAGGAAGCAACCAGAAAAAGAGAGGTATATAAAAAAGCATAATCCTTGTTTTCAAGGTGATACTCAGGATGAAGGGGATCCTAGCTCCTTCAAATTTGATTGTCATTTCTATTTTAGTACAGGACACAAAAAGGTGAATGTAACCCTCACTGAACTGAGTGATATAAACCCTGCAGTCATCAGTGAGAGCAAGACCAGAGGTGAAGATGGAGAGAGGTGCTGGACTGGAAAGGACGTTGGAGTTGCATGTCATGGAAATGCCCATGGAGGTCATATAGGACATGTTAAAGGACCATGGTGTGGTGTGGAAGTGATCAGCAAAGATGGTATCTCACTTGCAGAAAATGAGGTGACAAACGGGCAGAAGTTCTGCAAAATGGATGGTGATTCAAAAAATACAAGATGGTCCCCCCAGATGGGGCTCTCAGAAGCCCCACCGTGGGGCTCGGCAGCTCAAAGTGGGAGCAGTTCAGCTTTGAGCTGTTCTCAGCACGTACCTTGGAGGCATCCCTCCTGCCTGGTGGAAGGGCCTGGATTAAGTTCATCTGAAGATCAAAAGACTGGTAGCATAGAGAAGATGTTAGGTGCTAACAAATCAAAACAGGGAGACACTGTCCAAAACAGTGAAATGGCTTCTGCTCCTCTGAAATCTGTTACTGTTCAGATGTCTTCAGGGCTGGATTTTATTCCAAGAGCAAAGGGTACAGGGCAAAATGCTCCTCTCAGTGACAGCCTTGCAAGGGAAGATCCTGTGGACTTCTCCAACATGTTAGTGCACTGTCCTGAGGGTGGTCCTCTCATACAGTCGGACCCAGGGGCTTCAAAAAACAGTGTGAAGCAGACCACTGAAGCCTCCAGCCAAACTGACATCCCCGTGAGGAAACCCAGGTGGCCACCATGGCTTTGGCCACCCCATACTAACCTGACAAAATCAACCTCTCTTGACAGCATGCTTTGTGGCAAATACAGGTCACTCTACTGGGGTGAAGCCTCTGGTGCTGGAGGTGTGCAGGGCAGCCACTGCTGTCACTGCTGCTGCCATGGCTGCTGCCCACGGACCTTCTCCATGGCTTTCTCTCCCCAACCACCCATGGGCTGCTCCTCAAACCATGCCACCACCGAGCTGCAGCTCTTGAAAACACTGATGCTCCTACAGGACACTTCAATGCGTGATCTTGATCCGGTGAGTAGGTTTCCTTATATACATGGACAGCTGACATGTTTGTGAGCTAAATATATGTACACACTGCTTTTTCCTTCCCTCTCCTGCCACGCTTGCTTCCTTAGTGAGACATATCTTGGGAATGTAGCTGAGAAAATGGGTGGATAAAGAAGCATTTCCTTCTGGGCAGTGATGGCAAACCTATCCATATTCAGTTGTGCTAGGCTGCTGCTTTTAGTAACTTATCTGCACCAGTTCAATTTTAAAATGGTTACTGTGAACTGGGTGATTAAGTTCACAGGTGAAATAAAGAGTTGAGAGAAGAGAATGAGTGTCAGTGAGTTCCTGTGGATCAGCTGAGTTACAGTAACTGAGTAAAGGTTACACAGTTTAGTGTAATCCTCATAGTAAAAGAGAACTCATTCATCTTATATTACTAAGTGTTTATTAAAGACTATGAACACCCAGCCACATACTATAAGCCAAACTGCTCTAAATCAAAGTGAATTGTGAATTTTCAGAGCCTTCGAGTCATTTTACAGTGGCAGAATAAGAAGCTTACATTAAATCTAAAGTTCTACTAAGATTAATATTTTCAATAAAAATATAGTAAAAAGTCATCAGATTTTTTATTTCTTTATTCAGAATTGCTGAGAATTTCCAAAAGTTGTGAAAGACTCAGGGTATGTTGAGGAAGAAAGCAAGGAAGGGAGTCAGGAGTGGCTTTTACATCCTGAGGAAAATGTGGAAGGAGCAGCATATCTCCTGCTAGTTTGCAGGTGTTTCCATTTTTCCTCTTCTATTTGCTCTTCATAAGGAAACGAAACTTGGGGAAGTACAAATTGGTGAAGAAAATTATTAGATAAAAATTCCAGAGAGTTAGACTGGTGAATTTTATTCTGCTATATCATTGAATATATAAATCTGCAAGATTTCAATTGTCTATATATTCAATGTCTGTTCAATTGTCTATATATTCAATGTCTCTTTATATATTCAGTATCTTTTCTTTGAACAGTATCTTGGAAAATGTGCCTTTTGTCAGCTCTCTTGCTGTTGCCACAAGATGGCAGTGAGTCAGCACCTTATGCTGGACTGAGGAGCCTTTTCCCATTGATCCACTTCTATTTTATCACTCTTCTAGCAGGGGCTAATGGCCATTTGTCGTCTCTAGTCTGTGGACAGGGAATGAGGGAGGAGCAGACTTGGCACCGTACTGTTATCCAAGATTTGTTCTTAGGGATATGGCTCCACATCCAAGTCACTGTGCAGTGAGTGAGGGGATTTACTGAATATTAGTCACTTTACAGAGATTACACCTATGCCTATGTTGTATTTTGCATTACAGGTGAGATAGTTTCAACATCTTTTACTGAGAGAAGCTCACTCAAGTTACATCCCATTTGCCATTGGTCCAACCACCATAGAGTAACTGTTAGACAGTAAATTTACCCTGTTTACGTGCATCTTACCTTAAACAAGGTCTTGCATGAGAGTAGTCCTGGAACAGTTAGTCCCATTTCATCCTTGCTGAGCATGAACTCTGAATTAATCATAGAACGTTTTGGGTTGGAAGGGACCTTTAATGGTCATCCCCTCCAATGAGCAAGGAATTCTTCAATTAGATGAGGTTGCTCAGCCCCTCATCCACCACCCTGACCTGAAATGTTTACAAGGATGGAGCATCTACAACCTCTCTGAGCAACCTGAGCCAGTGTTATAATCTATATGAACTTATGCTCTGTGATATGCTCAATAAGCCAATGCCAGAGAGCTGCCATCTATAAGGGCCAGTTCAACTCTTTACCAAATGTACCCACACTGTGCCTTTTGGATCTTTCGCATGGTGCTTTCCAGATTTCTGTTAGCCTTGAGGAACCACCTAGAAATTTGTCTGTGACCCATTGACTTCTTCCTAGTGATCTGAAGGAGAGGAGCTCTTCAAGCTCATTTGGGCATAAGTCCTCACTCTGCTCAGATTTGGTAGAAGGAATCATGGTTACTGTGTGGGCACTGCTCACTCGCACCCCACACAACTCCCATCTGGGAACCAGAAAACTGCCTGAGGACCAAGATTAAAATTCAGGGTGAGGAGCAAACAGTCTGAAGGTGCTCATAACACATCTGACTGCACTTGGAGCAGTTTCAGTGCAATAGGTGGGCGTGCTTTCAATTGGCAGACAGTATTGTCCTGGGCAAGGTGTGAGAAGTCAAGGGAAAGTGTCTAGAAACTCAGACATTGGTGGGCTCCAGTTACAGGATTTATTTTAATGTCACTAGAAGGCTGCCATTGTATTAATCTGGTGCTACAAAGTAATAACTTGCAAATCTGCCTGCATTTTTTCAAGTGCCATTCCTGCTCATTCATCTCCCCTGCCTTGAGATATTTCTGGTAGATGGCTACCTCAGGGTAGGTGTAGATGATAAATCATATCAGATACCTTCTCTTAATGAAGAGTAATGGTCACATTTATGGCATAAATCCTCTGACTTATTATGAATGTCTGCTTTTGGATCAGAACAACTGTTGCAGCATTTGCATGTACTGCTGTTGTGGTAAATGTCTGCACTTGCATAGATAAATCCAATTCTAGGTTTCTAAGTGTTAATAGGTGACAATTTATCAGTGTTCAGCAGAACCCATCATGAAAGACTTTTTCTTCTCATAGTTCTTATTTATCTTCCCTCTTTCCCCCCCTTTCCTCTTTCTCTTTTTAAAAACTGTTTCTAACTTCCAGTGGACAGTAGTGTAACTTATCATTAACCCATCACAGCTCATCCTGCTCAAATACAATGTCTGACAACAGTGCAATGACATCAGAACTTGGCACATCACATCAGATCTTTGATCAAAGTCATTTTCCTTCAATGGCAAAAATGAAATTCTCATTGGCTCAAGTAGTGCCAGGACTTAATCCTACATGCTTTGGGAGACATCTACAACCTCGGGATGTGAGTGATGCACCCAGAGCAAACTCACTTAAAGTGCCATCTGGACTTTCATGGCAGCTGCTCATTGTTGTGCAGATAAGAGGAGGACCCACACCATTTGGGCTGTCAGCTTCAAATGCGCTCAGCGTGCAAGTGCTCAAAGAAAAGTAGTAAAGTGGGGTGTCTTCTCGCTTTTCTGTGTAGTGTACCCTCCATGAAATAGAAGTGATGAAGAGGTCCTGCCAGCATTTCCAGGAGAAGCTGGATGAGATTGAACAGCACCTGACCGAACAGCAGGCACTGTCTTACAGCACTATGCCAGAAGAAGGAAGGTACTGGCAGCCCAACACACTTACCTAAATCCAAAGCTAGCATCAGCAAGAGCCCGTGGGCACATGCAACATGTTTGGTCACTTGTGTTACCACAACACCTCTGGTCAGTGAGGTGTAGCTATGGGCATCCCCCAAGTGGAGCAGAAAAGTGTTGTGATGTGGGTTTTGCTCAGAGGAAAGTCCAGTTTCTCTCCACACCATTCAAGTTTCTTAAATATGAACATTTTGAAGGGGAAGATTGTTCCATAGGTGTAGGCTAGATTTTCAACATGGAAATACTAGGTTTTAAGCAATAAAAGTACAGGAATAGATCTCAGTCAGGTGGAGCTTGGTGTTTGAGGTCAATGCCAGGTTCAGGGAAGGAGGTAGAAGCAATCTCTGGGAAATCAGTCTCTTTAGGCCGTGTACTTAGTTGTAATGATCAATGCAGGGATGATGCAGGAAAAATCGAACTAGCTCTTCATGGACAACTGAAGTTCACAGTAATTACCAAGAAGCCTCGGGTTCACAAAAAGTTACAAGGGGCTTCCTGTCTTAAGCTGTCTGAAAGTAGGACATTCACGCAGTCTTTGTGCTGGTGATAAATTAGTAGTGACAAATCTGCCCAGATTCAAGCTGGGTCTGCAGCAACAACATGTTTAGTCTTGCAACTGGGGTAATCAAAGAAATCAGAGTCAAGCACCCAAGGGCTGTTATTTATTATTTTGTAAGATATCCTGTGATCATGGGTGAAAACAAGACTGCCACAGAGGGAGATACAGGCATTATGCTGGGGCTGAGGAAGAGGATGGTGGTCACTGCTCACTCCAGTGTGTTTTCACTGCTGTCCCTACAGGGAGGAAGGCAGATACCTGCAAGTCTTACGGCGAGCTGTTCGTCAGGAGGTTGCAGAGCTGGAATTTTGGCTGAATGATCGAGCTTGCCAGGTCAGGGAGAGCATCCTTATGGTACGTTGCACAAGTCACTGCTCTGGGTCATGTGGGGAGAGCTTCGAGTCTGTCCTGCTATTCAGTGTTCAAAGGTACACTGAACAATCCTTGCAGTGCCAAAAAGAAGAGAATATCCAATAGCAGACTTAGTTTACACCTTTGACCCTGTTTCTCCTTAGTTACCCTGCTTGAGCTCAACTACCCAGGAAAAGTGGCAATATTTATAAAAGTGTCTGTATCCTACTTGGCTCTTGGTTCCCAGAACTAGGTGACAGACAGTCAGCTTACATAATTTCTGAGAAATGGTTACAGGTCTAGTTCCTTTCTGGACCAGCTCTCTGTTTGGTAAGAGAAGGTAAACAAATGATGGTCAGGGGACTTCTCTTTGATTCTTCCCTGGCAAGCTTGGGTTAGAGGGTCAAGACTGCAATGGCTGCAGACTGGAGGCCATTTGCAGATTTTCCATTAGGCAATTAGATTTATCTATTGAAATAAAATGTCCTTTAGGCTTTTCTCCTCCCTTTTATGGTAACATCTCTTTTGCCAGATATTGCATGTCTTCTTTGGACCAAGCAGAAGAAGCAGGCATGCTTCATATACTCTCGTGTATCCTGCTTGATTCTTTTTATTATATTTTTATTACTGCAATATGCTTTTCCTTCTATTTTCTCTGCAGCAGCTGGACCAATTACTGGCAGAACAATCCCATCTGTTTTCTGAGCTCGGACTCTCTGATTGGAAGGGAGAAAGAAAAGCCCAGAATAAACAAGCTTTTCCAGATGCTGCTGACACTGACTGTCCTCGAAGTGGGTGCTCAAAAATGATGCTCCAAAAATTTCCTAGTGAAAACTCGACAGCAACAAGCTCACCCTCTGTCCTATCTTGGGCATCCCCAACACAGTTTCCTACCAGGACAACACCTGAGCCAAACTCAGCCAAGTCTGCCTCACGGGAGCTCGCCACCAGTAAAAAGGAAATAAAAGGACCTCCCCAAGCAAAAATGGACTTTAAGGCATTTATACACAATGTAAGGAGATGTTTCAGTCTCACCCTCAAGGTTTTAAGTGGAAAGGATCACTGAACTGCAGTGTGGTTTTACTATTCTGTGTCTCATTGACACAGCCTAGATCAGGACCCTTTCGTGCTTGGCCATGTGTTCATCCAAAGGGATGGAGCCCACACTTCAGGGCACTTCTAGTCTGCACGGGCAAAAAAAGACTTGCCTTGCTACTTCTCAGTGAGCTGTGGCAATGATCTAGATGTCCCAGAGAGAAGAACATACAAAAACATGGATGGTGTTTGGCTTGCTTGAACTTTCAATGCAGCTATTTGACTAATTAGTATATTCAACCCTCTCCCACCATGTGAAATTAGTAATTTATGGCTTCAATTTGCAGAGACAATTACCCAGTTTTATAAGGGCAGTAAAGGCAGTGAACTGGAAGGTTTGTTGTGTTTCTGAAGAAATTCAAAGTCAGCATTTCTGACTGATCTGATCTCACAATGTAACCACAGAAACATTGTTTGCCTGCCTTTTTAATACAAAATATGCCTAGAAAATCTCTTAGATAGCTGCCTTATCATTTAATGGGTTCTTCCACCTTAAACTATATCTAAATTTTAAAGATTTTCTCTTAAATGAACAATTAGGGTTAAATTCTGGATAAACTGCTTGTAAACACCATGGGAGGGATATTCTTTATTGCAGTTTTATACTATCTTGATTTCTGTTGATGTTACCATGGATGTTATCAAGCAGAATCAGGCTCCTTAGCTCACAGTTCAAAGAATGATAACCATAGAAAACAAGGAGCAGGGAATTGAAATATTTGAGATCATATTTTGTCATCTTTTACACCTATTTCCTTTTAAGACTAGTCTTGGTCATTCTCTCAACATACAAAGAAAATAACACTTTTTTCCTTTTTTTTTTTTTCTCTCTAGTTGAAGAAATCATTCCAAAATTCTTTAGGTAATGATTCAGCAGAAGGAAAAGACTGACGGAGGACAGACTTACGGATTTTTTATTTTTTCTTATGATTGTGGACTTTTCCCTGAAATGCATGGTATATAACAGAAACAGATGAACAAAACATGGCATGATAGAAAGTCCTGATCACAGCGGTTTCATCTGCAATGAGATCACTGGCCAGAAAAGGGAGAATTTTTAGGGGATGTTTTTAAAGAAAGGAATTATGAATTTTGCTATTCTATGATTGCAAACCTATGCTCCTATTGACAGTCACACGGGATAAGGCTGTTCTTTGCAAAGTCATTTAAAAGGAAGAGCACAGGGCTTATTTGTGGGAAGAAACTTAAGAACTTGCAGACAGCACAGGAGATACCACTAGAAGGTATTCTCCTTATAGCCACTTATTTTAACACAGTCCTTCAACCAGCATTAATCCTTAAGTACCTTGTATAATCATAGCCACATTCTAGGTTTTAACTTGCCTCTGACTAATTTTGTGAGGCTGGTATCTGTCAGTATCAAATCAGGAGCTCACTGACAGTGCCTAAAATGTTGAACACCCACTCTGTCAAACTATTACTGTGGATAGTCTCCTGGCTGTCCTCTTCCTTTTCATACTTGCCTCATATAAAACCAAAATGAGATGAGAAACACAGGATTTTCTACTTCATAAGCCTTGAATCAGAACCCTGGTTTAGTTTGGGGGTTTTTTTTGGGAGGGGGGGTGCAGAGCCTGAATTCATGCAGAAAAAGCCATGAGAAAAGACCTCTCAGGTGTGGATCACAGCAAAGAAATCCAAGCGGTTCATTTTCGAAGCAGTGCAGTTTGTACTCCTGCTTTCAATTTAGCACTTCCCAGACTGTGAGATGTCCTACTGGTTTGTTTGTTTAAGGCTCTGGAGGGATCTTAGGTGTCATTGAGGCTCTGGTGTTGCAAATCACAGCTCTGCAAAGGTGCAAATAGAAGTAGCATTTGCACATGTTTAAGGAGAAAATGGAGTCAAACATGCTGAGCAGCCCCGAGGCTCCCTGCACCTCGACATTTCCACAGATGTTCAGGGTAATAAAATGATTGGGGAAGAGAAGTACATAATGGAGGAACTGACAAGATCCTCCACAGCCTGCTGGGCCGTGAATTTTACTGGTTGAAATTTGCCCCTTTCTTGAGACCCCGCATGGGATTTGTGCACCACTTCTGCACTATCAAGTGTTTAAGAGTTTATATGTCAAGATCTGCAGTTGTGAGAGTATCTTCAGGCAGCATGCAAACAGGACCAGAACATCCTTCCCCTGAGTTTTGGCAGAACAAGCAATATATTTGGCTTTCTCTCTCCACTGGCTTCTGAACTGCACTTGTGGATGTCGCACCTTGGTTTGTGGAGGAAGGCCAATAAAGAGGACATACAATGATGCCACTGATGAAGGTCTCCTGGAAGAAAGGAAGGCTAAGAAGCTTCCTTGCCTCAGCCACACCAGGGCTGTGATTCCTCCCTTGAAACAGGATTTTTTTTTTGCAAGAATGATGCATAAAAGTTCAGCAGGTATGTGATGCTGCAACCACTGTCTGCCTGTCTTATGTCCATGTGTACAGAAGACAGCAATGACAGGTGGCAGCTGTTCTTGACTAGAAGATAATGCAGGACCTCTGGTGCCACTTGAATTCTACCATTTGTATTCTCAACCACTACTGAATCTGACTCCTGCTAACAAACCTTTTATGTTCAAATGGTCTCTAGCTTGGTATGCACAGTCCAGTTCCTCATTTCAATTTAGTTATAAAATCATTTCAAGCAAGCCATGGATGGGATAGGGTTCTCCATATGCAACACTTGGACATCCACAAATACAAACGTTGTCGAGAACTTGTTTTTATTTATATATGGCTGGATGACCTTTCAAGCCTTCAATGCTGTTATATCAGTTAAACTGTAACCTTGTAGCAATAAAAATCATACTAAGCAATGGGTCTTCTGACTTATCCTAGAGCACAGTGAGTGATATTTCACTTCAGAACTCCTCCAAGCACGTTACAAGGATGGCTGGACTCAGCCTCATCATACTTGAAGATGGGAGAGAAAAGAAAACAAGTAGTAATTTTGTGATCAGGAAAGTCGGGGGGTAGCAGTGGTGACAGCCAGCTGTGCACCCACTTAACCCCACAGGGATACCAGCCTTTTAAACTCTATCCTTTATTTCCCTTTAGGGCAGTCGTACGCAAACATGGCAGGAATCTTAATGATATCTCCACAGAATTAATGAAATAATAACATATCTGATTGAGTATCGTAATTGCTTAGCTAGCTAGAACCATCCAAATTAGCTTGCAGGCTCACAAGGCAGTGGGTCATATCTTGGGGGGTGGGGGCTACATTACTTGTGAAAAGCATTAGCACTAGGCAGGTTGCAAGTTTGTAATCTGAAGAAACTGACCCTGTGACACTGCAGGACAAAAAAAAAAAAGAGAGAGAGAGAAAAATAAATGTAAGTACTTGAGCAAAAGTCTATTTTCCTCCCTGTTCCACCTCTCCAAAACCGAAATAGGTAGAGGCTTTGGCTTTTTTTTCCGGGACTCTTGAGGCACCACAACGGTCCATGCAATATAGATCAGACCTGCTATGGAAAAGGGTAAGATTTGCAGGGTGTAGGCATGTTACAGTGGTAGTTCTTCTCCCTGCTCCCCTGCAATCTTTTGGTATCTCTTGCATATAAAAAACCTAAAAATGCCATCTGAAATACTTGTAACTCCCTGTTAAAGGTTCAGCATTTCCTTTGCCCTGGTCATAATTTCTGGAGAGAAAGTGCAACATGCAGCCTCACCAAAGCAAGAAGGGGTAGGAAGGGGGAGGTCAATTAAAAAATGGTTCCCTAACAAAGACAGAAAATTCAAAACCTAATGATTACTTTTGCCCACCCCAGTTCAGTAGCAATTTGTGCCACTTGGATTTTACTTCTTTTGTCATTGTCTTTTGCCTTCATTGGTTTTCCCTAATGCCCCATAAATCTTTAAACCCTGAAGCTAAAAGAGGCAGCATTGTGCACCAGCTTGAATATTGATTTTGTTAGAGAGTATAAAATCTAGAGAGATAATAAGGAAATCCATCTAAGGTACCCTGCCAAGGGCTCCCATTAGTTGCTTTACCAGGCATCAATTCAATAAACCCTCGAGAGCAGCACATGAATAAACATCAGAACCTCCCTGGCATGTTAATGCATCAGTTGCCTAATTGTCAATGCTGCCAACAGACTCCAAGAAAAGTACTACCTTGGGAGTTCAGCCCCTTCCAACTTCAAGTCCAAAGAAGATTTGACTCTGGCTTAGAAGGGGTCAGGGCTCAGGAGAGGGGGTGTGACAGCCAAATAACATGGGTAGGCTGCTCTAAAGCATGGTGCTGACCTCCTGCTGGGTGCACAGCCCAGCTTCAGACAATTTGGATGTCCTGCCTCCACGTTGCATCCCAGTGCGTGGTGATGAGGTGCTGCAGGTCAGGTCCAGGGCTTTTCCTCCGCAGGATTGGAATTTGTGTTTGAAAAAAAGTAGTCTCAAATCTTGGCCTGAAGCAAGAGGAATAAACTGGTCCTGAGCTGCTAGATATGAATGACTTTCTCTTCTAGGGCTACCAGTGAACCCAGGTGGCAAGAACCCAGTGTCTTATTCCGGGCTCTGCCACGTGTTTTCCCTGTGACCAGGGCCTTTTTCTTTACCCCATGGGGACCCTTATTCTTGGCACAGCTTCTTTCTGTCTTATCTAATGAGGTTTTAAATTCCTCGCAGAGAAGTTATTCTCTCCTAATGTGTTCATACAGTGCCTGGCACAATAGGGGCCTAATATCAGTTGGGACCTCTACTTGCTGCTGCGATAATAATTTTATGAGCCGCCTTTCATTAAGATCCATTGCTACTTAAGAAACAGCTGCAGTGTCACTTTATAAGGCTGTTGACTGGTTTAACTCCCTCTGCTCCAGAAACAAGGTTTTGCTCTTCCCTGTAGAAATGGATACGGGTAAAAGGGGCTGAAGCATGAACGAAAAGGCAATTTTGCTATCAAATGGGGAAATTCAGAATCAGAACACCCAAGACTTCCAGGAATTAAAAGAAAGGGAAACAACCCTGTTCTCACCTCGCTGGAGAGGTACATTTGAATTCATCCATCTTCATTTCCTTCTTTTCCATTGTCTTTCAATGGGCACATCACTCACTCAATTAGCACAGAGAGCAGCTAGGAAGAGGGACACAGGTGTGTCCCATTGAGGCTATTCAACCTTAATATGGGAAACATTTATTACCATGACAAATAATGCAGAACGCAGGCAGCCTTTTCCTGATTTCCCCTCCCCACCTCCATTAGAGGTGCCTGTTAGGACATCAGAGCTTATACTTTCTGATAGTCACAGAAGGAGTGAGGAGGCAAGAAGCAGGAGAGGCTAAAAGTCAAGAGTTAAGGGGTTTTTTTCCCCACCTCTCATGTTAAGGGAGTGTGAGGTCTCCCTGGGGCCTTACCTGAAGATGCTGACACATGTATCCCTTGCACATCACTGGCAAGCTCTGGCTCTGTCACTTGCAAAAGTCTTCTGCAAATACACATACAGGTAAAATATTCCTGCTCTTCTGTGCTTTCTGTTTAGCCACCTGCCTCCAGGAATGGCTGCAGTAAGTATTCATTAGAGGGGCTTTAGGTAAAGCAAGCAGGGGGTCTTGAAAAGGAGCAGGATGAAGGTCCTGCTTGGTGAAGATAGCTGTGGTGCTCACCTCAACATCCTCACACTCCATCCCATTTCATTTTCACTATGTGAACTTTTGGGAAGTTGCTTTAGGTCAGCTCCCAGTCTGTGAAGATGCAGTAGGATACACCTATCACAGCTAGAACTTCTTTTCCAACAAAGTCAAGTCAAGCTACTGTAGACCTACTGTGAACAAGGTGCCTGTGTGTGGAGAAAAGTCTTTAGTTAAGTATTATCTTGCACATTAATTGACTTTTTAAAGGTTGCTTGGACTTTTCAGAGGGTTTTCTGAGCTACTGACAGAAAGAGAAATTATGGAGAGAAGGAAATAGTCATAGTCACTTAAGAAAAAAAATAAATTAAAAAGAAAAACCTAATTAGTTGGTAGCTAGGGTCAATTGTATCAGTGACACTTCTGTAATGTCCTGCATAAGGGCTCCACTGCCCTTAATTTTTGATCTACAAGGAATAGCAATAATGAGAAAATTTTCCTCTTACTACACCAGGAGAGCTGTTCCAGATCTTGGGCTTCTCTAATCAGAGCAGAGCACATTGGAAGCAGGGTAGCCTGGACTCCTCACATCCTTGTCCCATTTAATAAAGAGAGAAGTGGGAGCAAGGACACCCGAGTCATCCCAAACCAGGACAGACAAAGGTGAGAGAGAGGTGCCTTTCTCAGGCTTGAGATTCCTGCTGAGCTAACCCATGACGTGAGGAATGGGAGCCTTGTAGTGTCAGCAGGTTGTATCCAGCTGTTGCCTAGCAAGCCCATCCTCAGGAGGGACACCCAAAAGCAATTGCTGTTGCAGCACTCAGCAGCTGGGCCAACTACCAACCAGGCAGGAGGTGAATGATGGGATGTGAGCAGCACAGGAAAAATGTTGTAGCTTTGGATGGGAATCTGAAAACAAGGGGCAGACATAGAAAGAAATGGAGAAAGGGCAACGGTCGAGCAAGTATAATGAAAATGAGAGACCTGGAACTAGACAAAGGAGGGATGAAGCAGAAGTTCAGCTGTGTGTAGATTCATCTGTTTAAAGGTAGCCCAAAGATTTCCTTCAATTAAATAAGCTGTTTTAGCCCTCATTGAAAAACCTGGGTAAATATATTCACTTGTTGCTCTTTCCAGGGCACTTATGAGCACTTCAGGACCACAGACTAGCAAAGGGGTTAAGGACATGGTCAGATTAAGACAAAGCACGGAAGAACAGTCAATTTAAGGCTATCCAAGTCCTCAGTATCACCCAGTGATCAAGAGCACAAGAAATGGGCTACAGGGCCAGACCACCTGCGACAGGACTACATCTTTGACAGTGAAACTAGGAAATGTTTTTCAGGGAGAGCTTGACTACTTTTTTTGCAAGCTACTTTCCCCATATGACCCCCAGCAACCACGATGATTGGATAAGGGACATTGGAATGTATGTTTCTGCCTGTTCCCATTAGCATCTCTTAATGTTACAGAATCACAGGAAGACAGGTTGAGAAAGACCTCTTGAGATCACCTAACCCAACATCCCACTCAAAGAGGGACTAGTTTTGCTGCCTTCTACACTAATATGTCTAATTCTTTCTGTACCCCCTTATCATGAGCTACCGTGTTGCCTATGGAAACAAATTTGCTACTTGCTATGTGAATTCTTCTTTTAGCAGTTTTAAACTGATCTCCTAGTTTTGATGAATGGCCTCCAGGTCTAGAACTGCAGGATTTGGTGCAAAAGCACTCTGCATTCACCTTCTCCAGCACTTTCCTGATTCTATAACCCTGAGAAGCTTAGCATCTTCAAAGCAAAGAGTCCCAGCCCCTTTAGTCTTTTCTCTCCAGGCAGTTCCTCCATCCCCTTAATCTTTTTGACCCAAACCTAGCTGGATGCCAACAAAAGTTTTACAGATTTTCAACTTCCTTTATTTCTTTCCAAAGCTGTTAGAAATTCCAGAGAATTTTCTTCTCTGGACCAATTTACAAAGTCAGCTTTATTATAAGTCACTTCTGTAGCCATTTTCCCATCTCACTGGAAAGAGCTGAGTCTAGTAGATGGATAAATGATTCTCCCCATGTGTTGTGTGACTGCACAGACACTTTTCTGTTTTCCCTTTAGTTTATAGTGTTACTTTTTTATTCTTTACTTCTGGTATGGGAGCTCCATTGATTTTTTTTTTTTAGATCATACCCTCTCAGATTCAGCTTTTTTTTTGTGCTCTGTGCTGTAGCCAACCTGTCAGGTAAAGCTTTGGAGTCCACAAAGACAACCTCAGAGGGTCTCGGTGGGGATATTTAAGCAAGAGAAAGTGTTGGTCTTCTGCTAGGCAGCTAGCACTGTGAGATGGCAGCAGACTCAATACAAGAGGGATAATGTTAACACAGTTAAGCATGAATTTAGACATGTCACTGCTAATCCCTAGATTAACAAGAGGGAAGGAAATGTGTCAAAATAATAAAGTACCTATTAAAAAGGCTGTAGAGACAGACACTGATCCATAGTTAGCACCGATAGATGACAGAACACTGTCAGTGAAGCGTGAGCCGTCATCTGGCACCGCTCTGTTCTGCAGAAACCAGATGAGTTGGGGACTTATGACAGACTCGCTGGGGATTTCCAGACATTGAAAGGAAGCAATAAGGAAAGGAAATTTGGAAGAAAAATAATGTATTTTTCTTTTTTAATCCTCACCTTAATTTGGGGTCTTTAGGACTTTATCCTTTTGTTCTCTAGGTTCGCAGGGGGAAGAGGTGATTCAGCAGGACGTGTGAACGGTGTGAAATCGCTGTCGCAATCACTGGAGCCATTTGGAGGAATAAATTAATTACTCTCTGCAGATCATACAAGAAAAGAGGATAAAGGTCTCAGAGGAAGACAGGTAGGAACCCCGAAAGCTGAAGACAGCTGGAGAGACTCCAAGGCTGTGTGAAACACAGGGCATCTCAGGAGCTAATCCCACGCTGCTGATTTAGTTTATCAGCTAACAGCATGTACGTGAAACTCTAGCCAACGTTGCTTCTTAATGTTTGCTAGTAGTTACGCTTTCCAGAGGGGACAGGAGAGCCTATAAACTGTATTTTAAGGATGCCCTGGGATGACCCCCCCCCATCCCTTCTGCAGGGGGTTGTGGGAGAGCCGTGCTACAGCCCAGGGCAGCAGAAGGCAGATGGTGGTTGGGGCCAGCACCTTGGCTCTGCCCAACTTCTGGACAGCATGCTTGGCACCAGCAAGAGCTCAGAAATCATTAAATGAAAGAAAAAAAATAAAGGGGAGGGGGAAGAAGGTCTATGTGTGTGTGGTATTTTTTTAATTGCCTTATGGTCTTGAACCTCATTCAAGATTTTCCCTATAAGCAAGAGGTCTAGGAACTTAGCTGGATGTGTTACTCCATATCTTATTAGGAAAGTAAGCAGCATACAATATTATATGTACTTGGGCATAAGGTCTGTGGTAAAATTCAAGGGGAACCTGCCCATCTCTCTTTGGTATAGCTTAAGAAATACCTGCCTGCTGTCCTCTGAAGCTGTCTCTTCCCAGCACTCATTAGTGGAGCATCACCTTTCAGTGAAAGAAAAGGGTTTTCTACAATCTCTCATGAAATGTTCTAGGAGTTTTCTTACTTCTCCTTTCACAGAATATTAGGGATTGGAAGGGACCTCGAAAGATCATCTAGTCTAATCCCCACTCCAGAGCAGGTCACCTAGATCAAGTTACATCTTTGTTCCAACCTGCCTGCACTGTTCCAAAGAAGATGATGAGTCTATGGGTGTTTTAAGGTATAAACTTGATATCTGATTATTTTTATAACTGGGGTTCTTAATTATACCACTCCAAGAGAAACATTCCAAGGATAGAGATTAATTACTTTTAGTGTTGCTTCATGTTTGTTATGCTGCGGCTAATGCTTGTTTTAAGTAAGTGGAAACAGGTGTGTAACAATTGATTAAATTAAATTAAACAAGCAAGTAGGGAATGAAATGCACATGGCTATTTTCAAGGAGAGGTATTGTAAACATTAATTAAGCAGCTGGAAATCAATAACTACAGAAAACTATTCCCTCTTCCCAATTTTATGAGATGGAAGAAGCCCTGATGTTTTCAATCATGACGTTGTTATTTATACCTTGCTGAGGTATAAATAAGAGGTGCCTATAACCAGGCATGACATGAGATAGCTGCAGCCAGCTGAATTTTCTTAGCTGGGCCCTTCTGAGTCCTGTAGAGGCCCAAGAAGCATGATGTAGCACCACTTTCACACTGCCCATTGATTCCCAAAAGAGAGAATGACTTGTCTAAAGTGAATCATTTTCAGAACTAATTAACAAAAATAATCCTCCATTCCCCTTCTGGCTAAAATTAAGTCCTTTTATATAAAATAAGGGATGGTTAGTACCTTTCCAGGGATGAATTACTGTGCAAGACTACCATAAATTTTGTGTGTAGATGAATGAAAAAGAGATATGGACTTGCAAAATTCTCCAAAGGCCTTGGTATTAATTTCTGCTTTTGGAGAGTCCTCATTAGCATTGACTTTCTTAGCAAAAGCACAGACATGCTCTTGGCTTTTGCAGCTGAAATCAGTTTGATGGCTTTGGGTTGTAAGTGCATCCAGAGGTTTAAATGGAAGGCTGGATTTACTATCACCAGAGCACCACTATTGTTTTCACAAGGTCTTTTTCTGGTCCTCCTTCCCCAGGCATTTGTGACAGTGGCCATAGAAAGTGGGCACCCCACTATTAGTCTTCCACGAGATCATCCTGGAGGTTTGCCTGCAGCTGGAAATTCTTGGTGTTTGGTTTAAACATGCATCATACACCTGTGGATGAGAGTTTGTGTAATGAAAAGAGGGTCCAGTTCAACTTATTTTCAAAACCTACACGCTGGAAGATCTGTCTACTTTTTCTGTCATGTTTTATTTTAATAATTTCCTGGCCCTGATTAAAAAAAGAAGTCCTCTGTGGTCTCACTGGACCATTAAAAAAAGAGAAGCAACTCTCACCTGCCTCTGCAAAATTTCCTGATATTAGCAATTATTGTTCTGATGTTTCATCACTGAGAATTAGGAAACCTACTGAAGAATGGGTGCTTAATTAAACTACAGGCAAAGAGGCACTTGATGGTTGGACATTGAATTGAATCCGTCTTATCAATGTAACTGAAATAGATACTGACCACTGCACACCAAACTCTCCTCTCTGTGGCATGACCCTGGCATTGTTCTCTTCGTATAACCCAAATGGTCTCTTTTCACTATGATATTGCTTCAGAAAAGACGTTTTCCCAAAGCCTTGTGTGCTGAAATAGTAGTGCTGAGAGTGAGTATGTGTGTGATTGTCCTCAAAGGGAAGCAAAGTTGCCCACTTCATTTTGGTGATGTCAAAACCCTTTGCACACAAAAGAAACCGTATTGGGTTAGCTGATTAATCAAGCACATTTTCTGTGTATCATGGCAATGCTCCTTATTCTCATGGCTGCCTCATTGACAACATCTTTCTAGTAAGGTACAAAATTTGCCTTTCTGAGACAACAGAGAGCTTCATCTCCTGAGGTCCAGGCTGCGTTGAAGTCACTCTTCTGGGAGAGTTTTCAGGTTTTATGTTGTGTTGGGAAATTAACTTTGTGCCATCTTGGCCACATTAAACCAGTGGGAGTTTTGCCTTGGACTGCAGTAGAATCAGGATGTTGTGCACTGTATAATAATTGAACTGGAAATTATAGGAGCACAATCTTCCTTCTGCCCTATTAATGAGCTTAACAACTTGCTAGGAGCAAGCTTCTGCAGATAAGGAATCTGTGCAAGTGTTTGCACAAATCTCACATGAAGCCAAGCTTATATGGCTCTAATGAATGAAATGTAACATACCCATGCTGGGCTCAGTGTTCAGCATCTTGCTGCCAAACCTTCAGCCAGGCTCAGCTCTATTGAAATTATAAGAAAAACTGCTAATGACTAGCATGCCTTCTTGGTATTAGAATTGCAAGCTTGAAATGCAGGTGATGAAATTAAGGAGAATTTTAGACTTGGTTTCAATGGAAGAAGCAGAGGTGCTGCTACAAAATCCATCCATCATAGGGGGAGTGGAAGGAGGGTTTTGTTTCTTTTCTCCCTCTGAGATATTTTGTGCTATCATCTCCTTTGTACCATCACCTGTAATGGAAGAGATCATTCCAGACAGAAGACATCATCTAGCAGGCAGTAATTAGTTTAGCAATAAGAACCAAGCAAGGACCATTGCCACATATATTTCCTTCCTTTTTCCCTTCATTTTGCTGCATGGGCTGGACTGGCAACATGAAAGTTGAGGGATGTGAGATGAAGACAATGGTGAAAGCCCTGCACGACTGCCACCACTGGTGTGACACCACTGCTATCCCCTAAGCAAGCTGAGATTTCCCAGGATCCATCTTCTCTCAGCAACACGGCACAAAAATGCTTTGTAATGATCTTTTGGGCAAGCTGTTGAGGACTGAGGTGTTCAAATAAGCTGGCCATAAGTGAACTGGGAGATGTTTTGATTTGCTTCATTGGCCAACACAGTATGGGTCTATTTAGCACCTCTATTATAGCTCCCTAATTGTGTAAGTAAAAACGTTTTCTCAAAATCCACAGAATTATGAATTATAATATTCACAACGTATATTCTGTATATACATATATATATATATATATATAAAAAACCACAAAAACAACTACTTTCTTCAAAAGCATGTCCTGATAAGAAAACTGCAGTTCTCAGCCTGCTATCATCACATGATGGCCATCAAGGCTCTGACTGGGCCAGCCAGTTGGCCAGACAAGGACATACACTAGACATTAGTCAATGATGACACCCAAAATGGAATAGCAAAGATGTGGCATGCAGAAGACTGCTCCCTAGAATTCTCACTCTCTGCATTCTCTATCCAGCATCAGTGAATCCATTACAACTTCTCATCTGCTGAACTTTTCAGGCCTGTAAGTACTGAAAATTTCCTTTATAAAGTCAATAGAAAAGATATGTTCTTATCTCAGAGGAAAGGTGCTGAGAAATGTGAGTTGCAGCTTGCTACTGACTGAGCAACGCTGGACAAGTCAGCATCTCTGCCCAGGTGCCACCTCGAGACCCGAGCCAGCCACAGACTGGAAGATCATCAGCACAGTGATGCACTCTCATTGCACAGTGACTAGCAAAGAGCTTGTGGTGCTGCCAGAACCTGAAGAATAAGGGTGAGTAGGCTTTTTCAAGATGCTTGCAGCACACTGGAAATTCCCAGGAAGTATTCCCCTTCCCTGAATTTCTCTGAAAACCCTCCCATGCATATTGCTCTGCTCCTTGCTGCTTTGTTTCATGCCCTGCATTGAAAGACTTTTGGTCTGCTTTCAACCAAGCCTAGTTTGCTCCTCTTTTAATCATGTGTTTACAGGATAACACATGCTGAAATATCATTTGTCAGGGAAGTTCACAGACATCATCTCAGATGTCTACATCTCCTCGCCATCCTGCTGCAAGGCACAGACAGGCCCAGGGACAGCCTGAGGTTGCTAATGAGATTCTGTCTCTAGTCTGAGAGATAAGCACATGTCGTAGGCACTGGTGTTCCTCACACCCATGCATGTCATTTCCAGCCAGGGAAGTTGTTTTCTTCCCAGGTTTGCAGTCTAGCAAGGCAAAGCAGCCACTGTGGAAGGTGTTGGGAAGGAGAACAGGCACAGCAGTGATTTGGAAGCTGTTTAATATTTTAAGCTAGAAGTGCAGGTGGGCTGTGATGACATTTGAAAATATAATGCTCAGATGCATAGGTAGAAATGCTGTAATCTTGTCAAGTCCTTAGTTTTTTAGCAGAGAGACCCTGTGTGTTGATGCTTGGGAAGAAGTGGGTTCAGAACCTGGAGTAAGAAGTCAGAGGGTAGGATGAGGAACAGCAGCAAGTGCTCCAGGAAAAGGAGCAACACAACAGATCTGATGCCCCTGGAAAGGGAAGCAGAGAGCCTTCTATCAGAGAAAAAGGGCAGCTTTCACCCCAGCTCCCATCTTACATAAGAGCAGTGAATTTAAGGAGAGGCACAAGTTGCATAGGCCACAGGTCATCTGCTACTGTTTTGTCCCAGGTCTCCCTGGAATATAGTTTTCCACTGCCATCTGCCATTTGCTGGGTTTTTACATCTGTCTTTCCTTAAAAGTACCCCCCTAAAGCCCCCTGACATAAGGATCAATGAAAACCATGGACTAGAGTCTTTAGGAGCACCAAACTTGAAAACTTTGCTCCCTCATTTAAAGCCACATCTTTTTCTTTCCTTGTTTTCTCCTGGTTTATTCCTCTCAAAGTAAGCAGAAGGACTTGGTTATAGACTAGATACATCAGAAAATGTTGCATTTTCCATCTAAATGTAAAAGCACAGGTTAATCCACAATCATTTTCATGCCAACTTAGCGTGACACTTTTTTCCCTTGGCTTTGCACAAGGAGCCTCGACATGAGACTCTGACTCTTGGTGTAGAAACTCCCTTTGCCACTCTAAATGGGGCCTTTCAGGTCTCCTTCATAATCCCCCTAACCTTTGGAGGGGCAGCAGGAAGGATGTTTGCATTGAGCCATCTGTCAGGGTAGATACAAGTCCCAGACTCTTCTGGGCCTTAGAGACTGCTCTGGCCTCGAAGGCTTCACTCAGCAGTACAACAAACACAGATGGTTTCCCTCTTGGACCCGGGACAAATGTGCTGCTTTTCAGGACATGGCAGTGATTTTCCTCAAGTAAGCCTTCTGGTTAAAAAACCTGAACTATCTATATGTTTGGGTCTGTGATATATGTAACTCATGCCCCTATATGCATATTATTTTATATATAAGGGAAGATAAAAATGTTTATAATCTGAAGTGTTAGGCACATTGAGCATGGGTTTCAATCTATTGCACTTTTAACCTCCACAACGTAAAGAGAAACCACCAAAGGCAAGTGTTGGCTGAACATCAAGCAATTTGATAAAGAAAACTAGCACTGCACATTGATCTATTGATCAAACTTCTCTGGCTGCAAAATTTATCAAAATTTAATCAACCACAGTCTGGTTTATATGTATGACAACATTTGTAAAGTGACTAGATGAATAAATTAGACTTTACAAGATACAATTCCTCAATTCTCCACGTATAACTTACTTTGGGCACACACATGCCTACAGTGGCTTAGGAGTTAAAACCTGGGCCAAACTTTCTTCACTATGCAGTACATGTTCACACAGAACTAAGCAGCACTGGCTGAAGCTGAGTTTAAGCACATCAGGATAGTGCAAGCCCTGGGTTTGCTTACCTAGAGGGAGTCCTTTTTGGATGTAACCACATCTTAGTGCACAGAGAAGCTGCTTGAGGTTGTATCATTCATGGTTTTCAGATTGCAAAGACTTGTTAAAATGAGATCACCTCATCTTATTCACTTCCATCTTACCAGCACTTCTTATTTCATCTGAATATAGTACCAGGGGTTGAAAGTCAAACCTGAACAAGCTGTAAAATAAGCATTGAACACAAAACCCCACAGACCCACAGTGAAACATCACCATGTATACCTTTGATTGTATACTAGTTTTTAATGCCTTTCATGGTCTTCTGCTGTAGAGAAGGAATATGAAAAGGTGACAACTACATCATCTTTAGAACAACAGAGCATATAATCATGCTCACCCTCACCTCTTTAGAGAGCAGGTTTTGCATGGGGACCTATTGTGATATGATTTATCTGATGGTCTCCAGTGTCTTGGTTCTTTCCCATGCAGCCCAGTCTCACCTCCTTCCCAGCAGACTCATCCTTGTCTCTGCGGGCAGCATCATCTGCTCTGCTCCACACCCATGGCTTGTAGGCAGATTCCTTTGCATATTTGGCATTTTTTTCCAGACCATAATGTTTATTAAAAAGACAGTGGTTTTTTTTAAAGAGGACCAGCATAGAAATCCGTGACAGTAGAACTATTCTAATGATGGTACGGAGGAGAGCAGGGAAGGAGAAAGCACGGGTATTTTGGAGCCTGAGGTTTGCTGGCCTCAGCCAAGCTGAGCGATCTACTCAGAGTAATTCTCCTATCCCAAAAGTGGGATTTTTATTTAATGTAAGACTTGTATGCCAATGTTTTGTACAGAAAAAGGAAGTTCTAACAAAAGTATCAAATTAGGTATTAAACTAAACAATAGTAGATTCAGACTAGATGTAAGGAAGAAATTGTTTACAATGAGGGTGGTGAAACCCTGGCCCAGGTTGCCCAGAGAGGTGGTAGAAGCCCCATCCCTGGAAACATTTCAGGTTAAGTTTGGGGCTCTGAGCAACCTGCTCTAGTTGCAGATGTCCCTGCTCACTCTGCAGGGGGTTTGGACTAGATGACCTTTAAAGGTACCTTCCAACCCAAACCATTCTACAAAGGCCAAATTCTCACTACCCTTTGGACACCTGAAAATTTGGCCCTTGACTTACAAACCAAGCCAGAAACAAATACAAAAATAACACATGCATAGGTAGGTAATAGTTGTATATAAATATATCTATCCATATATGTACATATCTCTGTGTGTGTATATATATGTGTGTGTGTTTGTGTATTTATCTGGTTTCTACTAGATTGTCTCTTCCTTCCCCATCTGTCAAAGCTGCATCTCCTGTCTTCTAAAGCATTAGTGTGGAAACTTTTAGACATGTGCTTATCTTTAATTACATGAGTAGTTCCCCAAGTGCTGATGGGAATACTGGCTTATGAAGGAAGAGGTTAAAGAGCAGCTTTATTACAGACTCCGACTATTTTCCAGGCTGTGTTTGTGAAACAACTGAGCAGGAAGGATTAGAAAGCTGGCAGGAGTCCCAACCCTCTTACAAGCAGGACAACAACTGTAAACGTTTAAAAGATCAGATTTGGGAGTAAATCCTCCATCACACTGGTAATGTGACAGCCCCTCTGGAAAGGCTGGGATAAACCTTCTGCTGCAGTAAAACACTCAGTGGCATCATGAGGTACCTGAAAAGTGTCAGAGGTGACCAGAGTTGGATGTGTGACCTTGCTGAGCATGGTAGGACACTTGCTGTGTGAGTAAAGCCATCCTGTAATATTCTCAAAGCATCCCTGGGAGCTGCTGGCTAGAACAGGAAATTATTTTTCTCATCCTCAGGGAATTTTTCCCGTGCTATAAATGACTGGCTGACTTTTCCAACCAGGACAATGAAAACGGAAAGAAGCAATCCTGAGCTGAATTTCAAAATATATTTCCAATTTGAGCGTGAAGTTTTGTGAATCCGTTTTTTTCAGTGATCTCATTCTGATTTTTCTGAGTTCATAGGAAAATATTAAGTAACTTGTGTATCCAAGTAAGAGGCATTTCAGTGTAAAAAAAGAGGTTTATTTTATTAAAAACTCACTGCAACAGAAAAGTCTTGAAAATAATAACAAAGTTATATGGGAAACTCGTAAAACTAATTCTTTATGAGCAGTTTGGGGGTTGTGTGGTTTGGAGGAGTCCTGGGTTTGTTTGGTTTTTTCTTTTCAGTTAGAAATCTTAATCTTGCCAAAAAATTCTCAGTGTACTCTACTTAGGAGCCCATGCTCTGTTTTTTTTCAGGAGAAATTTAAGGATTTGTGAGCTTTCTTTACAAATGGGTAAAGAAACACCTAAGCACACACAATTAATACTCTGTGAGGTAATGAAAGTGCCTGTCTGTCCCAGACGTTGATGGGGAAATCTCACAGTTCTCCCAGGTGGTGCCTTTAGAGCACTTAACGTGGTTGGCACTTTGCAGAACCACACCTGAAACAAGCAGCATCCAAGGGTGCTGCACAGTTCTCAGGGCTGGCAATTACCCTTTGCCCCTTCGAGCCTTCTGCACAATATATTATTTATGAAAGAAACCTTGAGTAATTTAAAGTATGCAGTGCACGCTGGTGCTGTGGAATTGCAGTCACTGAGTAGGGGGGAAAGAGAAGGAGGAGATAACCACTACTGTGAGCAGTCAGTTTTTAAAGGTGTTTTAATAAAAGGGAATAGACAAAGGGATTTTTGTTGCAAATGAATAGCAAGAGAGGGGTAGTTCACAGTCCCACCACTGAGTAGAGTGTTTCTCCCAGAGCTTTTCCAACGTCAGGCATGTTTGTGTATCTTTCCCTCGGTAGAAATAACAGCTCCGTCCAAAGGCATGGGCTAAAATAGGAGAGACTGGTCTCCACTGGCAAACAGCTGGCAGCCACAGAAGACTCCCTGCCTGGCCCCATAAATACCATGCTTGTATAACCAGTTGTGGGCAGATACATACACAAACACCACAGTCATCTCCGACCCTCGGTGCTGGAGACCGTGTCCATCACTTTTAGTGCTGCTCGTAGCCACGTGCCCTGCCTCCTTGCTCCACTTTTATCCTCAGCTCTCCCCTGGGTCCCAGACGGCATCAGATTCACTCCCTCCCTCCCTCCCCTTGCCATTTTCTTTGCTCCTCTTGACACGGCGGCTGCAGCTCCAGCTTGCCTTTGGTCTCACTGCTCCACAGCTTCCACATCCCCTCCAGCTTCTCGGAGACCTTCTGCAGCTCTTGGTCTTCTGGCAGGGAAGATGCCTTCTCCTTGAGGCTCTGCCTCAATCTGTTTGCCTCTCCTTCGGCCTCAGCAACTCGTGGAAGAGGAAGGGAAGGCGATCCCGAGCCGCTGGTGGGGCAGGGGAGCGGTGATGCTCTTCCCCAGCCCCCAGGAGGAGGCGGCGTTGTCATAGCGACCTCTCCCTAGATAAGGCGGCGGGAGCATCAGCTGCAGCCCCAGCCCAGAAAAGTCCCGCTCCAGCGAGCCCCGACGCCAACCCGCACCCTCCTCATCGCTCCGTGAGTACTTCACCCTCACACTTCCCTCCCGCCTAGGTGGCTTCTTGCTTTGCTCTTCCCTTTTTCATTCTTTTTTTTTTCCCTTTTTTTTTTTTTTCCCCTTTAGCAAGGCAAATCTATGATTCTATCGTTCTATTCTATGATTTTATTCTATGAAATCATCCTGTGAGGACTAGGGGGAAAGCCCAGGGTCCCCCACTCTGCAGGGAGCAAGCTGGGGATGGTCCCACCCAGGGAAAGTTGGGGTGTGAGGCTGGAATGCATGGATCACAGAATCACAGAATGTCAGGGATTGGAAGGGACCTCAAAAGATCATCTAGTCCAATCCCCCTGCTGGAGCAGGATCACCTAGATAAGGTTACACAGGAACGCGTCCAGGCGGGTTTTGAATATCTCCAGAGAAGGATGGGGGGTATGGGGAGCAGGGTGCTTTAAAAGTAACTGCTTCAAACAACTTTAACTGCTGGGATAGCTCCAAACAGGTAATACAAACCAGGAAAATGAGAATTGATATTGGGACTTCTTATCCCACTAAAAAATGTTGGCATGTGGAAAGCTTAGTTTGCACCTCAAGGATATAATTAAGGAAGACTTTGTATTTTTTATTAGCAAAAACTTTGTGACCAGAACCTGTGCAAATACATCGTACTTTTTTTTTGTTCCCATCAATCGAGGTTTAACTGTTGGTATTATTATTTTTTTTACAAGTTTGTGGGAGTCAGTCCACAGCCCAATCAGGGTTTTGAACTAACTCCCAGGAGTGCACTATCTGTGAGAAGAAATTTCTCCCAGACAATTCTGTGGGATTTCTGCATCCGTGCAATTATTAGTATCAGAAGTTTTGGGTGGAGGGAGGCACCTGGGTCAGGCTTCCAAATACTTAAGCATTTCCTAGGAAGTTTTAAATGTGTTTTAGAAATATAGAAATCAGACTGATCTGACAAGACTGCCTGGAGAGAGCAGCCTAGAGCCCAAACAACTGAAGAAGAAACCCTGTGGAGTAGCATGAGGCTGCCCTCTCTGCCCAGGAAGACATGACTCCAACAGAGTAATGTGAAACATGTAGTAAAACTTGTAATGAAAAGTTTGGAATTCAAAGCAGGAACACCCAGACTTTCTACTTTTAGGACATCTATTTTCTACTCTGGCTGCAGTAGACAGGCTGCTTGCTTTATTCACAAGATTTCCACAGAAAGCAGCTGTAATGGGGCTATGGTAGGACCAGGATGTGGGTGAAGGTTCACATTTGTTGGTAAAGGAGCCAAGGCTGCTTGTTGAGCACAGGTGGAGGGAGTTAAATGCAGGTAGGTGTGGTACCATTCCTCTTGGCCCCACAGCTGTTTCAGGTCAGGTCTGTGTTGGGAAGGTGGGTACAAGATGACTACACCCAGATTATAGTATTTTTTTCCTTCTTTACATGTTTGTAAATGACTTCATACAACTAAGGGGCCTACTCACACTATAGGACCCTGCAGAGGACACACAAGAGGTCCATCTTTGCCTCCCACATAGGTTTAGGGAGGGAAAGGAAGGGCAGGTGAGGATGCTGGGAGCCTGCCTGTCCCTCCTTGCTCATGAGGAAAACTTTTTTCACTGAAAGTGTTGTCAGGCACTGGAACAGGCTGCCCAGGGAATTGGTTGAATCACCATCCCTGGATGTGTTTAAAAGCCGTGTAGATGTGGTGCTGAGGGACATGGTTTAGCAGAGGACTTGGTGGAGTAAGTTATGGTTGGACTGAATGCTAAAATACGTTCTTATAAAGTGCTCCAGATCCAAGAGAAGATAGGTACATAGTGTCTTACAGGATTCTGTGGCAACATTATTATTAACGTATCAAAATAAATAAGAAAAATTCAAACTGACTGCTTCTACCCAACAAGGATGCTCTCAAAAGCACTTTTGTTTATCAACCTTATCAACATGCCAATGTGCCAATGGCTTCTTTAATGATTATGCAACAACATGTGGACAACACCACGTGGTCTCCTGAGGTCCTCAGAAACACAATTTGTGGAAATCTTAAAAAGGGTCAGTTTAGAAATTCTAAATATTCAATATACAAGGAAATGCCATGCAGGTTTAGTAAGTCATGCCCTTAATGTACAATGGAGAGGACTAGTGACATCGAAGATCACTTAACCCCTGTAAAAGCTGACAAGAATTGAGATCAGAAATTCATTTCTCCATCTCATAGGTAAGAATGATCACCTACTGATGCTCTTTTAAGAACTGCATTGTCCCTTGAGACTGGATGCAAATATTCACAAGCACCTAATTTCCATCTAGCTGCATAGCACCTACAGCCCTTCAAATCCAAAGAGAAGACAAGAAATGGAGATTTAACTTTCCCCTAGAAGTACTTTTATTAGTAGTCTGAATCTCCCCTCTTTTAGTTTAAAACCATCACCCCTTGTCCTGTCACAACAGGCCCTGATAAAAAGGTTGTCCCATCTTTCTGATAGGTCCTCTTTAAGCATAGAAAGGCATCTCTTCTCCAGGCTGAACATCCCAACACTCTGCCTTTCTGTAAGTAGGAGGTACATATATAAAGTATAAAGCCAATCCTATTGAATGCTGTTTTTTTCTTTTTTAACAAGAAGCAAATGCAAAACTGTGTAGGCAAAGCTAGAACTTGTCTCAACTTTTAGAGAAGCATTTAAGGTATCTATCAGCTCTGTCTTTTCCCAGAAGAGACTCGAGGTGACTCCTTTAGGCACATATCTCTGAAGAGGAGGTAAAGCCTGGCTGCATTGTACCAAAGTCTCAGGTTAAAAGACTATTGAATCCTAATTCATATGGAAAAAAAAATCTATATGCATTTCAGGAAGTGTCTCCTCCAGAGTGTGATTTAAAGCTCCACTGTAACCATTACACACAGGTTGAAGGTGCATCATTATGCCAAGAGATATAATAGAGTGCAAGATAAAAAAATGCCTTAGTCCATCACCTACCTATCAAACATTCCCTGCCATTGTGACTGACAGCAGCAAGGGAGCACAAACCCTGCTGGAAAGAAGGCTGCTGGGAAAAGACTTGCACTTAACACATGAAAAAACAGAGAAAGTGCTTCCCTTCACAAAGGCATATTAATGACTTCATACAGACCCCACAGCAGTCTTCCTCCCTGCGTGACACGTTACTGGGGAATCTCTTCCTTTAGTGGCAGGGATTGATTTCAGTGGTTTGGGAAAGCACCATTACGATGCTCACATACATCACCTCACACTTGACCACCGTGTAACTCACAGTGATGGGATGTAACAGCACACGCAGGTTCACATGGTATGTAAAATATATATACACCCAAGATACCAAAAGTCATGACGTATTTTGGTAATCTTTCTTTTTTTTAATATTTTGTCACAATATGCAGCATGGAAACACTTTTGTAAGCAAGGTGATGCTGGTTGCAGGGCAAACCTTAAAAAGCTAAAAAGGAAGGGGGTCAGAAGTTAGGCTGTGAAGCCACATTTACAGCACTGAAGATGCCAAGGGCTTGGCATCTGTCACTATGAAAATACGAAGACAGATATAAGAGATTTATTTTAGAATATTGCTTTTCAAACTACTGTATTAAGAGAAAATAATTAAGGAAGTCTCTCATAATCTGCACATACCAATCCTACAATGAGTCTCTTTCTTTATAAAGCTTAATTTTTATTAGGTGGAATAACGAAACAACTTAGTGAAATCAAACCAAAGTCATATTTTATAAGGCATTTCCAATCAGTTAACAGGAGGTTAACTCCCCTCCCCTTCTGTTTCGTGTTAACAACCAACCACTGTAATTTACAGAGAAATAATATAGGTAATTTACTACTAATTTTACATTTAAACTTTACTCAGCTTTTTTACCTCGAGACCTGTTTAAAAAGAGTCCATATTGTCTGAAATTATTTTATTGAAAACTTTCTAAAGAGAGTATCTTTCAGAAAAGAACATTTTCCCTACAATCATAATATTTGGCCAGCATGCCCTAATCAAACCCCATTGATGAAACAAATCCTCCCTCAAATCACAAAATGCAGTGTGAGCCTTTATATGGCCAAATAATAAGTTTTTGTTTTAAAGCAAGTTATGACTGCTTCGTTTTCAGGCATAGCTATAACTTATTTATACAGTGGATAAATAGAGCAACCATAGCATGCTAAGATGCACTCAAAGATTTCTTTATGCAGGGTTTTCCCAAGAAGGGAGATTATTTTTTCTGTAAATGAAGTTTCCAGGCAGTATAATCAGATGTGAGGCTGGACTGGGATAGATCTGCAGTGAACAGTTGGAGGTCAAACCCCTTATCTAGGCCTGACTCAGTTTATTTAAGAATTTGTCGAATTTTACAAGTTTCTGTGAATTTTAAATATTGAAGTGTATGGGAGTTAACCCCATACATACATTATGAGTTGACACTCCTGACATTTATTACTGGCCACCAGTGTTGCTCCAGTTACTTTGAAGCCACTGGAGTTCAGGGCATGTTTTTCCACCCCCTGAAGAATTAGCTCAGTGAATGATTATGAGTGTGCCCTTTCATATTTTGTTTGCAAATATTTATGTGACTGGAGTTTGCCTGAGGATTAATTGTTCTTTATATAGCTGCAAGTTTAGTCATAGAAGAGAGGGTAGCTCCTCTCCTGTTCTGTTTCGTGTTAACAAACAACCACTGCAATTTACAGAGAAATAATATGGGTAATTTCTTTACCCTCAGCAAGACAAAAACAAACTCCCACAGTACAGTCTCCTATTTTTTCATCCTCCTTTTTGCTAGTTTTCTCCAGCTGCCTTTACTTTCACCTTTCTCTTTTATTTACCTTTTCTTTTGGACTCCTCCTTCCCTCTGTTTTTTTCCCAATTCCTCCTGTCTTTCTTCTGCTATTCACATTCTCTGTTTTTTTTCTCTTCCTTGTTGCCTTCACCCTCTCTACAAGGAAGTCAGAGTCTGCTCTTATTCCCCAAAATGGAGAACAGAGGTTGTAAGAGCTGAAGGGAGATACCCAAATCAGACTGCACCTTCAGGTTGAAGGATTTTTTTCCCATTGTCGTTGCTCCTCTGTCATTCTGATGGGTTTCTGCAAAGCAACTGTAGAAATTATCAGCAGTAGAAAATGGACTAATTTCCTTCTTCCTGTGATTGCATCTGGGGTGACCCCAGAGTGGGCAAGCTTAGGGTCATATCTCAGTTTGGGAGATGCTGGGGAAGCTCAGGTAGGAGGTTGGGCTCCAGAACCCCCCGCAGTTGTGATTAAAGGGGGATAAACCACCCAAAGCAGCAATCCAGGGAGGCCTACAGAGGATGAACAGTTAAAGACCCTTGTGAAATGGGTTCCCATGCTCTTATCAAGGTGCTGAGTAAGTCTACTTCATGTTGGTTTTGGGGTCTGTGGGCACTGGCCAGAGTGCACTCACCCCTGGGCCTTCAGGTGTATCCAAGCTCTCTTAGAGGAGCTGAATTTGTAAGACTAACTCAACAGTATTCATAATTAGAGTTAGACTGCATGAAAAACACCAAATATAACCCTTAGTTTACAGCTGAGAAAAAAATGGAGAAGAAAACCAAAATAAAACATCCTAACGTTTACTTTGTGTACGTGATAGCACCTTCTGTATGATCAAAGTCAGTATTCTGCAGAGCCAAAGTTTTCCTGTGCTACCATAGGTTGCTTACAGCAGGGTAGGTGGAAAAGCAGAATATTGTGTGTGTAACCAAGGCTGCAAATAAATGCATCTCTTAGCATGTGTGAGGAAAATCAGGCCAGCAGACTGCATGGCAGAGAGCAGCTGGAAGACAAGAACTTCTAGTGGATACCTAACACCAATATGTCTGTTTTATGTCATGCTGCTGCTTCTTTTTTTCTTTCCCTTTAATTTTTTTGTGTCTGTAGTAGCTTCAAAGCGGGAGAAAAGCCCATTTCAATGATGTCAACAGAATGTGTTCAGCCACTTGATCTCCCAGAAGACAGACTGGACAAGCGAGATCCACACTGTAACCATTTAGGTAAGTGTTATTAGATGATGTCATTGGGGTAATTAGAGAGCCGTTGTCTTCACATCATTAGGTCCTGCCCAGTGTCCGTTTTTCCCCTCCAGCAACACAACTGAGCCCTCATGAAACCCGATAGATTACACCTTCTGCTGACACTTCTGATGCCAGATGGAAAGGCAAAGAGCATTTTCCCTGCATAAAAATATCAGCTGAAGCTCTGGAGTGAAGCTAATTATAAAGGAGAAAGGAAGAAGAGCCATTGTTCTTCTTTTCTGGTAGATAAACTGAAAGTTAGGATGTAGCTGAGCCTTCCCTGAACACATTTTCCATGTGCAATTTCAGTAAAAGATTTTAAACACCCTCTTTGCCTCCGCTGGGGCGGCTTCCTAAATATTTTCTCTTCTTCATTGTCAATCTGTTGCCTCTCCTGAACCTATTCCCTACATAACTTTCATACTGAGAGTACCAGAGGCATCTTTGCCACACTCCTAAATACCAGGCTTCACACTTGATAGATGGGCTTTTTACATATTCATGGCCTTTGCCTCTGCTGTAAATGCTGTTGCTTCACTCCCACCTTACAAAATTGTCATGAAGATTTAGCAACCCAGACACAAACATCTATTTGCTCAGTCTTACCCTTGTGATAGCAATAATGAAACNTGCTCAGAGCCCCATCAAGCCTGACCTTGAATGACTCCAGGGATGGGGCCTCCACCACCTCTCTGGGCAGTCCATTCCACTGATCTATCACCCTTATATTAAAGAACTTTTTTCTAATATCCAGTCTAAATCTATCCTTTCTTAGCTTAAAACCATTACTCCTGGTCCTATCATTACAAACCCTTTTGAATAGACCTTCCCCTGCCTTTATGTGGGCTCCCTTCAGATACTGGCAGGTCACTATAAGGTCCCCCTGGAGCCTTCTCTTCTCCAGGCTGAACAGCCCCAACTCCCTCAGCCTGTCTTCATACGAGAGATGCTCCATGCCTCTGATTGTTTTGGTGGCCCTTCTCTGGACACATTCCAATATGTCCACATTCTTCTTGTGCTGGGGGCTCCAGAACTGGATGCAGTAGAGACCCTGGAACAAAGTCCCGTTGCACCCAAGTCTGCAGTCAGGGGTTGGGTAGGGGTGAGGGGGACCCATCTGAAGCCGAACAGGCAGCTTTTAAGAAATCAAAGCACTGGTTTGAGTGATGATACTAATGGCAGGCTATCTTCAATATTTTTGGCTTGCATAAGCACCCAGAAATGCAGATGCTTGCAGAAAAACCATGCTGACCGACTGAGTCATCTGAGCCAAGGCTTGTTTTAAGGGAAAAATCAAAAATCCAGTGTAATGTTACGTAAATCAAAAGTGAATACCAACCGCTCAGTGGCTCTGGAAATAAAGCCAGCTCTTAGAGGGAACAATATGTTGGTTTGGTTTACCAATACCTCAGGCTGACCCCATACACATAAATCTCTCCTTCACAAAGGTGCCCTTGTGACTCTTGAGGACACAGCCTGCACAGTTATTGCGGGAGGAAACAGGGATGGCCACAGGACCTCTGTATGTGATGGTGCACCCTTCCCTCTGCTGCCCACAACTCTCTCCCTCTACTTTATGTCTACCACCTACAACGAAGAAGGACCACCTAGGTCACTTGACTCCCATGTATTATGGCACAGAGGCCTCTTGTGCTGTCTTTCTATTTAAGAGATGTTTCTCCACAGGCATTTTAATTTGCTTGGATGAAAGCAGTAGTATTAAAGCTTTTCTTTTCACCATCTGGTTTATTTTTTCCCCTCAGTTTCAATATCTATTAATCTTTTTCTTTTCCCCTCTCTGTGCAGAAGATCTTTCAGAGCAGCTGATTAAGAGCTGTGACCTCAAGAAGAAACCGAGAAAAGGTAAAACCATCCCAGCTTCCCAAAACACTGAACAGGAGCAAAAAAAACCCAGGAGAAAAGATACACCGGCTGTGCACACCCCACCACCTCTAACAGGTGAGCAATATATCTCTTGACTTCAAAATCCCAATTCATCTTGAGGGGATTGAATCTGGGCAAAGGTCCAGAGATCCTTACTTTTGTTTTTGACTTACTTTTGTCCCCTTGGATGTGGGCAAGACCATAGTTCCATACCATGTGTACCTGGGAAGGCAGGCGAGCAGGGAGGCTGATTTTCTCAGAGTTATTCCCTGTTAGATGAAGGGTTTTCTCACAGGGTCTGGGAATACCAAGGTGAGTGGGTGTCTTCTCTGGAGAACGTGCTCTCTTGGAGCTGATAGTCTTGCTGCCTTTACGTGATAGATGACATGTATTTATCTCTAGCTGCTGAGCTGTGCTAGTTGTCCTCATTTGGTCTAGTCTAAAACAAAAAAAGATCCAGTTTAGTTCTTGCACTTTCATGTGAAACTTGTACCCAGAGCTCAGGCTGGACAGGGATGAGGCTGTGAGGAGACCAGAGAAGGACACAAGCCGGCTGCAGGTTGCTCCTCAGGGAAATTGCAGGAGTTCTTGTGCTTATGGGGATGCTGGCAAAGGGCGGGTGTTTCCAGAAGCCAGAAACCACTGCAGCAACAAAGGGGCTCCTTGTAGGATGCTCCCTGCTGATGCACATCTACAGAGCTCTGGAGTTTGAGAGCCAAATGCCACCAACCTGAGGAAGGGAAGAATGAGCAGGAGAATGCCACTAAAACCTGACAATCTTCCAAGATCAGCAGTGGGAATAAATGTTTGTCACTTCTCTCTGCTAACAAGCACCCCTTGTAGTGCTCTCTGGGGAGAGAGAGCTGGGCTCTTCTATCAACTGCTCTGAGTTCTTCTTCCCATGCTGCACATACACAGAGGAGTTAGCCAGTAACTTGCACGGTCCTCTGTGTACCCACAACAATTTACCAAGTCACAAACAAGCAGCTGGGATTTTCCAGTATTTGTAATCTAGATATTGAACTTAACTCACTTCAGCTTTCCCATGTATCTTTCCCTCAGCAATTCTCTCTTAGGGGAGCGTGGCTGACAGCCTGGAAGGTTCTATTTTGTGCCTGCTGTAGCCCTCTGATAAAGAAAACATTATTTCACTAGTTAAAATAGGCCATTTCTGCGTGGTCACATTGCTTCAAGCAGTGGCTTGAGCATCCATAGGATTAAGCTCCTTTGCTAAAATGTCCAAGCTTCTGGAATAGAAGATTGCACTTATCTTTACCATGATTTCTGATGGGCTACAGTTTAGTTTATCAAGTACAACCAGAAGCCACTGGCCTGATAGCATCACTGCCTATAGCCTATGAGATATAACTGGCATGGAGGAGGTGTATACTGTTGTAAAACCTGAAGAGCAGGTACACCATGTAGAGCAGATAGGGCACCTGTGCAGCTTGACTTCAGAGTAGTCACTGGGAAAGTTACACAAGTGCAAATTTCTTTGATGTGAACAAGGCTGAAGTGGCATTTTCTTGTTTTCTTGCCTGCAGGCATAATTTCAGATTTTTCTGATAGCCTCCTGAAAAGGTATGGAATCACAGAGAAGCCACAGAGGGAGAGAGGGACTCCAGGCTCTCAGATCACCGACCTGGAGCAAAAAAAACCCAGGAGGAAAGATACGCCTGCAATACACATCCCGCCCTTGATAATAGGTAAGACACTTACTTAGGCAAAGGTGCTCCAAAACAGAAGCAAAAAGTGGCTAGCGTCAGAGGTATGCTTGAGAGGAGGTTGCTCTGGGGCCTGGGCTGTGGGCCTGAGCTGGAGTTGGCTGTGGATGAGTCCCAACCCAGCAACATGTTTTGTTCCCCAAGGGGTTTCAGGCCCCAGAGGCAGAACCTGGCCCACCTGTGTGAGGCCCCAACTGCCCCCAGGTGATTGTGGTTGAGGTGGTGGGTGAGGCTAGAGATAGATCAACCAGGAACCAACCAATTTGTGAGAAGAGATGGGGAGCTGATCAGTTTGAAGAGAGTTCCTGTTGGGGCCAGTTGAAGGAGTTCCTGCAGTGGGCAGGTTGCTGAGCTCTCTCAGTGGTGTGTTCCCCCTTGGCTGATTTGAGGTGGCGAAGAGCAAACAGATGAAGAATAAAAGATGAAGGCATGCTGAGGGGATGTTGCTGAGTTTGGTGTTGGCCTGAGGAAGAAGAGAGCTAGCAGCACACCAGTATGCTTAGTACATCTGCTGAACTGGACCTATTTATTGGTGGCTCATAGAAAGTCTTCTCCCTATCTACTGCTCATGGTCTGGGGATAGAAGGGGAGAAAGAGAAGACATTAGGTCACTTGATTATCTCTTGCAAACATGATCCTAGTTTTGTGAAAGGCCAACCACTGCACTTGATTTCAAACCTGAGCACCCCTTAGGGTGACCCTTCTTTAGGTCACCAACACTAAGGTGGCTCATGCTGTCTCAAGCAACCCAGAGCAAAGCTGTTCTGATTCACCTCCTAACTCCACAGTCCCTGACATGCACTGAGGAAACAAAGCTGTGATGAACTTCTCGTTAACAGCACCCCAAAGACAGTTCTGTTTTTCTGGCATAATACACAGTGCAGCAGCTAATTTGCTTGGTGACCATATGAAGTCAGCCAGCCATGTTTTGGTCCCTTTGGTTGTGGCATTTTCCACATTCCTCTATTACAGGAGAGTCTCAGTTTCTTTGAAGACATAAAGCACTGTGTAAGTGTTAATTACTGGTGCTAGCTAGGGATGCAGGATCCAGTGCAAGGTTGTAGCCCTTTTCCAGATCACAGGGTGGAGTAAGAAATGAACTAATGAATAAATGAATGAATAATAATAATAAAAATAAAATCAAGCAAACCGCAGACCCAAAACTACTGCCACAATTGGAAAACACTATTCCCTTAAGAACCCTCTTGTGTGAAACAGTTCTGTTCCAGGCTGCTACTGAGCAGTGAGACACACTAAATGAAGAGGTCCTGAGACAGATACTTTGGCCATGAGTGACTAAGCAACAGCTCAGTCCATCAAACATCTGAGTTTCAGATACACTTTGAATGGAATTTCCCGTACACTTCATCAGTCCAAAGAGGCACCTGAATTTGTAGGTATCTCCTTTCTTTGTGAATCTGAGCCTTCATAACTGACTTAAGCATGTGTAAGGATTTCTTTCATTTATTCAGTATGAGGGTCTCAAAAGCAGAGAGGAGTATGACTAAGTTTGCAGGATCACAGCAGCAAGCATGGTGAATACTAGTGCCTTGCATATTGATCTGCCTAAGGAAAATACATTTTTTATTTGCAACCCAATGGCTTGAGGCACCAGAGCTGCTGTGAGTGATTCACTGGAAACCTGGTTCAATCATTTGCTGGGGGAAATGAAACCAATCATACAAGTTCTGAGCCCAGCTGCAAATGCTCCACTTTGAAACACTTCATATAGAGCACTGACAATGAACTGCTCATATAATTGCTGGAGGAAATTACCCAGCAAATTACCTGGAATTCTACATGACAAACAAATTAGGTGGGGAAAAAATCATAGTCTTGTAGGGATTGATTCAGAAATAGAAGCAGAGGGAAAATTTATCAAACCATTTGTAATAAATATTAGTCCTGTGTATTATACTTGAAACCTCCCCTTCTAGTGGACCATGGACGAGAGATGAGACATTATTTTGGTCAGTTCAAGAACAGTCCCAAGAAAAGCTGCCTTTGACCTTTTGTAGCACCTTTGAAGATGCTGTATGTCCTTTGTGCTTCTGGGTACACATAGAGAAGGAGAATCTGAAAGTAAAACATGTTTGATAGAAATCAAAGACAAAATGTGTGACAGTAAAGCTGAGAGGCTTGACTCTTGCTTGGTTTAAATGTAATTGCTAGCTAAGGGGATGCAGCAAATGTGAATTATTTCCTTGGTCTGTCTCGACACCCTGGTTGGGTTAGCATTTAGTCATTTATTACTTCATGTTTCTACTCTAGCTTTAACTAGCTCAGGTAGGCACTTGAGAGACAAGTAAGAATCATTGTAACGTTCTTCAGGTCTTGCCTCCCATGAAGAAGTCCTCTTTGACTTTTAATAACTTTCAAAGCTAAAAGGAGATAATATAACTTATATGTAACAGAAACATGTTATAATTCCCAAATGATTTGGTAATCAACTCCAAAGGGAAAGAGGGAAAAAAAAAAGGCAAGGCAATGAAAGGCAAGGCAATGAAAGGAAAGGACCAGACCTTCAAATGTGTGACAAAATTCAAACTGGGTGCATTTGCTGTTGGGAAAATGATAGAAACTAGTGCAATTTTCAGTTGCTTTCAATTATACCTCTAATGACACTTTCTTACCTACTGGTGAAGCCACCTTCCAGCACTCAGCATGGACCCAAAGCATCCATAGATGCTGCCTCTCCCTGCAGACACCTCTTCCAGATCCTGTATTCTGGGTCTGTTTTCCAGTGATCAACCATCTGTGGTAGATTGGTGCCTGTATCAGGGGCAAAGGAGCCCATAAAGCCTGAATGTCCTTCCCTCTCTGCTCTAAGGACACCCATTTTCTTTCTGAGATACATACCAACACACAGCCTTCTGCTGGTTGAAATTCGCTGTGGTGGCTCCATGACTTGCTATGAAGAAGTGACTCATTGTGGCTGAGGGCTGCTCCAATATTTACTACTTGTTTACTTTCAGGGTTATCCCATCAGGTAGCAGACAGAGCACAAACAAACTGAGCTCCTGCGGAGCTGCTGTGCTAAATAGAACCTGAATTATAGACTTGGAGACCTGAGAAGCCCCAGCTGGGCTACGTGCACTAAATAAATACAGACAGGCCTTTCTGTCCCTGTCTCCCTGTTAGTGGCACTGGTGCAGTAAGCAGCACACTCAGTGCCACGTGTATCCCTTGTGACCTGCTAATCAGGATTGTCCCCACTTCTAACATCTCCCCTTCAGATCCCTCCCAACCACCACTTCCAGGTGCCAATCAAAAAAAAAGCAAACCACAACCCTCCACTTAATTGTTTGTAGTAACAGAGCTTAATTACTAGATTATCTTTTTAGGCAGCTGTCCACACAATAGCCTTGTTGTAAATGTAGCTAAAGATGACAGCTGTGTTATCTCTCTCTCTATTTTGACCAGCTGGTGATGAGCACTCTAGGATGATCCCTCTCCTTCTTGGGTGGCCAGAGAGATTTTCTATCACAAATAAAAGCGAGTCAAACAGACCATACAAAGTGATGAAAATCAGTGTATCTGCTGGATGGCACATCATCCAAGTGAGAAATAGAATCAGTTTTACAGCTTAGAAACACCCAATCCAAATGGGAAATGCAGGTACAGAAAGGGGGCTGCTAAACAAGGATCTGAGTGTCTGGAGGAATCCATGGCTACCTGTTGTCTGCAGAGGCAGACTAAGGAAATCAGTCCTTAGCCAGCTTAAATGTGTAAGCCTGAGCATCACAAAACTCTCCCCTATAAATGTCAGAGTTCTAAATGCACGCAACCTTCAAACTCCTACTGAAGTGATGCAAATAACATTGCTCCACTCATGTACAGATGAGCCATGAGCAGAGGTCTCCTCCAGTGGCCAGCTCCTCTCCAGTCAGCCAACACCTTGGCTTTCTGAAGGGATTAGACCAGAAGACAAAATATCATCACGATTCTAATGGTCTTTTTTTTTTCCCCTCTCACTTGACTGTAAATGATTTGAAGCTGATCCAAGGCCTGTACTCAGCTCTGGGACTCTATTGCCATCCCCACTTAGCAATATGCTCAATTAACTGAAGTATTGCTGAGAGCTCTTCAGGCCTGTGGGTTTGAGCAGGAATGTAAATACACGTGTAAATATGGGAACGTGTTTCCTGAAATGTGGCTGCTTAGGATCCTTAATCAGATCAGAGATAACTAGCGAAACCACAGTCTCAAACCCTCATTCTCCCTCATGCCCTGGAAAACCAGTTAAGGTAGGTCCTTTAGGATAACATCACACCCCCGATGAAAATCTCTGAGTGGCGTAGGAGAAGCACAGCAGTTTAATGTCACCTCTTGCCCCTTTCCTGTGCAAGGGACGTGACTGGAGCACTCCAGTATTCTCCCAATCCAGCTGCAGGAGTTGTCCATACACAGCCAACTGGAACTGGTGCCCATCTTGGTGGTTTTCCAATTTATAACCCAGGAGGAGTGGCTTAGATCTAGGTGGCACCTAGCAAATGGTTGATTTAAACCAAGTTCTTCTTTTGCCTGTATTTGAACTTCATGTCTCTGTAAGCTTTTGAGGCCCTAGTCTCTAGCTAAAAATTGCAATTGCAAGTTCTGTTGGGAAAATATGACTACATTGTACTTCTACTCCACTTTCTTTAGATCCCTTGGCAGATACTAACATAACAACCTACCAATCCTTAAACCAGATCTGCAGGATGAGCTCCAGCTCATAAGCCACACAGCTGGGAAAACAGAGGCAGGGAGGAGAAGTGATTCACTTACCCAGGAAATAAAGAAAGGCTGACTTACAAATATTCCCCAAATCCAACATCCTGCTCACTCCTTTAAACCCAGAATTTCCAAACCACATTTGGTGAAGCACAATTTCTCCAGAAGTGATCAGTGGCACCGTATCAAAGAAAAATCTTCTCCAGTGTTATAGAAATAACTCCAGCTTTGCCATCCCATTTGTAGCCCCTTTCCACTCTTTTGCTGATTTCAAAGGCATGTAGTTGGCCTTGAGGTTGCTGGTGGTCCGTGGTTTGGAACATTAATAACCTGCAGCTCCTCCTCAGAGCTTTGGATCCTGAACTCTACTGGAAACCCTTGGAGCTCATCAGTCACCAAAGTGATTCGATGATTATGACGCATCCTCTTGCTGTTGAGCATGGCAAGCATCTGGCACGCTACTGGTGTGGGTCCAGCTGAGAGCTGGGCTCCTCTGCTTGGCTGCTCCCTTCCAGCTGTCCCTAGCATCTGCTCTACAAGGGCTAGTTTATGTTCTATAACCAAGCCACCAGAATTACATAAACATACTTTTCCTTTAAATAAGAAAGTGGACACAATCATAAAGCACAGCTTTATTTAGCTTACATTCCTGATCACTTATTCCAAAGTTCTCCCCAAAAAGCCCCAGGTTAACTCTCATCAAATGATCCATTGTAACTTCACGTTTTAAGCATATTTTCATTATGTCTTCCTCATTCCTCAAATTCTCCATGAAGGAAAAAACAGCAACAAAAAAACAACAACCTTCCCCTAAAAAAACCCCACAACCCAAACCCCAAAGATGACAGGGGAGAAAAAAAAAAGATGTCTGTATTTGACAAAGCTGTCTATATGAATAGAAGTCTGGGTGAGGAACATTTACAGCCTTCTCCATAAAATGGCATCATTCTTAACAGCTAACAATGGTGGGTACTGCTTGAACAAATGAAGTCCTTTGTGCTTCAAAAGAATATTCATTCGTGCCTCTCAGTTTTGTCTCCTGGTCCCACTGACACCAGCCAGTTCACAGGAACCACATACAAATGAAGCAGGAGCTAACTTAAATAAAGGGCAGTGCAGGTTAATATTTTCATTAATTCATCACCTCTTGAAAAGACTCCAAAGTTGAAGAAAACCTTCCTGTATGGTATTGCTCTATTTTCAGACCTTGTCAAGCCTGAAAGCCTTCTCTGTGAGAGGGCTTTTGATGCAGAAAGCAGCCAAACATGTCAGCTTGATGGAACAACTCAGCTGGTTAGCACAGACTGAGAGCAAACAGTAGGAGACTGAATTAAGGAGACATTTCATTGGTCTCGACACAATTGTAACCCTCATCCTGTTTTTAGACTATGTTAACCTCCACACCAAGGAATGTGGGCATAAAATATTATCTTATAGGTCACTTGCTTTTTACTGGCAACAGGCAAAACCATCACGATCTGTTAAAACAGGGATCAAGAACATTCTATACCTAACGCATTGTCCTCTCTTCTCTCTATTAATTTAATTTCTAATGACATTAAAGAGAAACCTAAGAGCAGTTACAATAACTGTGATATGTTGGTATCACATAAAAGTCTCAAGATCTGTAAGGGGTGGACTTACTGGTTTAAGTAAGAGAAAGAGAGAAGTGGGGAGAGGCAGAGATTTGTAGAAGGTACAATCCACAACCTGAATCTGTTTTCATACTGATCTTAATTTGGCTGCCTTTGCAATTTGTTGAACCTATATAACTTCAGTAGGGATGGCATTTGGCATGTGGGTACTCTAACATTTGTATCTGCATTTGCAAGACCTGAGTAATATTGCTATATACATATAGGAAATATACACACGCTCACATAAAGCTGACTCAGTCACAAAGACTAATCACAGTGTTCATTTCATCATGCAAGCTCTTTCCTTTTTAGCTTCCCAAACCCCTTTAATCAACCTGTTCTCAGATGAAACTTCAGCATCTCTTTTCACAGGTAGCAGAAATATGCTGGGTGTAAAAGGGCCCGACAATTTTAGCTAAATATCCAGTGATCCAATTCTAGTTCATTAAATATCAGGAGACTGATGTGCCAAAAATAAATGAGGAGTAACTCCCATGATGTTGGAAAATGATGTTAGGATCAAGAAATTAGAGAGGACTGAAAAATTCTTCTTACCCTAATACTTTCTAAAAAAGTAATATTTTAAATCAACTCCTTTTTTCTTCCTCTCTCTCTCTCTTTTTTTTTTTTTTGTGTGTCCTTCTGTTTTTAAGGCACTAAGCTGCTTACAGAAGAGAAGCAAACAGTGATTATGGAAGATGAAGAAAAGGATGGAGACACAATCCCCAGTTAAGATTACAGTGATACTTCCAATAACGCAGTGTAAATAATTCTGGGTCATTCAAAGTGGCAGCACATAGAAAAAAGAAAAGTCCTTTCATTTTTATAAATAATTTTCTCAAGCATGCACTTGAATTTAAATTATCTTCAAGTGCTTATCTGCATCTCATGAAATCCCAGCAAGCATCATAGGAGATGATGACAGAAATTTCACGTACATGTGGAGTTGGAAGGATTCTCTTCATTTACTAAAAGCGGCTTCCCAGGATTTCTATCAATGAGGAATCCACTTCAGAGCAGATCCAGCTTTGGGCAGCGTGGTGATAGGGGTTAGCACAGAGGACACCACCAACCCAGTGTATCTGGCAGTAGATACCAGAGGGGTTGGTAGCACAGAGCAGTAAAACATCAACTAATGATTCAAATTGCATTTTTCTCCTGGCATTTCACCTCATTTGTCCAGCTTTTCTCTGCTGGAATAACACTGACTGCTGTGAAAATTCCCCCATGAGGAGCTGATGGGATAGATGGAGAGAATGGGAGGGCAGGAATCAACTCCAGAGTCCCTGAAATGCAAAGCAAACATTTCTCCTGCCTATATCTGCTGGTGACTAGTATTTGTGAAGAGAAAAGGGCAGAATGAAAACTTACAGCTCAGGGCTGTCAGCATTGACACATCAAACAGGACAGAAGGAGGGCAGAGCTCTCAGAAGAAACTCATACGGGAGGTGCAGCTCCTGCCTGTCACATCAGTGTAGATCATTGATTTCTTTTTCTTTGAAAGGTTTTATTCCTGGGTTGGTAAAAAGAGAATCGGATAATTGATCCTTTTACTCCATATTTTTTCTTTTGATATCTGCTTTTTAAACTGAGTCCTAGGTTGTTAGCTAGGAGAGGCCGTAAAGATTAAAAATCACAGCAGGAGAGTAAAAACTGAGTAAGAGGAACAGTGTTACTCAAAGGCATAAACATACCACAAGGCAGAACAGCACTATGCTTATTTTTTTAATAGTTTACCTCATTGATTCAATAAGAAATTATTTTCACAGCCAGCTCCAGCCTCCAGCACTTGTACATACAGAGGCGGGTACCTGTAGAATATTACTCAAGATAAGTAGAACTGGGTAGTTTTGTGCTTACCTTGATAGGCTCTGCACACTAGGCAGAGCAGCACTGCCAGCTGGACCCTCAGGGACCTCAGCAGAGAGGTTAAGGATTATCCAGCCTGGCAGACAGACTTTAGTTACCTTTCTAAGACCCTTAGGCAGCCAGCTGAGGAGCACACTAGTCTGGACTTCATCTGCCACAGCGACTGACCCAGCATCTTTCATGAGACCGCAGTTCATTTGCAGATATTCAGCTTCAAGATGTAACCAACAAGCTTACAATAAATAATCATGTATTAAAGTGCACAAGAGGCCAGCTATATTATTAATGGGATGCCTGATACCTAGGAGGTGTACTTTTTTTATCCTGTTAATCTATCAGTGAGACAAGATAATATTTAAAACATAATCAGTCACTAGTTCATATAACAACATTCATGTGAGGCACACAGTAAAGTATGTCACAGCAAGTACGTGACAAGAAAGATGAGTGATTCAAGCCTAGCTTTGCCAGTGAAGCTGGAGAACATTCCCAGTACCAAATACAGCCAGAGTGAGAGTGTGGAGTCCTGGAAAGAGTCAAATGAACATCAGCAGTGGATCAGCTGTGAAAATGTACAACACACGAAGGTCCTCAACTACAGAAGGCAGGAGCACAACTAGGAGCTGACTGACTTCATTGCTCTGAAGAGGATTTGTGTCCAAGCCTTGGGGAAAGCTGACACAGCTTAAAATGAATAAAAAAACCCCCAAAACTCCACACAAAAAGTACCCTTTTAAGCCTAACACTGCATGTTGTTCTCCAAAGAGGAGTTACAGTCCCAGGGACACCTCTGCTGGCACAGCAGCCTAATTTACCACCCCTGTATAGATCAACTTGAAGGCCAGCCATAAAAATGCCTCAACATACATCATTAGCTGCAATTCATTTAAAATTGCATATTCATAGCCTGGTAATTCAGTATTTACTGTTTTTTTCCACCCAGCAGCAAAATGAGTGACTAAAAAAGTAGTTTTTCACTTGATCAATTGAGTAAATAGGAGTTTTTGCAATGTTCCTGGGAAGCAGGGTGATGAATTGTTTCTCAAAGCTTTCACCTTGCACTTAGTGAACGTGTTAAATGTTACTTTATTTGGGAATAAGATACCATTTTTTTCAAATCAGATAGACACTGCCTCTTCCCCCCTTTAAGTGATACAGAATCATGTGTGGGCTGTACAATGGCATGAACATGGGTTTATTTATTGTTATTCAGGCTCTGAACTCTCCTTTTAAGACCAGATAGTGCTAAAATGGCACAAATCACTCTCCTAGGCAAATGGCTGGAGCTGGTGTGTTCTGGGGCAGAAATGCTTCTGTACCCAGCGTCCCTGAAGGTCCCCCCATGGCCACTACAGGAAAAATGGGAGGAAACAGAAAGCACAGAAACAGCCTAAGCCCTTTTGGAGGGCTTCAGTCAGTGAATAAAAGACTGACTGCAGTTGGGAGGTTGTTAGTGGTTAATATTTTTGGAGTGGATTCTCAATTAAACTCTACCTAGAAACTAAGAGAGAGGTCTCCATTTAGTTGGGACAAAGGGATTTAATATCCTTGTGCTTTAGCAGCTTTCAACTAAGGGCTGCAGAAAGCCCACCACCCACCAAAGGGGATGTGACAAGCATTTTTGTTGTGCTAAGCATGAGGTCCACAGGTTAAGTGATTTTCCCAGCTAAACTGCAGCAGAAACAAATCCAAAGCAACATTCATGATGAAGCTACCACTGGCTCACACGATATTCACAGACTGAGCAGCATTTGCATGCATTGAGTTTAGTAACATTTACACTGAAATTGGTTGAAAATGTGTCTTACTGGCTAATAAACTGATAATTGTATAATGCTCTGACCACTTAGACTAATATATGTGTTTAGATATCATCACAGATATCTTCCTGCATATCCTATGCCACCCCTACCTTTTGAGATTATATTTTGTAAGCATGACCTTACAGTATTCTTGTATGCAGAGAGACTGCCCAGAAATTGCATCTACAAGCAAAAAATGCACATCCGTGAAGCACATTAGAAACTCTGGCTTCTCACTTGTCTTTAGAAAAGTTCATAAACACATATTACTATGTTCTTTACATCCCCCAAAAAGCCACGGGCCTCTGAGAGTGAGGTGGTGCAAACAGAAATACCAGTATTCTGGAAATGTAGTTCTAGAAGTAGAGTGAACATTAAAAAACAGTTTCTACTCCATGATACGGGCTCCTGGTTCTGTGGGAGGTATTCATGTCAGTCTGTCAGACCCAGGAGCTGTGAAATGAAGCTTAATCCATCCTTATACCCAACATTCTGAAGAATCCTGAAAAGATTCCAGTGGACTGGACAGACGGACAAGCAGCAGCAAAATTAGAAAGCACATTCCAGAAATAGAACTGCTTTTGATGGACCATTTGTGCTCATTCTTACAGGTGTGATGATCCTGTAAAATGCAAGCTGTGTATTTATAACTGAGACACATTTCTATGATCTTTGGATTTTTGCAAGCTGTCAAGTCTTTTCCAACCTTCAAAACAAGTTTTAGGCTCCCAGGGTGGTCATAGGGTCTGAGACAAAGTTATAACTATCCCAGACTTGTTTTCCTGTATTCTACTTAGCCTGAAGAAGAAAAAGCTTACAGGGATCTTATCAATGTATATAAATATTTGATGAGAGACAGTAAAGAAGAGGGAGCCAGGCTCTTCCCAGTGGCACCCACTGACAGGACAAGAGGCAGTGAGCACATGAAACACCACTTACAAGTAAGAGAACAAGTTTTTAGCACTGAGCACTGGCACAGACAGCCCAGAGAGGTTGTGAAGTCTCCATCCTCGAAGATTTTCAAAACCAAGCTGGACACAGCCCTGAGTAACCTTCTCCAGTGGACCCTATTTGGACTGGTCAACTCCAGAGGCGTCATCCAGCCTCAGTGATTCTGTGACTATAGCCCAGGATCCATAGCAAGGGAGCTGCTCAGTGATGCTTAGAAGGTCTGTGAGAGATCAGGAGAAAAGTTTAGGATAAAGAGAGGAGTACATGGAAAAGGACAGTGAGGGGTCTGCCAGAAGGACTTGTGCTGGTCACATACCTGAGCAACAGAATTGAACAACAGACCTCAACAAGAAGGAGAAAGGAGGTGGGGACATGGCTGGTCCAGAACTAAATTTGCTTTATGAGCCCAGATGTCTACCTCACAACCTAAAGAACTGGAAAGGCTCATTTAATCTGCTGAGCCACAACTCCTCCTCCCCTGCCTCCTTCATCTCTGCTCTGGCTGTTGCAATTGCCCTTGAGGACATTGGAGCCAATCTTCCTTTCCAATCCCTGTTTGTGTAGACACAGAAATACACAAAATATAAGGAATGAATACTCAGGGTTCTCTCTATGTCTCACTCACTGTGAATTTTAACATTCAGATTTTAATCATTTTGTAAAAAATCCCCAAACAGCTCCCTCTCAAAAAACAGAGCACCAAAATTTCTTGCCATAGCAAAGAGATCAAGTGATTAGAGGAACTACTCAGTTCACAAGTGGACTAAACAGAAAAAAGGCTAAATTTGTGGCAACTATTATCACTTAAAAGTAACCAAAACAAGTCTAAATGGCCTTGTAAGTCTAAACTCGTGAGACTTTCCAAGTGGGACAGATTACTCACACTTATTTCTATGCTGGCAGCAAGTGGTTATCTCAGAAATCATCAGTACAGAAAAAGGCCCAGCACATTGCAAAGCCAGACTTCCCCCAAATAACACAGATTTCATTTTAAAACTTCACACTTGGAAAACTTCCCTTCGGTGTACACTAGATGTCAGGGTTGGACTGAGAGGATGAGCCCATCCACTCCGTCTCACAGCTCCATGTATCAGCACAACTAGTTTTCCTCAGGAATTATTTTTGTGAAGCACCCCATATTTACAAGGAGCAGTCTGCACAAACATCCTCTCTCCCACACTGTGTAGTTATTTCATTTAGGTCAAAAGCCTCAGCTGTGGAAGAGGGAAGAGGTATCCTAAGATACCTTCCCAATACCAATGAATATCTGCTGGCATTCTTCACCTTCCCCAGCTCCAAGAAAAGTTAAAACCCTCTAAACCACTTGGGGAACAGACACTTTCTAGAGAGGACTCTAACAGACAGCAACTTGGCACACTATGGACTTAGCTGGAGGCAAGTGAGAGGAAAGAGGAACCTGATCAGAACAACACTAAACTTGTAGGAGCCATAAATGTTCCCCATGACACCTCAGGTAGGTCATTTCATTCTCCTGCACCTTTGACTACGCATCAGTAAATTCCAGATGGCAATTTATCTCTGCATCATGGCAAAGGAGAGAATGTGGACGAGGAGAGCAAAGACAAATATCGCTCCCTCTGTGAGATGCTAGTGACATAAAAACAATAACCCCAATAAACTATTGGTAATAATCACAGGAGAGTTAAAGTTGGAAAAGATCTCTAAGATCACCAAGTCCAGCCATCAACCCAACACTACCATGACCACTAGAACATGTCCTGAAGTGCCACATCTACATGTTTTTTGAACACCTCTAGGGAGGGTGACTCCACCACTTCCCTGGGCGAAGGGAATGATGAAAGGTAAAAAAAAAAAAGGTTGCCCTTCTAGCTTCTGCAAGTGACCCCGTGCTGTCCAGTTGTCCAGAGAACAGCCAGGTGGGACTCTGTTCAGTAAAGTGTTAACCAGAGGTGTCCTAAAGGGAAGGAAATGACACAGAGAGAAAATGTGTTTTGGAAGGATAGTGTAATTTTGTATTTCTGTACAGCCCAGTTGTGTAAAACATTTCAGAGTGTTGTACAAGCAAAATACAGTTCTTGGGGAATTCCTAGAGATCAGTCACATTCCAGAAGCAGGAGGCTTTAGAGTGCATTCCTCTTTGCATGTGGTTTAGGCAGTGATCCAGTCCAGCTCCTGGAGTCACAAGTTCTGATGGTGGTTAAGGTCAGCATCACAAACATGGAGCACAGGGTAAAACAGAAACTTCTAGAAAATATAAATAATGGAGTTGGTAGGTAGCAGGGATAGTTATAACAGAGAGGGGCCAGCCTAGTTTTTATAGAAGAAATTTTGCCTCACAAATTTTTGAGACTTTCTCGGAGGAGCCAGTAATAGTTTGCAGTTCTCCATTTTGACAAGGTCCTGCTCCAAAGGCTGTCAAAGCTACTGAGCTTTTATGGATTGAGAGAAGATTGTAAGATATGATATTAAGGTGGGTAAATACAGGTTAAGGAAAAAAAAAAGAGTGGGATGAAATGGTCAGTATGCAAAGTAAAGAAGCAGAAGCAGAAAAAGGAAAAGGAAACAGAAAAAGGAAAGAGGAGAAGAAGAAGGACAAGGAGAACGAGAAGAAAAAGGACAAGGACAAGGACAAGGAGAAGGCGAAGGAAAAGGAACAAGGAAAGGGAAAGAGGAGGAAAAGAAAAAGAAAAAGATAAAAAGAGAAAGAAAAAAAAAAAGCAGAATAAGAGGAGGAAGCAGCAGCAGCTTACTTGAGTGTAATTGGAAAAACCCAAATTCAGTGTTGGCAAGTACAGATCAGTGTATACTGAGAGAGGCAACCCCAGCTCCCCAGCTCCATATGTGCATTTGAATTATAAATTAATTAGGATTTTAGATAATTCTACAGAAGCTACTACTCGGTGCTCAAGAAGTTTCAAAATGGAAAGCACAACTTCAAAAACTATTCAGGAAGGCAGGGAAGATGAGACACAAAGTGCCATTACATGACATTATTTTATAAATATCTGGTATACCTGCATCTTGAGTACTGTGTGCAGTGCTCATCCTCTCATTTCAAAAAGAGATTTAAAAAAAATATAGGGAGAATTGCAGCAAGGAAGATAAAAAGTAGAGTAGTTTTGCTTGTGAAGAGAGTACAAGGAGGACAGAGTTCAGAGGCCTGGAATGGGAGAGCTGCGGTGATATCTAAATCACCAAAAGAGGGCAGAGAGTTATTTGCCCCCATTTCTCACTCATGGTGTAAAATCTTGGGGTAAGAGGAACCTCTTCACAGCGGGCTGTGAAGCTCAGGCCCATGGGACACTCTGGGCACCAAAAGAACACATGCTGTCAAGCTTGACTAAATTAATGCCACAAAAGACCATCATTGTTATTTAACATTCATCAGAATTTGTGCAAAGAACAATTTTAATGCTGTGCTCTGTCTTCTTGTTCCAATGAGTGAAGCGAGAGGACTCTTTGTACTCCATCCTCCTACCTTCATCCTCCTGCATACCTGTCACACTATGACAGGAGGACATTTATTCTCAGCACAGCTAAGCAAGAAAAAAAACTTGCCCAAGCTGTCTGAAATAGGAGTTGGTGTCTTATCTGTGGTAGGCAGAAGGTCATATAAGATCCATCAGGAGCCCAACAATCTAGGAAAATATTGAGTTCCTTAATTTGACAGGAGATAGTGGTATGCAACTGCTTCTTTGAAGGTAACAGCCCCATATTTTAGTAGTAAGTGGGTGTTTGCTGCAATAATAAGAGAGCTATTGAGAACATTTCTAACAAAATGTCCATTATATTGTTTAGCTAAATCATACACTGGCTTTTATCTAGAAGTGCAGCTGCTGTACAATGCAGTATGGCCTGTGCAATGGTTACACAATGTCCTCTGTCCACCTGTGAGGAGCGTCATTCCAGAAGATGCTTCTTTGTCTCTTCTGCTATTTCCTATTCCAGCTCTGGGAAATATGTTGGATCTTTTTCATCCTTCCCCTCTGGTCAAGCAGCTTGTATCTCACTGAATGTTCCTCTGATTTCTTGGGGAAGGCTGGGAAATTGTCTCCTGAGCTGTGAGTGGGTCTCCTGAGGTGATGCAGCTGAGGTTTGATGGCTGGCAGTGACAAAGGAAGAACAACGATGGTTACCATAGTCCAGCACTCACTTGCTGGTGGACAAGAAATGAATTCCTCAGCAGCTGTATCCATCCCACTTGGCACAGCCTGTCTGTGCAAAGGAGAGTTTCTCAGCCTGAGAGACAGGACTCTTTGGGGTTAATGGGTAGCTACAGAGGGTTGGGAAAAGGTTCAGGGAAAAAAAAAAAAAGATGTGAAAATATAAACCATAAATATAGATGTAAAACTCTAGAATGAAACATAGACATCTCCAAAATGGAAATATGGGCAATTAAGCACTTTGGAATACCTGATCTTGAAGTCATGCCCTTATTTGGACACCCCAGAAGATGACACCAACACAGGTGAATCCCAAGGAACATTCTCAAGGTTAGGAAACAGCAGTTTAGACAGAAGACAAAAGACTTATCTTATATATACTTACCTATACTGTATATATACTTACCTATACTTTATATATACTTACCTATATCTTATACCTTATACTTACCTCTCTCTCTACATGTACTTAGCTAAACACATCACTGTTTTCAAAATATCATTGAACAAGGTCATTTTAAGGCAATAAATCCAGACTGAGATCATGTTTCCCAGAATTCAGGAACAGGGGAATCTGAGGGATTTCCTATAGTTTCTTGGTAAACTACTGACCATTGTAAAAGTCGCAAGTGGCCTCATATGAATCTGACTATTCTCAACTTCTTGACTATTTATTTGAATCTACATCTTGCTTTCTTACATCTTTACATAGGTAGAATAAAAAATTAAACTTACCTATGACCAAAAGGTATTCATCTTATCCTAAGTTATTATTTGCAAAATAACCAAGTAATAAGTCAATAATTAGCATGATAAGCACTTTAAAAGAAAAGTCATTGCTCTCAGCATGAATCTAAGAAGTGAAAAAGATTCCCCTGTGTGAGCTAGCTAACATCAAATGCTAGAACAGTCACACTCTCATCTTGCTGAACTCCTTGAGTGATTAATCATACTCTGAAATGTCTCAGGAAACAAAAAACTATGGAATTCATAAACTTCAGAAACACGCATCCAGATTTCTGCACAGTCATAATCTTTCCTGTTTTCAACCAGACTCCTTTGACATTCATTAAAAGCTTGAAAAATATCCAGGTGAGTTACTGTTCTTTGAGGCACATTCACTTTTCAGATTAATTCCATTTTCTGTACTCAGCATGGATTCAGCCAAGCTGTTATTGGATTTTCCATTGCTCAGCATGGGGGAATGCTTATTGTTAACTGGAATTTTACTGGAGTTGTTGCCAGCAGAGATGACTTGGCTAATAGGTTTAAGGGGGTTTATCCAGAACACTGACAGCACCATTTATCATTCTCATAGTTGATAAAGGGGATCCATGACATTTAATATCTTCAGGCTTTAGTGACTCAAAGTGATGGGAGAAGAATCTCTCAGAACTCCAGAGTTCTGTTGCCAGATTTCTCACTGTCTTCTAGTGTGACCTGGACTACAACATTCATCCCAGTTTCTCCATGTGTAAAATGGGAATAAAAATGAGAATACTTACCTCACAGGGTTTTTGTGGCCTTTGATAGGTTATGATTCTCAGGAGCTTCATGCATGGAGTGATGTAAGTATTACAAACTTTTAAGCTAGATGCCACTAGGGCATGAATTTCTTTTTTTTTTTTTTTATTTAGGGAAAGTACCATAGAATGGGTTGAGTTGGAAGGGACCTTAAAGATCCTCTAGCTCCAACCCTCCTGCCATGGCAGGAACTGGAGGGAAAGGAAAAGGTGTGTGGCAACCTGAACTCTGCAGGTCTCTGCTCCATAACATTGCATAAGATCCAACTTTCAGGAATATGAAGAGGTACCACAGCTTGTAGCAAACTGTGTTCATGAGTATCAACATGAATATCAGAGAAGAAGAGAACAGAACAGAATCATAGAATCATTAAGGTAGGAAAAGACCTCTAAGATCATCAAGTCTGACCGTCAACCAAACAGTACCATGACCACTACACCATGAATAGAATAGAATAGAATAGAATAGAATAGAATAGAATAGAATAGAATAGAATAGAATTAGAATTAGAATAGGCACAGGACACAGGGACTGCCTGGGGGCCAGCACCACGAAGGCCTTCTACGAGGGTGCTGGGTGGAGGGGCAGTGGGCAGAGGTGCAGTGGGTGGGGCCACAGTGGGTGTGGCCCCATCCCCCTGATGTCACAGAGCCAGCGCCTGGCAACAGCAGTCACAGTGCCCTGGAGCAGGGGAAAAGGCAGCATCTCCCTGTCCTGCTGCCAGAGCTGGCCCCACGGGCAGCCTGAACACATCTTGAAGTCCTTGAAGAACCATTTGGATTACTTGGCGGGGCTGACAGAAGAAGCCCGAAGACTGGACAAGGCTTCTGGAGAAGAGAAGAACCAACAACCCCTGGAGGTGCCTGAGGCTGTCAGGCTTTTTCATCTGGAGAGCAGTGGCAAGAGCATGCAAACACCTTCTTGAGGAGCTCTGCAGGGATCACCATCCTCATCCCCTGTGGAGCCAAGGGCAACCCGTAAGAAATGGAACCTAGAGATAGGGGTCCCAGTGCTTTGGAGCACCCAGTGGTGTCCTGCCAGGCACAGGGAGGATTCTTGCCCCCAAGG
>VYZX01007707.1:166322-245468 GCA_013401335.1 Brachypteracias leptosomus | reverse complement strand
TCCCTCTCTTCAGGACACAGGGGCTGCTTGGCCTGTGTTCCTGCTGCTCCTTTCTGCAGCTCTTTGTCTTGCCTTTGCCAGGTTGCAAGGGATGTGTTTTCAAGCTAAACTGAAGAAGGCACCAGCCTGCTCCTGGCTGCACCTTGTGCTGGTGCTTGGGAGCATCGCCTCGGAAACAGGTTCAGAAAAATAGCATCAAATAGTATAAAATAAAATCCTGTTTCCACCTATAACCTTTGTGTTGTGTGTCCTTGAAAGTGTGTTTGGAGCTGAAACCCCCCTGCCATTTCAGGCCAGTCCCAGTCTCGTCATCCCTTGATCCATGGGGAGCGCAGGGATCAGAGCAGAGCAGCCTGGTTCTGCTGGGCTGTGCCTGGAGTTGTGCAGGACCAGCTCTGACCTGGGTCTGAGGGCTCCATGCAGGAGAGCAGGGCTCTGCAGTGCAGGTCCCAGTTCCATCCAAGACACGGGGTCAGGGATGAGCACACCTACAACATGGCTCAGGCAGGGACTGAAGGCCCTAGGCTGAGCTGAGCTATGTCTCCTGGGCCCTTGGCAGGACACAGTGAGGCTGGAGGTCCTCCCAGGGGAGGCTGGTCCCAGCCATTGAGGCCTATTAGCACCCCCAGGATCCTGACAGAAGTAGAATTCCAAATGCTTCCAAGCCACAGAAAGAAAAATGTGGTCTCTCAGTGAATGTAAATAAAACTTCTGGCTACATCACTGCTCCTACTGAGTTCCTTCACCATAGAAAGTGCAGGCTCTTTGGAGAAATGTTCATTCTCCTTCACTGAGAAAAAGGAGTTGTTCCAGAGGGGCAGCAGACATGTCCACAGCAGCCGGGCTCCCTGCAGCACTGTGAGATGTGACTGAGCTGCTGGGGGACTCTGGTTTCACCCATGGTCAAGCCCAGGTGGGAGCACTCCAGGGCTCCCTCCTGCATGCAGCCACTTAACCTTGTAGCTTGGGTGTTTCGTCCTCTGTGCACTTTAAATTGACAAGACACAGATTCAAAAGGTAGCGATGGGGGGGACTGACCAACCTGCTGGCAAATAGATGGGACAACGTGCACACGTGCCTGCTCTCATCAGCCTTGTTCCTCCACAAGTGAGACTAAACTCAGTGCAATAAAACTTCCCCTTTTTATTCAAGACTCCACATGCAATTCACAGAAAAACCAGCAAGACAGTAACCTTTCCTCAGAAAATCATGTGTGTGCTCATATCAGACTTAAACACACATTAACTAGTGGCTGTTTCCAGCAAAAGCAATCCCACCCAAAACATCTATATGGAGCATAGACATCGTAATGGCTGTATAATCACTGGACTATATACATGGAAAGTATTCCACTATTACCTACTCATCACATACTGTAAATAAACAGCTTCACGGGAAGAGCTGACTTGCAAACCCTACCATAGTAACCAGTTTTCTGTGTGTGCCACAGTAACAGTACACAGGTAGGAAGGTACCGATGTTAAACAGCCAAACAGAGAAAGCCCACTGGGTTCTTAAACCAATCGGTGCCAAAACATACACCGAGGTGGGAGGTATCCAGTGAAGAGAGAGTCAAAACACAGCTGGTCATTTCTGTAAGCACCAGGCAGAAAGCACCTTCCTATAATTCAACATGAGATCGTCACAGTGAGTATCACTACTGGGAGTAAGGCTGGAGTGGCAACAAATCCACAGTACCTTCTTGCACAGAAGAGACCCCTCTCTTGAAGGTGAGTCCTCCCTGCTGCTCTTTTTCTAATCATAACAGTTAACAGATCCCTAGAACAGATTGTTTTAAAGGCAAGGAAATGTTAACATTCCCCAAAAGATGAGGAAACTGGGGCACACGAGAAGGATTTGAGTAAGGTCATTTGGCAAGTCAGCAATAATGAAAGGACTGTACCTGGGAGCTTATGCCAAAATCCTCTCTTCTACATTTATAGTCTCTATTTTTATATTATAATGGTGGTCTGCAGGCTCAGAACAAGGAACAGGCATAAGAAGGGATGTGGGATTTGTTGTTTGCAGGTATTCATTAATGGATCAAGTGTCACAGCATTGGAGAAATGGATGAAAAACCCTGTTAAGCATTGCTTGTTAGAAATAAACATGGGACCAATGCAAATATGCCAAAATGTATAAAAAGCAAGCTAGTTCTGAAACTGGGTATGTTTACATTAGATGAGAGTCACAGCTGTAGTGTGACATGAATGTTTCATTCCACAAGTTTTCCTTAAACCTTACTTTTTCCAAGAGTAAGACCTCTCCAAAGAGCAAGACCTCTAAATGCCACCTGCAAGAAAATCCTAAGTGAAAACTTTCTAAGTAGTAGCCTCCCCTGTGAATATCAGAATTTAACAACTGCTGGGACCCTATGAGAAATAAGCAATATATACAGGTAATACTTATTGTCACTGCCAATGATGAGAAACTTCAGGAGTTAAGAGGACATATCTATGGTATTTCCTGTTCCGTGCTTTCTATCTAAAAAATGTCTTGAGTTAGATTCCTGGGAGTCCTGCTCAGAGCCTTAAAGTTTACTTTAAACCAGGAAACTTTAAACAAGTCCATTCTTGTTCTCAAGCAGGACAGTAATCCATGGAGCACATTGTTTTACTAAGGGAATATTGGGTATTGAACTCTCTCATATTCCTGCTCGTTCTTTTCCTCACTTACACCCAAGAGGTGGCTGCAGCTGTGGCTGGGGAAACAATCTGGTAAGGTGTGCAAGGTCCCACCCAACCTGGTCTTGAACACATCCAGGAATGGAGCATCCACAGCCTCCCTGGGCAAACTATGCCAGTGTCTCACCACCCTCAGAGTGAAGAACTTTCTTACATCTAATTCTTCCAATTTGAAGCCATTACCCCTCATCCTATCACTAAAAGCCCTTGTAAAAAGTCCCTCCCCAGCCTTTTTGTAGGCCCCCTTCAGATACTGGAAGGCCACAACAAGGTCTCTCCAGACCCTTCTCTTTTCTTCTTCTTCTTTAATTCAATTTGCCAACTGAATTAAAACAGCCTGTGAAGCCTGCACTGCAAATGACAAAACATAAAGTATTATTTGTTTAAAAAAAAAATGAAATAAGGTAAAGACCATTAAAAACAACAGTTCATTTGCTCAAGGCCAGTGAGTGGGTTTAACTTTTTCAATGTGATGTGTAAAAGTTACGGCATACCTGGAGAAGAAGTCACCTGTTTATGCCCATCTCCCAGATGGAAGGCACTGGGAATGCCTATTTTTAAAGCTGCACATATAAGCACATTAGAGTGAGGTGGTACCGACTGACCTGGCAGGGTGAGGTGGTTTGTTGAGAAGCCTGAGCCTGGTAAATCAGCTGAACGTCGCACTGGACCTTTAAAAAGAAAGAGTATTTTCAGCAGAGATGGATGAACAGTAGTCCCACCAACCATCAAGTGCTTTTTGTAGCACTATGAGATGTTTGTTTGTCTTCTTTCTACCATTTCTTATCCATGGTTTTAGGTGTGGCTAACTGGGAAAGTAGCCTCTGTTCTGGGGACCTTTCCATCTAAAGGAGTCAATTATAAACCATATCTTTCCTTTTTTAATCACTTCCTGGGTTCCTCTGGAGATACCCAAGTTATTGATTCCGGAAGTTTCATGTTATTAAGTTCTAGACCTATGAACTGTTGCCAGGTCTCAGACAGCTTTTCTTTCAGCTACATCTGTGTCCTCACAGAGCTGCCAATTGCCACTTCTGTTGCCCAGCATGGCTCTGGAGGTAGTTACACAGCACTTACCTTCCTTCTGTGCTGGTTCAGCAAGCAGCTGGCATCGCTTTGGGAACCACCAGTTGGTAATGGCTCCAGACAGTTACATCACTGGCTGTATTCACCAGACAGAGGATTCTGATACTGTATTTGCAAGCAGAGGTGAGTCACCCAAATCACTTGATGCCTCTCCCAAACCATCTTTTCTCCCTTCTTGCTTACGTGGCAGCCAGTGGTATTGATTTGAAGATCACAGTGGACTACATCCCTCAATACCTAACAGAAACTGGCAGCTTGGCTTCATCGATGCTCATACTGAACTGGAGGTACCTGCAGACTCAAACCAAGCCCATAAGGTATAAGATACAAGCAGATCCAGTGGGAAGCACGTGGCATGTTCTTCAGGAAATCAATACCAGTGAACCTCCCAGAGAGGAAAGGAGTGAATTAAAACTGGAATTTCAGGCAGAGAAGAATGCACAAAACCTTTGATGCCTGTATTGAACATCTCAGAACTCTGCATCCTCCTTAGAGAGAATGGCCTGATCTCTGCCAAATCTTTATCATTATTTTTTTTTCCTTTTTTAAGGAAAAGATCAAATAGAGAAACAGCTGCAGTACAGGAAAATTCTGGTCATTACCTGTGTGGTGTGGTGACTACTGTACAGACACTGCCTGAGCCTACTGTGGAATAAGATACCTCATAGAAGGTGCTATGTGGAGCCGAGGCTGAAATGCTGTGAAAGGAGCTCCTGGGGCACAGGACACCAGCCCTGTGGGGTCAATGCTCCAAGCGGCACAGAAAAAAAATCATCAACTCAGGGTCCTTAAATAAGCTATCTGAATTCTCTACCTCAGTTGCACTGTCTTTAGAAATCAGGTAGTGCCACTAACTCCTTCTTGCAGGGGCAAGTGGTAAGCAGTGACTGCTGCCCCAGCAATGTGCCCACTATGTTATTTTTAAATTAAAAGTTGATTACTACTCTACGGGGAATTGGAAGCTAGAAAGCAAACAGCAAGTGCCATGCCTGGATCAGATGTAGGAAGCACCAGAACAAAATGAACCCTTCTACAACTTTAATTCAAATGGAGCAGAGACCTCAGTGTTTTTATTTGGTAATAGGATGAACATACATGGAACTCAGTTACAGAAAAACTGGAATGCTGAAAAATGTTTTATACATTTAGAGACCACAAGCCTCTTCTTTCAAATAAGGAACTAACAATAAATACATATTGTTTAAAATTATTCTCAGAACAGTTGAGAATACTTGGCATTACATGGCATAATTCATTTCAGGTTTGCATTATTTTTTTTTTCCCTTGTCAGTCTTAACAAACCAAACAGGTTTTTTTTTTTCATTACCCCACCCACCCAGTCCCAGGAGCAAACTTGTGTTGAGTTTTGCTTTCAACATGTAGGTTAACTTGTTTTCTATCCCTTGGTGCAAAATAGCATAACAACCTGCCTCTTTTCTCCTTGAAAAAGGTTGGAGAACAGGTGTCTGTTCTTTATTTTAGTTCAGTTCAAGAAAGACATTTCCATTATTAGTTCTGCTAATACAAACATACTCTAAAGTTTATGTTCAACTTCATACATAGAATTCCCTGCAGAACGCCAGCTGAAAAAAAAAACGTTATTTTACAAGACCAAGATCCTTGAATTTGGTTAATTTCCCCTTTTCCTTCCTACCAATAGGTTTGATGCTTCTCAACTTTATTTAGGACCTGTCACTGTAGGGTTAACCACAGGAGCAGTGAAATCTACTGTCACAGATAAGCCACAATGGCCACCCTTCCTCCCTGCTGAAGGTAGGCAGTGCACTAGGGTATGACTTTGAAGTGCCTCCAAGAAGCAGCATCATCAGAACAAAGAGAGATACATAGTCTTATCTAAACACATGGTGGAGGAAGCAGCTCCTACCACAGCAGAGGAAGACAGTGGCACCCTGATGCATTGGCTTGACACAGACTGCCCTGTGTGTAATTAGCTATATAGGTTTCAATTATTTAGTCTTTGGCCCCAGAAGCTGTGGTGGGACCAGCAGGACTTTGTATGCAACGTCCTTGGATTCCAGTGCAACTAAAGGAGTGATCAGGCCCTAGGTGCTCTTTCGCTCTAAGCTGATGTTGCAAATGCAATGGCTTTAGTCTATTGGGGAAGGAAGGGGAGGAGAAAAGGGGAGGGAAATATTCCTGTGAGAATCTGGGCCTGTAGACCACCAGAAGGTCTGGTAAAAACCCAACCAGAACCCTACAATAAAAATAGCAAATATTTAAAAAAATTGCATATAAAAGTGTATAAAAATATCATCCAAGCAAGAAGAAAAGGAAAATGCTCACTCTGTCATTCTACTGCTAGGTTTTGTCACTAGAAAACCCCAATGGCCAGAAGTAACTTTGTTTGGTAGATGCACTCCTACAACCACCGACAGAGACAACGGGATTACATATATTCCTCCTACCACTGGGTAGCTTCTAAAAGCAAGGTGTTATGAGTACACAGCAGCTGCTACATACACACTTGGAAGAAAATGGAAAGAACAAAAAATGCCAAGAGCGTGCTGTGAGGTTTGGGAGTGAGGGCTGTCATGTGCTTAGGTGTGAGGGTAAGTAAAATAGCTAAAACTGAGCTTCAGGTCCTCAGCCAGCTCACCTGGAAGTAGCTCCATTTTCTTCTACCTGGGGTCAAGTGACCAGAGCAGGAAGAGCTGATGCCTGGAAGACAGGCATGTGGGGTCCTGCTTGGGTACAGATCAGAACCCTCTGTGCTTGCTGGGGATCAAAAGGGACATTGCAGCACTAAGGCAGTCTCAGCAAGTGGAAATGCATGGCCAGCATTTCATTTTAACAGAAAATAATGGCATTGGCAGCGACCACCCACCCTGTTTCTGCTTTGATCACAGTCATCAGACAGGGAAAGGGCTGTCCTGGATTACAAAACTCACCTGCCTGTGGAAGCAGAGGGAGCACTGCATTCAGGTGGACACCTGACACTAAACCCAGACTGGAGCAGACCCGCTCACGTGGGTAACACAAGAGGGAAAAACCTCTGAGCCCACTTCAAAGGGAGCTGAATTTCTGCCTTAAAATGTGAAAGCATGGGGGTTTTCCCTCCTTTCTACCTGGCCACTCCCCAGAGCAAGCTGCATGGAGTCAGTGCTGCAGGGTTCCTTCTCATCCTCAGCCAGCATGTGGCTGCTCTGGAATGCTGATGTTCAGACCCTGTGCCAGCAGAGCCCTGAGATCAGCACCCACTCCACGTATGCCAAAGCACAGGATCGCTCTGTTGGTTTTAATTATTGGGTGAGGTGATAGATTAAAAGAGAGTAAGAGGCAAGAACTTGATTATGCTGTCAGGTGCTGAATATAAGTGGCTAACATACAGTATAGATCATCAGAGGACGATGTTTCATTATTATAAAATGAAATGGGAGAAAAAAGGAGCCAATAAGAAATATTTAAGACCATCTCATGAGCTCCTAGAAATAGACTAGTTTGTCCTAGTTGAAGCAAAAAAAAAATAAAATTTTCTTTGTTAGGTTCTGTCATTTCTAATTTGAATAGATTATGGGCTTTTTAACAAAAAGCCACATTTGGGACCCACTGTAGAATTTGCAAGGTCTAACAGTGGCTGTATTTGCCTTTAGCTAGGTGAGCTGAGCTCATGGACCTTCTGACTGCAAAGCAGCACAAAACTGGCAGCTATCTAGTTTGAAGTACTCTTGCTTCCAGACTGAGCTTGTAAGACTTTTTAAGTCCATATGCAAACATTTGCATATTCAAAGGGTAGTTTGCAACACCACCACCATGTACCATTCCTCTCTGGCATCACCAGCTACATTTTGAAAAGTTTCTCTCCAACCACAAAATTCATGCTTGAAAAAAGGAACACGGAGAAAAAGGAATTTGCCTCCTTCATTCACCCCTCAGGAACCAGGCTCCCAAATTCCAGATTAATTCTGATGCTAAATGTCCTACTGTATTAATACACAGTGTGTTTACACCAGCTGGAGCAAAACAAAGGGCTGCACTTTTAGATAAGCATCAGTCTGCCTAGATTGACTACTCTGAAATACGTTTGAAGTCTAAAATGACAACTTTTTTTTTAAATTTACCACTATTTTATCATCAGCAAAGAAAAAGTTGGCTTCTGGCATCTATCTTTTTTCTCAAACGTGGAAAAGATTAGTGATATCCAGCATATTTTTATAATTACATAGGAATCTGATCATATAACTTTGAAAAAAATATACTGTGTAGTTTGTAAGGAAATCTGGTTGACTTAAGCATTTGAGAGGGTGCATCACAGGCTTTTACATTAAAAAAATTAGTTTAAAAAATAAATCCCTTTTTTCACACATGTGGACACTTCTTGCATGTTGTCACAGAAATGCATGGTTCAAATCACTGAGCACAGCCCAGAGACCTGTCACACTTTGGGCCATTTAAGTAATGAACAGATACACTGAGGGTGGTGAAACCCTGGCCCAGGTTGCCCAGAGAGGTGGTAGAAGCCTCATCCCTGGAAACATTCAGGTTGGACAGTGCTCTGAGCAACCTGATTTGGTTGAAGATCTTCCTCATCATTGCAGGGGGGTTGGACTAGATGACCTTTAAAGGTCCCTTCCAATCCAAACCATTCTATGACACTATCAAAACATATCACTTGCTTTTATTTTATTTTTTTCAATTATAGCATGTCCGGGAGTTCAAGCACTACATCTCTATGAGCCAAAGGTCTGCTAACAACCTGAACACCAGTCCCAGCTAGAGGAAAAAACACTGACAGTGATATTGGCAATGGTATTATTCCCTGTTTTAAGAGGGGTGAAGTACCTGGATGCTCTCTCTCAAGTTACACAACAGTTTCTGGGAAGCAGAAGACACTTGTTGCTCTTCCAGCAAGGCAGAGCTTTCTGAGAGCACCAGCAGTCCCTGCACAGAGGTGGAAGGGTGTTGTCTTTATCACACAGCTTCCCAGCCTGTGCCACCCTCCATAAGAAGCACTTGGGCACCAGAAAACCCCTTCGTGCCTCCCAGGGATGCTCCCAAATAATAATGTAGAATTTCAGCATGAGGCCAACAGCACGGGCCCTAGATTTGCAGAATTTCTGGCTTATTCATTGCTTGTATAGTCTTACTGAGGATGGAAAAGCAAGACATCTGAAAACATGATTTCTATACATCTGGGGGAAGTTAAGGAAGGATTTAAAACCAGAAATCCTTTCTCACTCTTTATAAACACAGGCCATTAGCTGATGAACACCTAATCCTTTTCCACTCTTTTGTTGTTGTTGTTGTTTCCTTTTATGGAATAAAATAAGAGAAAGCAGTTCTGTAATTTTGGTTTTTTTCCATTTTTATTACTTTTTTACACAATTGCACAGTGGCTGATCTCTAGTTTAACTGGGAGGTGTCTAAACATACCATTCCTTGGCTCACAATGCACTAGCACAATGCTGCAGAGTGTTCCATGGAGGTCAGGGGGCAGAGGAGGGCAATGTAGGTGTGATCCTGGGAGGGGACCTCATGATAGATGCTTTATCTGGCCTAGTCTCTCTGTAGGATTTTGATTTCTAGATCTCACTTTATGTATTTCCAAGCTAATAGGTGTCATGGGAATTTTCTTCTTACATGACAACAAAAAATTCTAAAAAAAGCTAATAATCCACTGTAGTTTATTCAAATGATTTTAAGAGAGCAGGAGAGGGTTAGAGCCAGTTCTGGCTGCCTGTATATTGCAAAACATTTTGCTGCATACCTGTGTGCTGAGGCCAGTAGCTTTCATTAGAGCTTCTCTTCTAGAACAGCAGCTCTGACATGCAGTCCCCAGGAGAAGGCAAATCCACCACTTCCCTTATTAGCTCCTGCTGGTGGTGAATAACCCTAACAGCTGAGGAAGAACACTTTCCAGTCTGACTTCACACCTTTGTGCCAGTGCATGAGAAACAAGAACTGAGCAGCTGAGAATTATACAGCCTGGCTTTGCTGCCTGAAAGAAGTCACTCCCAGAAAGAAAAAATATAGATCAGAAACAGACAAAGATTTCTGGTTTTTTAATTATTATTCTTATTCTACTGTGCATAATCTAAGGCATCTTTAGTCACTGTACATTAGGTCAAAAATATTGACTAAATCATCTGACCAACCACTCCGTGAGGGTATGTTCCCCCTGACTTCAGGGAGAAGTCTGACTAAGCAGGGACTGAGTCACTGCTGCAGTAATAAGTGCTGCATTATTGATATTTCATCAATGTGCCTTCAAAGAGCCTGGTCAGGGCTGGAAGTCATATTCCACCACTCTTCTCAGGGCTGACTGCTGATGGAGGGGGGGGAAAGGGAGGTGGGAAAGTGCTAGGTGGTGACACAGCCTCTGCTGTCACACAACAGGGAGTGTGCTCGGTGCTGACAGTGGGACCACTGTCCTCCCAGCACTCTGCTTTCCTCAGAAAAGCTACCCCAGAGATACCATTGAACCAGGAGCTCATGGATGGGAACACTACGTGCCCTTATATTTATTTAAATAAGCTGGTTCAGTGAAGCCAACTGCGAGTTTTAAGAGCTGCAAGAGTTATTTTTGTACTTCTTCCCTCTACAAACATGTGACTGAAGTGCAACCTTTTCACAGTGTGAACCTAATCTAAATCTCTGGCTTTGAACAAACTCAAACTCTGGTGTCCAAAAAAAAAACAGAACTCAAAATGCCTCTAGCCTCAGTAATCAAACTCCCAGATACAAACACTCCTGAGTGAGAAGGTATTCACGTTTAAGTGTGGATTTAGGCTGAGCTCACTGCTGTGATGTTTGCTAGTGTCGCGGGAAGCTCGTCCCTGTGCATGCACAGTTTAAGCAGGGACAGAGCCCCACGCTCTAATATAGGCTGGTGGTAAAGTCCTGTGCTTTTGAACATGAAAAGGAAACACCAAAGAATTACATTCCTAAGCCAATGTTTTGCATGTTCTCTACCTAGCAAAGGGCCGTGACAGAGTCTGATTCCTTGTCAAACACATATAGGACTAACACAGCAAGACCTCATCCTGAACAAAAAGGAGTTAGGCAAGAAACAGTTGTATGTGTACATATGTGTCTTGGTTTACACACAGACAGGTAAAATTACTTACAGTTAACTGGATCCCTACGGAGAACCCAAGCCAGAAAAGCACTTACATACACGTTTGACACATGTCATACAAAGAGACCTTCCTGAATCAAGGCCTGGTTGAGTTAATTTATTAACATTTCTTCTTTAAAATGGGCCAAAATGATGGCTACGTTCCATGTGCCTAACTCCACTGGATGAGTCAGTTTTATCCACTGACCCCAGCAGTGTATTTAGGACACACGTTTGCATTTTGGTTTTGTCTGTCCACCCAGCTCCAGCAGCGCTTTTCCTTTTCTTTGGCCTGTCCATTCAGTCAGTGATGAAAGAAAGACCACACTGAGATGAAAGTAAGGATTGATCCGTGTGATTCCCTGCTGCCCTTCTTCTCTTAGATCTTCAGGTCAGACAAAGAGCAGTTACTAGTAGCCCATGAACAAACGTGGGAGACAGCTCATTATCTGTAACCTCAAGTTAAGGCAGGCATGGTCAAGCAGTACATTAGTACGTGCTCTCAGAGTCTGACAACAGAATTAATATCACTTTCATCTATTATTCCTTTCCTATTGCTAAAAACCAGAACAAAATCAAGGGTTGACTCTGCTGTCTAGAAACAACAACATTTTGCTATCATTGCATCACCTGGGAAAGACATCGAATTCTAACAAATGGTCAAACGACTCTACAAATTCACCATTCTTAATAAAATCTTCTATGGCGAGAGTAAAACTGATGTCAAATTGTCTACCAGCAACTGGAAAAGGTTCTCGGGGAAAAGAAATGAGTAAAAGTGAAGTAATATCAAATTTTCTTTTTTTTTTCTTTTTTTTAATATTATTTTGCATCATCCTAATGTTGGTTTCACAAACTGAGGCATAACTAAGGGCAATACCAGCTTTTGAAGATGACTGTCATCTATTTGGCTTGACCTGTCCAGAAAAACGGAACCATTTGCATCAGGAAATCACCACTTGGGTTTTTTAACAAAAAACGTCCCAAAACAACAACAAAAATGCACACACACATGAACAAACAAACAAACAAAAATAAAACTGACCCCAAAAACCAAGGCCCCCACCCTAGAACCCAGAGTCATCAGCTGTGAAGTAGCCAGTGGGAGGAGGAGTGTTTTGAGAGTTGTTTAATGCCTTCCCCAGAAACTGGTCTTTGCGGAAGGAGGAGGAGAACAGGAATGGAGAAGCTCAGCTAAAATGATGAAAGAAATTTGCAGTCTCTTTTTTTTTAATATATTTTTTACTCTTCCGTATCTGGAAAAAAAAAGAAAAAAGAAAAAGAAAAGTGTCAAATGCCGCCTTTCTCCCCTTTGTCCAAGGAGCAGGTGATCTGGGAAAGAAAAAGAAGGGTAATCAAGTTTAGACAGTCTCATCTCCTCCAAGCACCACAGCTTTGCTGAACTGTTGAAGGGCTGCAAGGTGAGATGCACCAAAGAAATACCTCTTACTGGCTCAACTGGAAATACCATTCTGTCCTAAAGTGAAATCATCCCTCTTTGACAAATCCAGTGGGAATTCAGCCTTTGGCACCAATGGGACCATGTAACAGAATCCAGCATGCTTGGGTCACAAGATCCCATTAGGTTTTCCTCCTGTAGGGCTCTCTGATCACCCTTTCTCACTAACTCTTTCAGTACCTTTTTGCTCATGATTGCTTATGTACATGGGGTGAAGAAAAGAAAATGCTCCAAACACAAATGAGAGCACTAGCTTTTAAAAGCCCCTTACTCCCAAAGAGCTTGCAATGAAAAGCACAGCCTTATGTATGGATACGTGCTTGAGATAAAACATGTGCATGTTACAATCAGACTGACCCCTGTCAAATATTTATAGTCCCTCTGACCTCAAAATTAGGCTATATTTGAGTAACATTACCCTGAATGTACAAACATAACCATTTTCTTTTAAGTTATACCACAAGTGAGCCTACACAATCAACAGATCTCCTTGAGAAAGAAATGTAGATAAGAAATCTTTTTCTTTATTTCTAGTGAAAGAGGGCAGTTTTTCATGACAGAGGACACTCTATCCAACCCTCACACAATTATAGAATGGTTTGGGTTGGAAGAGATCTTAAAGACCATCTAGTTCCAACCCCCATGCCATGGGCAGGGACATCTCCCACTAGACCACATTGCTCAAAGCTCCATCCAGCCTGGTCTTAAACACCTCCAGGGATGGAGCATCCACAACTTCCCTGGGCAACCTGTTTCAGCGTCACACCACCCTCATAGTGAAGAATATCCTCCTCTAGAAATCCTCTGGAAAAGCTTCAAACAGGAACATGACTCTTTTACTCTATATTGGCTATCCCAATCACTTATCTCAATATATCTCACCCTATGCTTAGCTACTGTTATTCTGACAATGTTTATGTCAGCAGAGTTTAAAAGCTCATTTGAAAGGCTCTCTCAACCAAGGAGATTCAGTCCAAGAAGAGATTAATTTACCTGTAAGTCTGGGCATGCCTCAGAAGATGTGATTACAGCAGAAGTCCCTCTCAGAAAACCAGTTTCTTTTGCCTTCAATAATACATTGCTTTGCTGTTGTTTATTTTTTAAGCAGTATTTGAGCAAAGAAAAAAAGGACTGGCAGAACAAAGATCTAAGGCTTTGCTGCTGGGTTGAATTATCTCTGCTGAATGCACACAGTGGCTGCACAGATCTATCTGTGAGTTGGCATCATTTTCTTCTATTGTGTGGTTGCCACCAGGAGGACTTTTCAGGATGGTCGCCTGTAAATTGCTACTACAATATGTTGCTCACTGATGCAATTCTAAGACACTGTTGTAAAGAATTAGGCTCTCTACATTTCAGTGGATTTATTTAGACTGAGTTGTCACATTCCCAGGACAACATAATCTAGAAAAGACAACAGTAACAGCCACAATAAGACTACTACAGTTCCTTGATATCCCCTATCTAAAAAGTTCAGCCTGATTTACTGTCATTAACAGGATCGTAAGAATCCCATGAGATGTATCATTAGCCACATCTTAAAGACAAAAGGCTGACCCAGAAGGAAAGGTAATTATTTGGGACATGTGGACTAAACGACATTTTTGAGCAGTAATTATTTCTGACTCTCTTAAATGATTTGCTAAATCAGACCAGGAATCTGAAACAGAGCTGGAAGTACCACTCAACATGTCCTCACTTTCCTATGCCATCCATACTCACAAGACTTTTAACCCCTCCCATCCCTGCTAATGAAACAAGGGAAAATGAAATGTTTCTTCCAGACTCTACAAGTTCCCTGTGGAGAAGTGAGTCATATATTGCTTTTTGCTTCTGTTAGCCATGTCACCAGCTCCAGTGAGAACATTCCACTACAGCATTTGCTTTAAATTGTTTTTCTACTTGGTGGAACAGCTGTGCTGGTTTCCCAGACGAATTTCCCTTTGCATACAATACAGCTTCCCTACAACTACCTTGACCTTGGATGAGATTCAGCCCCTTTCTCCTTTCGGCACGATAGATCCAAATATTAGTATGTATCAACAGAGGTAACTGAAAAAGGAAAAAGAATGAATATGCAGCACTCAGAACACAGGAAGACTTTAAGTAGTTCACTTGGCATCTATTGAATTTCATTATCTGAAACAGCCTGCTCTGAAGGCACATCTCAGTCCTTCAGTGCTGGTGATGAGTTGATATTGCTTGTGAAGGTTGAGTATTGGCCCTTCTCTTGATCACTAATGCAAATACCAGTGATTTCGACAGCTCTTCATGTGACACCAGCACCCACTGCCAGGAGATTATTAAGTCTGTTTCTGCGATCAGCTCGTAGTTTATATTGAGGCATTTTTAACTCGTGCTGGCTGGACTATGTGTATATTTACTCTGTTACCACACACTCTGAGGCACCAAAGTGAAGATACGCCACAGTATGTCTTTTCCTTCACACAGAATTACTCAGTGTGTGATTGCAGGGAAGCTGCCTGTCACTTCTGCACAATCAGTGATTAATCTCACACAAGTGCCCCTCTTTTTTTGTGATAAAACAAACGCTTTGGGGTCCACGGCCTTAAAAGAGCTACCCATTGGAACAGTTGGCATTTACTCTGCCTAACACAAACTTTCACAATCTGCTGCCCAGTTGGAGAACAGGAACAGAGCCCCAGAGGCATTTAGACTGAGGTGAGAGTTTAGACTAACTCAGGAACTTCACCTGCTCTGTAATGACTCATGCTCCTCACCGAGAGTGAATCACTGAGCGATGCTGGTCGCACCAGCTGGAAGTGGAGAGCTGACCTCTCCCAGCACTGCTTCTGAAGGTGGCCGGCCAAACGCCTGCCCTTTGCCTCCATCCCTTCCTCCACAGCTGCCAAAAGCACTGTGCTGCCTGGAGAGGGCTCAGGACACCTCCCAGTGGCCTCCAGCACCAGGTCAGGCTGTCAGGACAAGTCCAAGCCCTACGGTTTTCAAACTGCATTTAAAAGAAAACTCTGCTATTGTCTCTCTATAAATGCTGAACAGAGGCTGCAGGACAGGGTGATGGGGAATAAGAATTTAATGGGTGGGGGTTTTTCCCAAACAACTTCACTTTCTTGGCAGTCCATGAAAATGCTTGTGAGGTTATCACATGGTCCCTTTTCCCTCTGCGTTCCTTCAGCATCATAACCATACTTAATTATGAAGGAAGCTCAAGATGACAGCACAATTATCAAGGATTATATACTTGGATTTTCTTTCTAAGCAGACTGTGGTAACCTTGCAGTTCACTTGTGAAAAAGTAGCTTAGTGTGAACAAACCTCATCTTCTTAGCATGCTGCATGAGCACTTCTACAGATGGGAGAACTCCACCATGCCACCAAATAACATTGCCCTTGAAGGTACTATTACCTCAAAGTATTTTTGAGTTAAGAGTTTTAATATAAAAAAAAAAAAAAGCAAAAGAAGAGGGCCTGGGTTAAATATATTCAAGGAAAGAATAGATTTAGGTTGGATATTAGAAAAAAAGTTCTTTAATATGAGGGTGATAGATCAGTGGAATGGGCTGCCCAGAGACATGGTGGAGGCCCCATCCCTGGAGTCATTCAAGGTCAGGCTTGATGGGGCTTTGAGCAGCCTGACCTAGGTAGAGATGTCCCTACTTGTGTAAGGAGGTTGGACAAGATGACCTCTAGAGGTCCCTTCCAGCCTAAAACATTCTATGATTCTATGATTCAGTACATCCCTTATTGAGCTCCTTATGGTGATGCCTTTTCATGTTTTTATGATGTAACATCATAAACATATTAACAACAACTAAAAAACAATTAGCAGTTATAACATGACCATTTAAAAAAAATTTGTATATATTATTCTTGAAAATTTAGAGGAAAGAAATGTACCCTACAGGTTTTCTCATTTCTATTAAAATTAGATTCTTGTGTCACATCCCAATAACCACGTGTGTAACACTCTCAGTGTTATGTACTAATACAAACAGCAGGCACCAAAAGGGTTGCACTTGAAGGAATGTTGAATAAACAAAGTTTACACACACTACGACTCTTTAGCCTGAAAAGAGAGAGTTGCAGGGAGAATCTAATAAAGGGCAAACGAAATTATGAGTGGTGCTAATGAATTGTTCCCTATGTGAATAGGGAGCAATTACTCACTGTTTCTCACAGCTCAAGAAGGGGGTTATCAAATGAAATTATCAAGCAGTAAATTTGAAACCAATAAAAGGTGTGATTTTTCACACAATGCCTAAGTAAATTCTGAGTTGTGTTGCCTCAGTGCTCAGTCCACAAGAGTATCAGGGCTCTACAAATAATTAGACCATGTAATGGTCTAATGGACCTCTGCCTTAGCTCTGTAGAAGACAGTAAGGTGTAGGAGGGAGGCACTGCTCTGGTTTTGTTCTTTGTTCATTAAGATCTCTGCTATGAAATCTTGTCAGGTAAATGATGGAGAGCTAAAGGGAGTTTTGGTCTGATCCAGGATGGTTGTTCAAGAGTTCCTCACAAAGCTGACAGGGTGTTTGAAAGCAGCCTCTATCCTCACTCACTTTAGTGCCTGTTCCAAACTCTGCTCTCTCCCAGCACCCTGCTCCACCCAGGAACTGGGTGAAATGACGACAGAAATGACAAGTTGTATGGCAATTGATATCCTAAAATAATTCCTACTGATTCAGTGCACAATGAAGGGAAATAATAGTCTGAGTAACTGAGTCTCAGACAACCCGTAAGCCAAAAGGGAGTTATCCTTCCTACTAGAAATGATGGAGCTGGTGGGGCAGATCACTAAATCTGCCACTTTTAATTCCTTTTGTGGACTTACTCAGCATCTTACAGGAGTGATCTCTTAATTTTGTAAGCTTATTCCCAAGAGCCTGGATATTCTCCCTGCATCCTAAAGTCAGTGCCCAGCTTTAACCTGCTCCCATCTGAAAAGCCCGTTAAAGCTGATCCCTGTGCTCAGAATAAAATGAAGATGTTGAAAATCTCAGTGCGTGGTTCTCAGCACTGGATGATCCTGTCTCCTATCAAAGACATTTCAAAGCCCTTTCTAAGAAAATTAAGACCATGAAGAAATAAATTCTGCATATTTATGCTATTATCTTGCTCTGTTGTACCAGAAATGAATGAGGCCTAAGAAACAAAGTTCAGAAGATCCGCGAAACAAAGAAGAAAAAATGTGTTATAAGATCATTCATGTCCATAACCTGTCTTTTTAATGGATGAGAAATTTTAGAGGGATTTTTTTTTTTTCCAAAGAAAACAGAATATTACTCAAAGATGTCCTGTTTAAAGCAAGGGAAAACAAGAATAAATGCTGTTGGGAAAAAGTTTTGAATACTTGGTTTGTAATTGAATTTAAATACCATCATTCTAATTTAGCAGATGACCCAAGTGCTTAACATTCATTACGCTAGGGGGAGAAATGACATTAGCATAGAAGGTATTCTCAGTTTTGAGCTTTGGCACATAAATATCCCTAAATCATTCATGACGTCAAACAGCTTCTTGTCCTGTTCACACTGATGTTGAGCTTTATGTTCGCTTGACAGCTCGTATTGCACTTGACCTGAGATCACATCAGTGATGGAAGAAAGAGATTAGCTTTGGTTTAGTGTATGTTGCTTGCTTACCAGCACATTATGGAAATACAGAACAGCAGAGAAAAACCACAACGAACACATTGGCAGAAGTTTGGTTACACTAAATAGCATTTGAGTTTCCTGAGTAAAGCGTGTACCAAAGAAATTAGACACTTATTATGCAAAGCAACCTACAGCAACAAGAGTAAAAGCTTATTCTATATTTGATAATGAAATATGATTCAAAGCTCTGAACATGTTTGGGGTAAAAGCTAGATCATGGTTTTCAGAAGGAGCTGTTCTGTCATGGATGGAAACAAAAATCCCTGTGCTTTTCAAGGCACCGAAGGGATGAGCTGTCATAGGTAGAAAGATAATCGAAGCCAGCAAAGTTTTCAGCCAAATATATGAATCAGAATTTTTTAATTAGCACTGGGCAAATAATTGCCTCTTTGATTGAGTGACTAAACTGAAAAGCTAGGATGATGCTTAGCTCTGGGTCAGACACAAGTAATTGCTTGCTTTCTGTCAGGGCAAAAATGAATGTTGGGGAGTGATTTTTTTTTGGTGGAAGTGGGTGAAGAGGAAATGAAAGATCAAGTCGAGCTTTTCATCTAACTCAAACAAAACTTTTATTTTTACCATTTACGTAAAGCTGGCTAAAAATGGGAAGCATCACTTCAAAGGAAAAATTCTCATTTTTTCAGTGCCTCTTCAGTTTTTGACAAACACAAGTTCTGAGTTAGACTTAAACTCCCAAAATACTTCAGCCTGATTCAAAATAGCACTTTTCAACTACTATTACCTGCTGGTTTTCCTCTTCTACATTTATTGTCTCTAAGTCCCAGGTTGTAACACTAAGAAGAGCAAAGAGGTGGTTTAGAAGCAGAGAAAAGAATAAATTGCCCAGCGATGGATCTGGGGAGCAAGGAGGAATTTCCTCCTGCTGAAGCAGAGAATTTCTAGACATCATTGCACAGGCAAATTATCCTAAATGGGGTAAGAAAGATTGTAACAGAAGCAAAGTCACAGCTTCACTCCCTGACTGGTGCAATAAAATGGGAGATGGTGTAAAATCACAGAGGATTTTCTGCAGTGTACTGCCCAAGACACACATTCCTCCATGCCTTTAGGACCATGGATGTTACCCCCAGGGAGCAATGCAGCCTTATTCTATCTCTCAGAAGAACTATATTTAAAGGACCAAAGTTAACCTGAAAAAATGTTCCCCATAAATTTAACTGCTCAAAAAATGTACTTCATTACCTACAGTGATTTTTTTTTCACCATGCATTTGGAATGAGTAACTCAAATACTCACTTAAATCTCAAATCAAACCAAATGCTATTCCCACTTTTTAAACTTGTCACATACATCTGTGCTATCACATAAAGTAGGAGCAAAAAGCAATCAAGCATCCTAAGGACTTTATAACTACCTGGCATGGGCTGAGTGATGGAAAAAAGGCTAAAAAAGAGATATATGAAAGCCTCAAAGGGAAACCAGGTGCTTTCCATAAGATCTACACACACACTCACAAAGCCCACAAATTATAAAATCATCTGCATAATTCTACAAGCTACCCTCCTATGGAATATTCCCCATATTCTCATTGAGCATGCATGTCAGGGTGATGTAATGCTCCCGAAGTCAAGATGCTAACAATGTATTTTGCATTTAGCTTCAAAGATCACATCACATCATGTTCATCTTCTATGTGATATTAAAACTGCATAAAACCTTCTTCAGAGTACATCCCTCCATGCAAATTCCAGCTTGCCTCAGGTGCCACTTGCTAAATTAGACACACTTTTTTTTTTTCAGAAGAGCACAAAAATGATTTTAAAAAGCACAGAAGCTTTTTGCCCCCTCCAGTTATTGCACTACTACGGAGCAATTGTTCAGCAGAGATAAATTATGGTGAAATATGTCTTTTTGGTTAGCAAAATGCCTTCATGCTTTCAAGCCAGCTTTTCCAGAAGGTATCAGTACAATGCTTTCCCATTTTTAACTCGGGGCAATAACCTCTAATGTAATTCAAATAACAGGCCATAAAAAGAAGTAAGAAAAAGAACGAAATTGTCTTTAGAAGTAGTCTTAGAGTATTGCAATTCCAATTTGCCACTGCTGCTGGATTCTGACATATAATACCAAGAGCACTCACAGCCAGCAAGGAGGAATCCAATGTGTTTGCCCTACCAACTAAAACAGGCTTATTTGCTTCCAACAATGATGGAGAAATCAGCCTGTCTTTTGGAATAGAAACAAATGGCACCAGAATTTATATGAGATGAAATTTATCTTTTTACCTCTCTCAAGAACATATAAACAAGAGCTGTTCATTTATATGCTTGAGTAACCTCTTTTTAAGCAAGATGAGCAATATACAGATTACACGAGCAGGGTTTTGTCAGAAGCCTACTCAGTGTTCATTGCTATGTGGTGGTCTTGGCTAGATGGACACACATGAAAACTTTATCTGCAGGAGGCTGCAGTGAGAGTTCTTAAATGGTTGAACAGTTTGCAAAAAGCTACATTCTCCTTAAATGAAGCTGGGAAGAATCTTGTTCATTCAGTTCTGGGATAACTCTGTAGCCCTCATCATGGTTCCTTCACACCACCATGTTCCCATACCAAAGGCATTCTCAGATGACAACATTCTGTGACAGCTCCTCTGCCTCTTGATTTTGTGGGACAACTGGGACAGAAAGAGATGAAGCTCCTGTACTTTACCTTTATAATCAGGGAATTTTCCACTTGCTGATGAAGGAATAATTGTCAAGAAAAATTCAGATCAAAAGTCTGAATTTTTACATGTTGGCATGGGCAATGTATAGAACATACAGAAAAGGGTTTTCACTACTGTTAAGCAAGGGTATAGCTTAACAAAATCAAAATAAAGCAAGCTAAAACCTCAAATTCTGGTAAGCCTGTCACAAACTCTTCATAGAGTCTGTATATTTAGAAGGCTATATATTGCATTATTTTACCTTATATTAACTATATTCCATGCTATTCTATTTTGTGGCATTGCACAGAAGAATGATGGACTATTCAAACTGTGACCCGCCAAAATGCAGGGTTGGGATTTGACCACGAGGTGGGAGCATTGCTCACCACACACACACGACGCACATGAAGCTGTTTCTGTTTGTACTAGATGTTCAAGATACAAATATCCTCTATATTTCTGTGCTACAACCTGCAAACGTGCATATTACCACTAGAATAATAAGTTCCCAGGACAAACACAACCAAAAAGGAGCCTTTTAATAGGCTGTAATTGCTAGATGAAAAGGAATCTTTGAATAAACTGTGTTTTGGTCCCTCGAACAAAGAGTTGCACTGAAAACTTTGTATTAACTTTGTAGAGTCTTTTCCCAGTAGGAAAAAAAATGAGGTGGTGGTAGAGGTAGCCTGTGAAAGTGGTAATCATAGGATCATAGGATGCTCTGGGTTGGAAGGTACCTTTAAAGCTCATCTAGTCCAAGCCCTCCGCAGTGAGCAGGGACATTTGCAACTAGAGCAGGTTGCCCAGAGCACTGGCCAACCTCACCTGGAATGTTTCCAGGTTTCCAGGGCTTCTACCACCTCTCTGGGCAACGTGAGGCAGAGTCTCACCACCCTCACTGCAAAAAATTTCTTCCTTACATCTAGTCTGAAATAGGGAAAAATAATCTTCTCTTTTGTTGTCAGTTTTGTGAGCAGAAAAAACCTGCAAAAATAAAGTTTGTGAATGTAGATGAAAACTATTTCCATGTGATGAAAAACAACTATTTCACATGGGAAAATCAGGTTGTCCAAAATGGTTTAATAATGTCCTATCCCACAGGAAACATTTGATGAACAACTTGTGCTGATGATGTGTGTGATAGGGCTGTGTGGGAGTGGCAGCCTCCTATCTCTTTTCTCAGAACTGAGAAGAAGGCCACTACTGAGTAACGAGCAGTATCTTCCACAGAAAAAAGCCAGTAATATGAAAATTAGATTAACATGAGAAGGGGACTAACCTACATTCAAGAGACTTGCACAGGATTTTGAAGCAGTTAAGACTGAAATCTTAAGGCCTGACTGCAGCTTACACAGCCATCCTCAAGCTAGCTTTAAAGCAGTTGGCTTTGGTATGGAGAGACACAGTCATATGAAGCTCTGGTGAGATGCAGAAGTAGTTCCTGATCCCTGTTTCTGGAGCTTTGCCCACTCAACTATTTTTGGGTAGCTTCAACAGAACTCTGACACAGAAGCACCATTTCACACCTGTGACTAAAGTGCAGACTCGCAGCTTCAATGTCTGTGTGCCCACATGGGATGGTTATTCCACATGTCCCTGGCCACTCGGTTCCCCATGTAATAGAAGAACAAATGTATTAGAAATATAATGTATCTGAAGGGGGCCTAAAGAAGGCTGGGGAGGGACTTTTCACAAAGGCTTGTAGTGATAGGACGAGGGGTTATGGGTTCAAATTGGAAGAGTGTAGATTTAGATTGGAAATTAGAAGGAAATTCAACACTCTGAGGGTGGTGAGACACTGGAACGTCGCCCAGGGGGGTTGTGGATGCTCCATCCCTGGAGGTGTTCAAGGCCAGGCTGGATGAAGCCTTGAGCCACCTGGTCTAGTGGGAGAGAGGTGTCCCTGTCCACGGCAGGGGGGTTGGAACTAGGTGATCTTTGAGGCCCCTTCCAACCCAAACCATTCTATGACTCTATGATTTTAGCATGTATGTATTCCTGTAACAATATATTGCAATAACTTCCTTGGTGCCTGCTCGAAAGGCAACTTGGACACAGATCCTGTGAAGATTTATTCAACACATACTCTGCAGCTTTCTTCTCTGGGTGCAGGATGCCTGCGCAGTAGGACAGGGGTAGCGACTGACCTTGGTTGAGTGCAGGGTTCTAATGGGTGGTGGTGAGAAAGCTGAAGCCCTCATGGTAAACCTACACAAACAGGCAACTTTTTAATACACATAGATCCCAGCTACATACTGAACGGAGGCTGTAAAACCCAAGTATTCTTTGACCCTGGAAAAAGTCCAGGTTGAGTTTCACCCACCAGCAAACTACATGTGGTGAGTTCGTTATAGCTGTAACCTCAATCTTTCTAACTCTCCTGCTTAATCTATTTTTCCAGCATGTGAAAGACCATGCACTGGCACGTGAGAAAGCATATGGTTGGGTAAACATTTCAGTAGTCTGCAAACAGCTATGTATTATCCATGGATAATGTTCCTTTCTCCACATCCCTCACATGGCTGGTAAGGAGATTTGCTCTGGAGGGAGCAATGGATAGAACGGGTTGTGCAGAATTTGTCAAAGCAGAAGTGCCACCCTCATGCTTTCCTTTCTGAGGTGCACCATTCACAATTTTTCTCCTGATTTCTATCAATGAGATCGTTAGCTAGAGTCTGAATGAAAAACATTCAGTCTACAAATTGTCCTTGCATGGTTACAGTTGCTTATCCACTGTAATCAACTGGTCCCATGGGACTGGTCTTTTCCCTAAGGGGATGAGCAGGATATTTTCTTACAGGAGAACAAATAGACTTTAAATAACTAACATCACAAAGACTAGCAATTTGCAAGGAACCAAATTCACAAAATTCAGCCTTCAAGTCAGCATGAAACATTCACTTCTTGGTCCTCCAAGTAGCACTAAGTAGGTGCCCCTCATCTTTCCAAGACCTTCAGAGTGCAGGCATTTGAATGTAAACTGGTCCTCAAAGTTAGGGATTCCCAGGTCTACTTTCTCAGCTGAGCTGATGCTCCTGAGTCCTCCTAAAGAAGCTCCAGTATTTCTGTGTCCTCCTGGTCCTGCCAGGGCTTCAGCCCTCCAGAACAGCCACTGCCCAGCCATCACCACCCACCACAGTGGGGAGAGTGGCCATTCTGCCCATTAACTCTTCTGGGGCCTTGATAGTTACACACAGCACTGCACATACTCATGAGCATCTGAAGAGTCACTTGTTATTTGAGTATTTGTGATTAATTTCTGCATGACCACAGAAAAGAGTTGTGAATGGTACTTGTTCAAGACTGTTTTCCTGACACTTATCTCAAGTGTGTAAATAATATGACCTCTTAACAAAATAATTGAATTTTCCTAAACAATTGTTGCTAAGAGGCCTCTTTAAAAATAGTACATGTTTATGTGTATGAAATAAACACATTCTAGATGAATTTGTCAACATTTTTAGTTGAGGTATCACATTTTCTTCTTATTCATCACTTTGATAGAGCAAAATGAATTTTAAGTTGTTTCTTAAAAGGAAGCAATACAATAAAACATGGTCTCATTTTAAACTTCAGTCCTTACAATGAGGTTGTCTTTCTTGACCATCAAAACAAAATACTGTATTATTTACATTTAGAAATAGCTAAGTTTTAGTGAGACATACACAAAGGAAATACTAGCTCTAACATTTGTTTCCACTTATTTTGATTCAGCAACTGCTTTTGGAGCAATGTGGGTTCAGATACTACCTCAGAGCCCTGTGGTACACAACTGAGGAGGTGCAAAAATGTAAGCATGCCACAGACCTTACAGCTGCTTTTCCACTTCACTGAGGCTACTAAACATCTGCAGACCTCTACGCTGGGATCAGACTCCTTTGAAATTATTCCCAGATGCTCAAGAAACCATCTTATGACTTGAGATTGCCTCAGTTCAACAATGTATCAGCCACACGCCCTTTTCTACAACATCCTTAATAGGACCACTTTGCTGATGTGCTCACTCCTGCTTGCTCCCCAAGCCTGTGGTTCACCAGCACTTGGCAGATTCCCCCTCAGACAATGAAGTTAAGTGAACTTGGTGTAGAATCACATGCATCATGAAAAACAGGGACACCTTGTGCAGGTTTTTTCTTAGCTCTGTTTTAAGCATCTCCCATGCAGCAAGCCCTAACAGAGAGCAGAATACAGCCCATAGAAAATCAGGATAGAACCTCATGAATCCACATTTCCTATTAAGCAACTCTAATAATCCAGGATTTTTCTTGCAGGCACTGCACAAAACCTGATGGATAAGGCTTACCAAGAGAACAACTAAGTGGTGCAAGGCATTATGTGAAAGGGATGATTTTCCTCCAGAATGCCCCCATGGCTTTTTTTCAAGCCTAATGACTGTTTCTCTGTTAAGTCTGTTTCTGGTTAGCACACAATTGTTTGGTTTTGGAATAAACTGCAGATGTTTAGGAAATAATAGATTGCATATAAAAACGGGTGACAAAACATAATAAAATGTTGTCCTTACCATCTGGTTTCTTTGATTCGTCCCCCACACTGGACTGATCTTTCTTGTCCAACTTATTGTCTTCCTTTAATTCACCTAGAAAGAAGAAATAAGAAACACTATAAGTGTTTCAATGCAGACTGTAGTTTATTAATGTTTATAACACAATCAAATTGCAACATCCAGGAGATGTTCCTTAGAAGAAAAGGTCTGAATTCACAGGAAACTGGATTAACGCATTTTCATAAAATAAATCACCAGACAAAATTTATCCAACTCCTACAGAAAATCAAGCTTTACCATCGACTATTAAATTTATTCTAATTGTTAAAAACTTTTTAATTGCACATGCAAACTCATATTACCTCTGGTTGCATTTAGGCCATAAAAAAACAGAGTACAACCTTCATTTCAAAATCAGGACTCTGAAACATTTATGCTCTTAAAGGACTAAGACCCTGCAAGACTTCATTTTAAGTCCTTGAATTAAAGAACCACCTTAGATTTCCCAAACAGTCCTATATAGTTTTGTCTTGCTTTCTCCTGACAGTTTCCTTTACCCATAGATTCATTTGGGTTGGTCCTTTGAGGATGATATCAGGGAAAAAAGCATCATCCCAGCATTGATTACTGGCTTTAGAGTCTCTGTGATAAACCAGGAAAGCAAGGCCTTTGGTAGAGCAATGGTGGATGCAGAATGAAAATGACAACTTGAGCTGAGGCGTATTTTAGGAAGCCAGGAAGGTTAACCAGAGTCACTCTCATTTTCTGTCCTCTATTAGTCATACAGCAGAGCACATCAGACCTTCCCAGATCATCCCTTCATCAAATGAGAATGCAGGACCAAATGAAAAACAACTTCAAGGGAGAGCTCCAGCAGAACTGGGCTCTTTGCTGCAGTGTCCAACCAGCAGCAAAGAAGGTGTCCTTCCTTCAGATGTCCAGAGAAGAAACAAGAGCCCACCCAGATGGGAGCAGGCAGCTTGCCCTTTGCCCCCAGAGTGAATTTGTGACCCACACCTCAACAAGAAAAAGATGTAAAAGTCTCACTTTGGAATTTTGTAAATGTGAGGTATGTTACAGGGCTGTATCAAAGCCATGCTTATGCCATGTGTATTACTGGTTTTGTTTTAATAACTACTTTGCAGCCTTTGGATCAAGATTATAGGTATCATGTATTAAAGAGGATCTGATCTGCCATCAAAATAGTCATGGCCAGCTCAAAAAAAGAGAAATTGTAGAGAAGCAAGGTCTCCACATTATGCCCTAATCACTGGAATATTTGTTATTCTTGGATGAGAGAGCATCGATCTCTCTCTCCAGTTAAGCCTCATCATAGCATAAAAGAGGAATGTTTTTTAAATCTTAAAATACTTAACAAGATGGAAAAAACACGTCTTGTTCAGCGCTCATTCAGAGCCAAAACTTTTCATGTTTTTCTTTCTAAGTTCACTCTGTGGGTGAGAGAAAAAATGAAAGCAAGATGATACAGGACAAGCAGCAACAACCTCAGCTGATCGTGCTGCCACTGACTTGAGCTGCTCCAAAGAGGGCTGAGATGTCTACTTGATGAAGGTGGCCTCTAAAAGAAAGACAATGTCTTCAGAAAATGAAATGAAAATATATCCAGCAAAGCATGAAAGTCTTCTTGTATTTCCTTCATCATCATATGGCTGATGGTAATGATGAACTAATAATGCTTTATTTGACCAGAGCATAATGAAAATGCTTGACCCTAAGTGCATGCAGGAGAAGATGAACATCTACAGGTAAGTTATTTCACAGCTTGATCTCTCTGAGAAAGCACATGGGCAGCGTGTGATTGAGAGAAACTTTAAACTCACTTGACAACACAATTTCTGACTTTCATTGAACACAACTTATCATGAAAAGGGGACTTTGGAGCATTGTAATATCTACCCTGCCATACTGCCAGCAGCAGAGCAGAACGCTGATCATAATGATCTTTGGAAAGGGATTACAAAGGCAGAGAAATAATAGGGCAAATACTTTACGATGAGATATTAACATATAGGCATAAAGGAAGCTGTGGTGAAGCCAGAGATATGAACGTTAAGATTTCATCAGTCTCCAAAGACTCTGCAGTGATTGTACCTCATAAAGGCCTTTTCCTATAAATTAAGCAGCAGAATTTCTTTTCCTGAGGAGGACACTAATTTTCAGAAATCGTTATAATTCCTTTCAAAGCATTTTTGACACCTGCAGCAGAGAAATACTGCAGAAAAAGGTACTGTCAAAATCAGCAGAGCACACTTAGCCACTGTATAGTTAGAAGCATGTAAAACAAAGGATTTCAGGAGAAAAGTCTGATGCAGTCTAACTGGGATTTCATATGCCCCCAACCCTCTCCTTGGGGGCCCCATCCCTATTCACCCCCATAATGCTGTCTGAAGACAAATCCCATGCATAACAGGGCAGGACAGCTCGGATCCCCATAATCCTTCCAATCTAAAAATTCCTAATGATGAAGAAGGGATCACTGGGGAATGCCAGCAGCCAGATGGAATACATGAGAATTGTATCAGGAATGCTCTAAACAGAATTCCTGCCTCTGGTGCCATCTAAACTCACTGCCTGAGCAAGAGACAATTGTTCTCATAGGTCTAATAATGGGTTTTTTCTAATGTTTAATGCAATCTTCAAACATTTTTTCCTTTTTGGGTGCAAAATGTGATTCTTATTTCCAGTCAGTTCTATAGCAAGTTAAAACACTGGAATAAAATTTCTGACAAAAAAGAAAAATCTCAAAAAACCTGTCCTAGTAAAAACACTGAGCAAAGGAAGCATAAATAAAATAACTCTTACAGAGGGAGGGAAAAATCCTCTGTTCCAAAATATATTTATATTTGAGACTCCATTCGAAGATACCTTTAATTGACCTTAAAAAACATTTATAAGCCAACTTTGGCTTCTCCTCTGTCAATTATCCAAGCAATTAAACTGTTCATTAAACCAGGAGTATTTGTTTCAGCTTTTCAGCCTGTGTACCATAACAACCTGCTTTATTTCCATGAGAAAAAGTCATTTTTCCCTTTCCTCCAAAAGAGCCTAAGCAGGTATGATGATGTTCTTCTACAGAAGAACACTACTTGGGAGTTAATCTGCAGTTTCTGATGCCCATATGCAGGTGACTATGGCAGTGGCCAGCTCTTGGCCCAGGACATCAGGTTCTGCCATCACTGAGGTGAGATGGGCTGGATTTACATTTCAGTGGAAGGAGAGAACTCACCATTCTGGACATGCTGCTTCTGTTCTCCCACTGTGTGATAAGAGTCTGCTCCTTTATCTGTCCTAGGTGTGTTTTTCCCTTGAGAGGCTTCGTGTTTGTTCACCCCAGTTTGCCGAGTCCCATTTACATGATTCTTATTGGAATCTGCGCTTTTAGATTCCCCAGGATTTGGTTCTTTGCTGTTCTCTGTCTTTGCTGCTGCAGTATCTTCAGCTGGGTTGTTCTCATCCTTTTCATCTGTTTCCTTCTCATCAGTTCCCTGATGAGCACTTTCCTCTGCTTCTTTCTTAGCTTTTTCTTCTGCATCCTCAGCAAAGGGAGAAGCAAAACAAAGAGAGAAATCACAATTATCAGCCAATTTGACAAGAATGATACAACTTACACATCTAAATCTACTTCAGCTTTTTATATATAAACAGCTTTTACTTAGAGAAATGTAGGAATTGACTTGGCAAAGAGCACAGGAGAATGTTTAAGAAAGTATTCCAAAAAAAACACCTCATGTTGGCCTAAATGTATGTTATTGGCATGTCCTTTTTATACCATATGAGGTTCACCTTCAAAAACGTGGTTCCTCAACACTCTTATAAGGCAAATTAGAAAGAGATATTAGCTATTGAAAGCTCTAGGGGTGCCAAGGTTAGCTTCATTTTTGACACACAATATTCAGTTAAATTACATTCAGTTTATCTCATACTGTACCATGTAGCTCTAAGCACACAAAAAGTCTTGGTCCTTTGAGATCTACTTTTTTCTCCTCTTCTTCCAGGTTTCTTCCAATGTCAACTTCCTCATCTCTTCCCATCCACTTACTGTTATGCTTTCTTTATGCCCCTGTCCTTTCTTGGCAGACTAATATACTGCTACTAGTCCTTGCCCTTCCATCCCCAAAAGTCTTACAGTAAATCACAAATAGGCAAAAGTATAAATTCAAAAGTGAGAGTCACAGTGTGCACAGACTCTGGGCACAGACCCCATAATTTTCTGCCTCTTTTCCACTACCAATGGAGACTTAATTTGCAGGTGCTCAGTAGTGTGCTGAGTAGCTCAGCACACAGGCAATTTGGAACCTGAGAGCTTTCGCAGCTCCAGAACTTGTCTGTGTCCACACTGAGTCTAAATATTCAGATGTGACCACCCTATGCCTGTATTCTGGATTTCTGGGCTGGCAATATTCCAGACAACTCATCAACTCCATCGTGGGCAACCAATTGCACTTTAATTGTGATAGGAATCACAGATGTATCTCCTGTTTCCTGACAAACTGTGTAAGCCGATAAGCAGAGGAGAAGATCCTATAGCACACTGAATAAGGTCTACCTTGGTCCTACAGAAGTACCTTTAATATCCCCCTTACAGGAGCTGGGTCTTGGCCAGCGAGTAAAAATTACAAAAGAATTTCTAAATGTCTTGTCAAATACTTCTTATGAGTGAGTCATAGCCAGTTTTGAGAAAAATGTATCAATGGGATACAAGAGAGGAAGGGGGAAAGTCTTCTTTATAAGAAATGCCAATCTGCCTTTCCTTGCCAGCAGCTAACTGAAGTTAATTAATTTTTAAGTTAATATTATGGCACACGCAAAAATATAATTAAAATAGATATGAGCCTCCCTCATTTTATTAATCACTCCTGAAATCTATGGTAGCTTCCATAGATAGCATGTTGATGTTTTCCCTGGAGTCTCATAGTACACAGAAGGATTCCTCTCATCTGGGGACCTGAAAAAAAATGCTGCACTTTGCACCTGAACCACAGGAGAGGAATCTGGCTCAGGAGACTGGGGCTTGCTACAGCACCATTGGTCGAGTACCCCTTGTCAAAATTAATGTCAGAAAATAATTTACCTAATTGGCGCTTTGCACATCAAGGTGTCTGTTTATTCTATTTATTTTTTAATTTGGAGCTATTTAATGATGATCCTTTAAGCAGAAATAGATCAGTAATAAACCCACGTACTTGGCCCACACAGTCCAAGAAATTTTCTATAAATACCACACTCAAGATAAAAATAGCTCCCTGATGCTTCTAGAGATAATGCCATTACCAAAGGGAACACAGTATTCTACAAATAATTTTAAAATAATAATAATAGATGGGTTTTCTTCCCTTCTGATCCCCAGTTGCTATTTGTTGTCAATCAATAGTTAAATACTTTGTCTTCTCTTAATAGTTGTTATTTTTATTGGCAGAGCACCTTGATGCACCACAAGACACTGGTTTGACAGAGGTCAGCAATTTAAGCTCCTGCTGTGTGGCAGGTCCTGCTGCACATGGCCAAGAGAAGCAAGGCAGATGGAGGAGGCTATGGAGACCTGCTGCAAGACAGGAGCAAGACAGCAGCTGAGCAAAGGTCTTGATGCAAGGGCTATGGAGGCCAAGAGCAGTTCCTTAGTCCCCAGTCCCTACATAGGTGTGCTGAGCCATTTGTTTGTATAAATATTTCAGGATTAAAATAATATGCATGCTTGCTTGTAGTCCTAATGCAACCAGAAACACCAAAATTATGTGGAAGTCAATGAATTCAGAGGAAAAGAAGCTAAGACAGCTTTCTGGATCTTTGACACATACAGTGAAACCCTGACCCAAGTTATTGGCGATGAAGTTTGGCAGAAACATAAAACAAATCAACTATTCAGGGTTAGAGGTTGTCAGAAAGGTGACAGAAAATGACCTACTCAAGGGCTCCCATGTCTAATAATGCAGATTGAGGAGCCCTCTGCTTTCAACTGATCAACTCATTCTTCCATAGACCACCCTCAGGAGCTGCTAGAAGGGTTTTTTAATGAGGCAATTAATAAAAAAACATTTTCCTCTCTATCTAAAGTATTAATAATCAAACACTTATCACCAGGATGCTCTTTAAAGAATGGACAAGAACTACTGCATCAATACATATTACCAGTAGCAGCATTAGTTAAGCAACGTGTGCACATCCACTTCAGTCAGAACTTGACATTTACATGGGCACATTTAGAAAAAAGGCCAAGTGGGTACAAAGCACATTTAAAAGTTAAAATACCCAGAATCTATCATGATCTACTCTAAATATTTGTTTTAGATGAAATGTAAGATCAATTTTATTTATTTCCCCACAGGTCTCTTCTGCATATAGGATTTTTATCTAGTAGATCCTTGCTTGGTAGACAAGAAAATATGAACTGTATGTTGAAATAAAACCCTTAAAACTAGTTAGATGTATTGGCTTCATGCACTCAACACTCCTATACTGTGAGACAGTGACCATGTAGCATGCTTTGCTTGTTTGGTTAGCTTTTAATTTGGTTCACAAAGAAACCTGAAATAGTAAATACCGATTAAAATATAAAAAGCCAAAAAAAAGTCCCTGGCAAATAAGTAGATTTTGAATTATATTTTTCTTTCCATTTTCATGGAATGCCTAGAAAGGCTTTTCCTGAATAGCAAGTTTTAATCACAAAGGAAAATTTAATTTGAATAATAATATGTGCTTTCCTGCACCTTCAGACAGGCCTTTCAGTTGGAGAGGAACAATCTGCTCTGGCAAATAGGAGAACTACTCCAAATCTTCCATCAGCCCTGAAGCCAAGGCCACACAATACATTATATGCAAATTCCATTTACATGAAATACAACTCCATTAAATAAGGCTTTGAGTTGAGTAGCAATCATTCAGCTCAGAGAAGAAATTGTATTACAAATAGTTTCATGAAGAAAAAAAAAGAAAAAGAAAATCAGTGATACATTCCTCCTTTTTTGGTGGTCTGAATCACCTGAGGGCTCAAGGAGACCTTGGGCAAGGGACAGTTATACTAAGTCCTTCTCAACAGATGGCTCTTACCAGTTCCAAAAGGTCTCCAACAACAGAGATTTGTCAATGTCTAACCTATTATCAGTTTATAATCACTTTTTCTCCTCTTAGCAGCCCGGAGCATTTGAATAAAGAAACAGCTCCCTTATTTTGCAGCAGCAGTAGCCTTCAGAAAACTGCTTTCAGCCATAAACTACAGGTACCATCATTTGCATTTCTGTTGTGGGTCTTTTGTTTGGTTGGTTTGGGGTTTTTTGAGGTTTTTTTTTCCAATAGCAGGACAATACCGAACCCTGGTCCACTTACAAGCAACACAACCCTCATATTCTTCTGAAATATTTGCAGTGCTGACATCATGAGCATTTGCAACTTAGTTCCCGATTTATTATCCAAGTTATCACTAGAAATATGAAACCAGTTGTGAATCCAGAATATGCTGTCCTCCCCCAAACTATCATCTATATCTCTTTCAATCTTCACAGTGAACAACTGATAGCCTATCCCTACAAATGTTGTCCAACTATTTTGGCACTCACTCAGAGTCTGACTCACAACTTTAGGGGATCTCCTTTCCAATTAATTTTTTTTTCTCCCATTGTCCGCATCCTCTTCATTACGTACACTTGCACCATGTAAGAAGAGGATAAGGCACAGATGAGTCATAATATTCCTATCTTCCTGAACTCAGCGTGGGCTGTTGACCTTGAAAAGCAGGTTCTTTCAAACCAACAGTGCTTACTTGGAGAATAATTTGATTGAAGAAGAGCTTGAAGAAGAAGAGGTCAAAAGAATTGTTATTCTTTCACTAAGAAGCCTGGCTGTTACCTTTGGTGGCTTGTGCTTTCCATTTCTCCCGGTTCTGCTGCACCACCTCAGTCCAGGTGGCTTTAAAACATTTGAAGTCCACAGTGAGTATGGAGCAGTTGAGTGAGGCACTTCCTTCGGACCCAGTGCTCTTGACACTTGATCTTTTAACTTCGGAGGGACTAATGCTATTCAGACTGGGACACAAGACCACAAAACAGAGAAGAAATCAGTATCCAACACATCCAAATATAGCTAAGAAGACGACAATAAGTCTGAATAACTTANGCAAACAGCACAACCTGAGCCAGTGTCAGAAATAAAGGACAGTTCTTCCCTACTTACTTTTTGTATTCATAATCACTAAGAAATAGAATTGTTCAAAGCGTTGCCATTACCTTTGTTGTGCATTTTCACTCCCTAAACATTCATTAGAGAGTCAGAAATTCTATAAACAAATATGCCAAATGAGGAGCCTCATAAAATTCACCAATGGGAGCCATTAGGCACAGGACAGGAGGCCAGCCTCTGTCCAAGGCTTGGTGACCTCAGCTGATGTTGAAATCAGGCACTCGTTTCAGTTACAGACCCTACAGTTGTCTTTCAATGATGGATACTTCATCTTCCACATTTTAATTCAGTCAACTGACATAGAAAGATACTAGTGCTTGCTCTTTGTGTAACAGCTCAAGAGGAAAGAGTCACCTGGGAGAAGAAATCCTGACTTGGTAGCCCTACTCTAGGGAGCACTAGCCACATGGCATTCGAATCTCAAGACATGCCCTGTCCATTAAACTACTAAAAGAGCAGTTTCTCTACAACAGCAGAGCAGGTTGAATGGGCCAAGACTCCAGGTGAATTCTGGTGGTACTCCACACATCTACGTAACCCTAAAAACTGTCACTAAAGTGTGCTTAGACTTCTCAGTCCTCTTCTGTATTTCAGTCCCATTTATACTTCCAGACATGAAGAAATCAGTGTCTCCCAATGACTCCCTCTACCTTCTTTTTGATTTTAGTGACTGAGAGAGCACTGAAGTTGACCTGACTGCATGGCCACAACCTTTTGTGCTCACAGCCTTTGGAGGCATGGCTCAGGTTCATGCCAGCTCCCTGGGCTGGAGTTGCCCTGCAACAAAGTCACATCACGAGGTGAGTGGCAGCGTTGGCAACGCAAATGTGGGACTTTAAGCCACATGGAAGACATATACTGGGGAAGGGAAAGCAGGAGAGGTGTCAGGATGGCAGCATGTGCAGAGTGAGTGGAGAGGACAGGCGTTATTCACCTGGAACGCCTGAACCCGGACATGCCAGAGCGGGAAGCTTCGTCGATGAGCGGAGTCACAATCTTCTCAGTCATGTCAGTCAGCACAGTAAAAGTGGGTTCCACAATGAAATCAATGAAACCTGAGCAGAAACACAAGCAGGGTCAAGCAGGCAAGAGGAGGATTTATGTGGAGTCACTGTCTCAGTGATCGCAGACAACCACACTGTAAAAGACAGAGTAAAAAATTTTATACATTGAAAGACGGATAGGTAAAAACTAGAGAGGGAAAAACGGAGTTATACATTAATCCTTGACCCAAGAGCCTGGATACAGCATGCAATAAAAGGTATCTGCTTAAACACTGCAAAGAATCCGTGGCCAATCAGAACATAAACACACGCATCAGAACTTATTTTATATAAGGAGTGGGATACTTAAGCCAAGTTCCTACCGGATTTGGATGAAACCCAGTTTCAGAGATGAACTCTCTAAAAGCAGAAAATTAATGTAGCAATAATACTGGTAAGCTTTGCTGGTGTGGAGTTACATGCAAACGTCCCTTACTGCATATATATGGGTTGTTGTGAATATTCACTCCTCAGTGCTTGGCCAGCTGCTTCTTAATGACAATAAAAGACACTAAGGTGCTTTTCCTGCCATTTTTTAACACAAGGAAAGGAAAAAAATAAAGGCCAAGTAATTTCTACTTCAGTATACAGTTTGACAGAGATTAGTATGTCTCTGATCTGGGTGTTGTGAGGGCAGACTGAAGGGCCCTGTAGCCATAAACTACTAAAGATGAAGGAAAATCCAAGTTCTACAGAAAAAATGTGAGGGGCTTATTGTACCTTACGCCTTCCCCTAAATCCTCACCTGGGGCATGGGCTATTTCTTATGTTCATTTTAGCACTTCACTTACCAAATTTCTTAGTGTTGCAGGTAGCCAAGAAAACAAAAATGTGCTTTATCCTTCCTAAGGCACATTAGGATTCAGGCCTTTCCGTACTGTTAAAATTTTAAATGACTTGGTAATTACCAACTATTAATTATACATTCATAATATTTTCATTTCTCTAACTGGCCATGCTATGTTTCTATGACAGACCCTGGAGATTCTAGGTCATAACAGAACAATAAAAGGAGAAGAGACCACATGGGCCAGGCACCTGATTTCACATCTTAGGTGCAAAGCAGTTAAGAATCCTTCTATTTCCATTTCCCTCTCTGATTTTGGCTAATTTCCTAAAAAGATGTGTAATTAAATGTATTTTCATGCCTAGCCAAATCAAAAACATTACTTGCAGGTTCTCAGAATTTCATACTAGAATTCTATAAATCTGGAGAAAATATGTATTCAGTCCTATCTGAACATCTGAATCATGTGCCTATATAACACTGGGACAGACTTATCTATTCAAATTTAGGGAGAAAAGAACTCCCTTCCTCCCAAGGAGTTGGTCAGAAATGAATGCAGTATAAAACCACGACAGTAAATTGTGTGCTAGGTCACATCCCAGATAATCCCAGCAAACTTCACATGATTTTTTAAAAACACTAGAATTGTACAGACTGAGAACAGTGTTAAGTGTTTCACAAGAATCCTGAGGATAATGAGAACTTGATTTACCTGTGTGTGTGTGTCTGACTGTCTATGTCTTGTCTTTTCCTCTTCACTCAAAAAAAAAATAAATTACCTCCTAATGACCAAGAAACCCAAGCCATGGTACCTTGTCATCTCTGCTGCCATTTGCCCCATCACCACTAACAACCCTGAGACATGGAAACCTCTGGTATCAGACACGTGACTGTGTCACTATCTTCAGCAGCAAGATTGGTGGGATTCTCTTCCTGAGACACTCAACAAGATACTCAACATTTGGATATAAATGCAAGGTCCAGTTTTAAGTGTGTAAGAAATGAGTTTTTCCCTTGGAGAAAACTTGTATCTTACCATCAAAGATGGGCAGAGGTGGCACAAGGGACCACAGGTAAAGAACTCAAAACCCAGGAGAACTTTTCTATGTTAAGTGGTATTTTTTCCTCTATTCCCTACAACATGAATAAGTTATTCAACTATTTTACCTTAAAATGGGGATTATAATAAAGTTGGGAAACATAATCTGCTGTCACAGAAACAAAACCTATATGTAACTTATGCCATATTGCCACGTGCTCCCCCCACTACATGTTATTTCTCTTCTTACCTAAAGACACTGTGATTTAAATATGGTGATTTAGTTTGCTAATTAAAACCCCTGAATATCAAATAATGAACCTGGGTTTTAAAACCTATTAATGCTAATGACCATTTTATCCTCCTTTTTCCTCTTCAATAAAACGAGCATGGTAATTATTCTTGTACCCCAGTGACTAAGATGATTTTCCCAATTAACACCGTGTGCTGAGGGTGCATTCCAGGCACATGCCAAGTGTTCATTCATTCCACCTGAGAACATCACCATGGCAAACACTGGCTAGAGGACAGTTTCCCTGAAACCCACCACCAAATAAAAAGAAAAGATAAAAGAATCATTATCACTCATCAGCCTTTATCTAATATTTTCTGAAGTTGTAATTTTCTTTCTTGACAGCCAAAGGACAAAAATAAAAGGATGCTGCTACATTTACCAGCTGCAAAAGAGGACAATGACAACAAAGGCTGATCTCCAGTCAAACCAGCTTCCTACAGGCTTGAGATGGACAGAGAAGCTTTAACTCCTGATGTTCTTGTTGGGAAATACAAGTCTTGGCCTGTTTTTTTTTGTATTTTGTTTGTCTTCCCCTGGTAAGCAGCCTGACTTCTGGACATAGAACCATAGAATCATCAGGGTTGGAAGGGACCTTAAAGATCATCTAGTTCCAACCCCCCTGTACCTCACTGTGGTATAGAAATATTTACCACACTCATTCTATTGAATAAGGATTATAAATTGGTCATTAGTGTTAACATTAATGGGTTTTAAAACCCAGGTTCATTATTTAGTATTCAGGTTTTCTTAATTATCAGTTTAAACTCTGAACAATTTCTTCAATGAACTGAAGCAACAGGAGAGAGGCACATTCCTGCTTTTAAGGAAGCTTTTGCTGTTAGATTGCTGCACTTCTGTGGATAAAGTCTGTACTGCAAAACCTTCCAGCCTGCACTTGCAAAAATCTTTTATAAATGAAAATGCTTGCCCACTGCTACTGCATCTGCAGTGACCTTAGAGCATCAAACCAGCAACTACAAACAAGTTGAGCCACCAGAGCAGGATTTCTAGGCTCTGTCCCTGACAGAACCAAGAGCATTATTTTATTTCACAAAGGACAGAGATTTTTTTTTGTGTGTGGAAACTGATGGCTGCAGATAATAGCATAATTTGGAATTAAGTAAGAACTTACTTGTGCTAAGAAATATAGTAATTACTATTCCAGGGAACAATTAATTAAGGCTATTAATCAGGTTAACAAATGAATGGGAACAGATTATTGTCTGAGAATCTAGTGTACAACTCTAAAATCCTTACCTCAGCAGAGAGACAGAAAATATGAGAAGTTTTGATTTAACAAAGGAGGCGTTACAGAAAGACACTACCAATATGTGCAGTAGACTGAGAAATGACAATTTTATTATGTTAGAAGGCAAGATTTATGGAGAGCAGCCTATTAATGTCAATGGATTACTAAAATGAACAAATAAAATATAAAGACAGAATATATGACTAAATAAGGCTGCCTTTGCATACTGACTAGTGCCTCTTTTATAAGGTGGAAATGTGCTGGCTAAGGTTTAATTCATTATTAATTTTGCAGTGGTTTGACACAAGGGGCATTGCTGCAGAAGTTTCCTGGCTCTCCCAGCCTTCCTGAGAAAAGAAGAACAAAAGAGGAGGACAAGGAAAACAGGTTTCCAAGCACACACAACCCTATGTGGAGGGATCCACTGGGAACAATGGAAAAATTGTAAACAGGAACAATGAAATAATTTTAAACAGAAATGGCTCTTAGCCACAGATATGAATCTGAACTCCCCTAGGTTCAGGGATATCTTTGTCTTGTTCTTTGAAAGAGATTTCATACTTTGAATTTTTTGTTTGTTTTCCTTTAATACATTTTCTTTCTTTCTGCTTCTGGTCTCAGTTCCCCTCATTTTTAGCATCCAAGTAATTTTTCTTTTGTTATTCTATTTGCTTCCTTATTCTCCAGTTGAGGTTAGATCACGATCTTCTGTCTACTTCACTAGGTATAAAAATCCACCCACAAATCCACCTTTCCAATTGTCTTTGTCTCCCAATTTATTTTCCATTGTCTCCCAGGCTCCTGAACAGTTTCACCTCACTTAGTTCCTCTTATCAAATACCGGGCTTGTTGCCTCATCCTTCTCCTACTTTTTCACTTAATAACTGGAGGAGAGGTAGAGAAAGTCCTGGGATGAGTCTGTAAAAAGATCTCTGTTTCTGAATGGGTGGAGTAGAAGAAGGTCTGCTATCTGCTTGGCTTCAGTGAAAAATACTGCTTGGCTTGAAGCACTGGGAGGGAAAGGGCAGGAGGAATAAATGGAAAAGCACAGAATAGGTTTGCCCAGGTCATTGAAGGGACTGACATTTTCAGAACCACCAATGATACTCATATCACAACACGTTGCTGTGTATGCCTCATCTTCACAGCTCAGAAACCATGGAGTAGAGTCATAACCAGGCACTGTAGTCATCTCTGCTGACACATCAGAGCAACTTGGTTACTGCATGGAACCACCACCACAGATTTAATGGCTCCTCAGCTTTGAATTGCTGATCTGGAGAAAATAACACCACTGTGCTTTATTTCTTCTCTGTAACAAAGTTCCAAATGATGAGAGATCACCATGACCTTAGGTCTATACCAAGGAGTAAGTTTTGCTTTTAAGATGCTCTTTAAGATGCTACTTTGCATGCATGCACCAAAAGGGACTTACCTATTTGAGACTGAGCAACCATAGTAGACTTGCGATCACACAGTGGAGAGAAGGGAAGCCCTAGTTCTGCTTCTTTGTCACCCTGGAGAAACAAAATTGAGAAGAAATTAGAAAAAGACAAGGCAAATTGCACTCTGATATCTTGGGTCACAGCTGTAAAAGCCTCTCATTTAACTTTATGAACATTTTGATTTTGGTTTGTTGTTGGTCGGTTGGGTTTTTTAATACATCAATCGTGGAGAATTTGAGGCTGGCTGGAAAAGTTGTAGTCCAAGGAGAAGCTGGTGAATCAAGCATCTGGACTCCAGCAAATCTCTCCTCAGAGCTTTCCCTGCCTACTTGGTACTTCTATGCACCAAGCAAAAACCCACTCAAGCACAAGAATGCTTCTCACTGCAATTCTCCAGAGAACCCAGCTCTCAGAGCAAACCTTTCAAGAGAAAACATCAGTGTCAGGATTGATTTTTCAGGGCTTGCACTTCTTTGCATGTCTTTTTCAGTCTTTCAGATGAGGAATTCACAAGTCATGGCTGGCCAGATGCAGATTACTTTTTTCTCCCAAAGGAAACACTGACATTTTTCTACAAGAAAGTCATCTGCTCTGTTATGTTCAGTGAATGGTGGACGTTGTCTACCTGGATTTCTCTGACATGGTTCCCCACAGCCCCCTCCAAGAGAAAATGATGTGTTATGGTCTAGACAAGTGATTTGTGTGGTGGGAGGGGAACTGGCTGACAGACCACACCTGGACAGTGGTGGTAAATAACTCCTTTTCAAACTGGTAACTTGTGACAAGTGGGGTCCCCCAGGGATCAGTAGTGGGACCAACACTGTTTCATAAGTGATATGGATGATGGGATCAAGTGTAGCTTGATGAAGTCCACTGATGATAACAAACTGAGTGGGGAAGTGGACACTTCAGAAGGGAAGTCCTTATTAAGAAAAGATTCAACAGTGCCTTTAAAAACAGATGGCATCTAAAAAAATAATGCCAGAACTTTTAAAAAATTGTAATTAATTTTTCTTTTTTTGCATTTAAATTTACTATAAAACTTGAAGTTACTGAACTTTGGAGGGAAATGAAGCACTTAGTTTTCTGCTTAGTTTAGTAATTCATATTGGTGAAAAGTAACCTAAACACTCCTAAGTGCTCTGTTTAATTTTCAATTTTTTACCTTTTTTTTTTTTAAGGCAGCTCTTTAAATGTTTCAATTAGTCACTTGGGGAGCTTATAGCTATCACACAGAGCTTAATGATTTGTCTAGATTTGTGGGTCTGTCAAGAGGCAGTCCACTGTGAGCTCTAAACTACATCAGCTCACTTCATCTAAAGTAACAGCAATGCATTTTTCACATCTACCCCAAAAATTTAAGTACAATTCTATGAAGTAGAGCTACTTAAATCTGTTTTCTATGGTTCTACAGCCAAATAGAATGTCATATAGGTATTCATATCTATATATATTCATATATAATATAGAAAACATTCTGTATTTTGCGATTTGAAACATACTAGTTTAGCAAATTAAAATTTCTACTATGTAGATAATGTCTGTATCTATAGGCAGTCTGTTGGACACTAACTTCCCAAGAAGTGTAACAGCCAGTGCTACAGGTGCCAGATGAGAAAGCTTCATGTCACTTAGGAGGTTCTTGTATAAATCAGAGAAAAAAGGAAAAATCTGTGTTCATATTTTCCTATTTCCTTGCCCAATCCTACACACTCCCTCTGTGCTGCAGAAATAGAGAGGAACCTCCTTAGCTTTACCTGTCTGAAGAACTCCTCTAGCAGAGACATGGTCCAGCGATGGTGGAGGTCCCAGGCCTTGGCTGGATGACTGATATCTGCTGTATGCAACAACAGTGATAAGGCTTTCGGCTTGTCAATTCTGAAAACCCAAAGGACCAAACACATTAATTGTCTGCTCTTGCAGTGGAGAATGACAAAAATCTCACCTAAGCAGGGACATGAGGTCATTACAAACTTTGGCCAGGACATTAGTGGGGTGATTTCTGTGCTTATAAAATCAGACAGCTATGAAAGATTGTCTAATTTCTCCATCATGCACCATTCCTGTTGTAAAAGAGACATTGAGTGCAAAAAAGAAACTTTTCTCAGCCTTGTCAAACTCCTTCCCAGGCTTGTTTGTCTCCACAAGCAGACTTGAAGAGCTGCTGTGTTGCCCATTTCAGCTGGGCTGCATTTTATGACCCTCAGAAGAGAAGTTGGTCCCTACCATCTTACTGTAGTAAACAGTTAGGATCTGACCTCAGGGCCACTGGTGAGTCTACACAGGAACTGATCAATGTTTCACTGCTGGGAAACTTGTGTGGGGTCAGAAGGGGATCCTTGCATTCTCAAAACCATAACCTGAGCTGCTAGCTCAAGATCCCAGTAAATAATGGGATGGTGGCATTTTTCAATTCCAGCTTTTGACTATCTGAAATAGCTGGAAGGGTTGTAGCTTTTGAGAGGACCAAGTGGTGAGTCACAGTCTGGTCTGATACAGGTATAATTCTGGGAGGCTCTGGACAGAAGTGTCCAGGGTGAAAAAATGACCATCACTCAGAGCTTTCTGCAGTATAAAAGGGATTTTATGAGGGAGAGCTGTGGACAAAATATTACAGCTCTCAGTGGCATGCTGGGAAGAAGAAAAGGCCTTCCCCATATTGCTCCATCTGTTATTTTCCAGCCCTTCCCTCAGTGGATCTCAAGTTGTTTTCATCTGTCCACTGGTTATGGAGCAGGCCCCTTGCAGAGGTGGCAGCTGATACCATCTGCAGAAGAGCAATGCCTAAGTTGTGTTCTGCAGATCTTATAACCTTGAGTCATACTCAAGCTGTAGAGTTCACTCAGCTGGATCATATCCTTGGTGTTACCCTGATGTGTGAAGGGAAATGCCCAGGGAGGCTTATCCCACCACGGTGACCTTTGCAAGCTTTGGTCCACCAGCATAGAATAGAGATCTGTGTATAAGGGGGGGTGCCAATCCACTCCTAAGTGAATTCATTCAAAATTCAACAGCAGGAAGGGAATTGATGTGGACATCAAAGAGAGCGAGGACCTCTGGAGAGGTGCTTTTGAAGTCAAACACGATGGCAAAGCAGCAGCTGAAATGCAGCCCCTGACTGCAGGACGTTGTGAAGTGACTCACCCTTCTGGCTGCTGCAGAGCGTTCTTCATGGCTTTGATCTGCTGGAAGTGACAGGACATGTCGGTGGCCAACACCATCTCAATCACTAGAGCTCTGAATTCCCTTTTGGATGGCATCACGATGAGAGGAGCAAGGGAAGAGAAACACAAAACCCAGCATCAGACACACTCCAGATTCTTTTGTTGTCTATCTGCAAATTACTGACAGCAGTTCCACCTCTGTGTGTCACTTTTTCCATTATCCCTCCTTCAGGGTCAGGGAAGAGGGTGACTAGTTTTCTACACAGGAGTGGGAGGGCTGGAAATTAAGCCAGGTGGCTAATCCTTGCTAAGAGAAATCCTACATGTTTTATGAGGAGCGTGTTATTATTAGTACTCCTTTTTCAATTAAGCACAAACCTCTTCAATTGATTTCTCTTATAGAGTATCCTTAGAAGGAAGTAAAAAGACTGTTCAAAGCCCTGACATGAATCAGGTGAACTTCTGAGCCTAGGTAGCTCTCCAATCGACTAAAACTGGTCAATACCCATCATGAAAGTTTAGTCACATTATTAAAAGAAAAACAGCATGTTAAAAACCTCTCCTAGTATAGATGATTCATATATGCAGTCAAGACCTTGGAGAACTCACGTAACTTCCCTGATATTATTCATTCAAACTATTTCTGTATGAATTTTTATTAGGCAAACTTGTTTAGGATCCAGCTGAAATCCCTTTGAAGATAACAGAGATGTCTTGGAGATTTTTAAACATCAGAAGGTTCTGATCTAGCACACAACACCAATTTATTTTCTCTTTCTCTCCGTTCAGCTATCCACAGGTTAGCAGAGGAAGAACAGCCCAAGGTTAGCATACCAGCTCAGGATTTGGGAGAGTCAGAAATGGGTCAGTTTTCACTTAAAAAGTTACCATTCTTCTTTTCATTAATGTTTCATGAAGGACGTGGTCTATTTTGAGCATGTCTCTCTTGCCTCTGGTGGCTGTGCTCAAGTTCAAGCCCCAGGCCACCACTGTGTAGAGACTCAAGGCTGCTGTGCTTACCCTGTCCCATGGGAGGCACATAATGAGTCCCTCCTACCAGGAATTCTGCACACACATTAAGATGGCATTAGCTGGCCTTGCTCTTCCTCCAGTATATCCACCTCCTCCACTTCACCCTTATCTACCATCAGTCACACACCCAATAGCATTCAAGATGATGATAGGGTGGCCGAAGACAAACTAATTTTAAATTATTTTGAATTTTTTTTTTGTCAGTACTGATCAGTTCCCTGGGACACAGGAAGTTCCACCTCAACATGAGGAGAAACTCCTTTCCTGGACCAGGCTGCCCAGAGAGGTTCTGGAGTCTCCTTCTCTGGAGATTTTCAAAACCTACCTGGACACATTCCTGTGTAACCTGCTCAGGGTGACCCTGCTTTGGCAGGAGAGCTGGACTAGATGATCTCCAGAGGTTCCTTCCAACCCCCACCATACTGTGACTCCCTGGTCTGTCTCATTCCCAGCACCACAAACATCTTTTTCAACACAAGCAAGAGAGGCAGAAGAGGAGAAGCTGAATGCATAGAAACAAACTTCTAAGAGAAAAGATTCTGCTGTGGGAACAACTAGTTCTGGGAAAGAGCAGACACTTCACTACATCCTCTGGAGTGCAGCTCCACCGTAACAGTCTGCATGGGATCCTTTGTCCATAGTTTATTACAGTAGAAATACAAAAACAAAGGGCCCAGCACAGGCAGGTGAGTCACTGACTTCAGTGCCAGCAGGCACCTCTGCTCACACACACACAACTTCTGGTTTCCCTTTTATAGATGTACATCTGGAATATGCACATTCTCTGACCTCTGCACGTATTTCAGAGCATTGTTTCCTCCAGAACAGAGAGGAAAAATACTTCAGAGACATTAAAAAAGAAAGTCTTTAAATACTGAAGAGTTATTTGTCTCTTCAAACATCAGGCATCACACAACAGGTGACTTTGAAAGTCGTGGGGACATAGATAATTTATGGACGTTGGTGACGCACGAGGAAAAATCTCAGAAGACACACACTAGAGGATGATAGGTTTGTGCATTTGGTGCCAGGTGGAGATAAGGCTGAAACACATTACACAGAGAATTTAAGATAGATATTTTTCCATTTCTTTCTGCTTCTCAGCCAGATTGGACCCTGATGTACACATGGCTGTTACCTTCTGCTCTGACCAGCTTCAGCACTTTGTTTCTGCAATTTTCTTTCTTCGATGTCAACACAACACATGGCAGTGCTGCATTCTGCATGCTGCACAGCTCCCCTGGCTACACAGTCCCCAGAAACTGTTTGCAAGAGGTGTTTCCACTGAGGTATCACTGGACTGTATTTAATGATGCCAATAATGCCCAGAAGCCTGTTAATGTTTTCCATGACATTCCTCCAGAGTGATCTGTCTTTCATCTGGGCTAACACCTTTGTACCAGAGAAGTATTGCATAGAAAAGCAGAGGAAAAGCAAGTCAACTGAAATAGCTCCATCTTCTTTGCCTTCCACAAAAAACTATTTTACAATCTTGAAGAAAGGAGGTAAGAGGTGAGGCTGCACTACTCTCAGATGTCTACATGTTCCTGTGGAACCGTGCAAAAGTATCACACTGAACACACAGGCTTTACAATAATAATTATTGTTATTAAGATTCAACTCTCACTTCCAGTGTTACCAGTGCGATTATAAAGTCTGAGATGCCCCAGGTATTTCTGCAACATCATCATCTTCTTTACTCCCAATGATTCAAACACAGTTTTGCATTCAGGAAGAAGTTTCTGAAGAGCCAAAGTTAATTCACTCAAATAGTAATTGTCCTGAGTAATATATTAAATAACTTGACTCAAGAAAAATTATCCAAGCCTTTAAAATATAGGTACCCTAAAAGCATACCGAAGAAAAGAAGAGAGATTGCAATCTGAGGGAAAAGGAAGGAGGATTATACCTCCATCATCTATCAGCTCTACCAAGCTGATAGAGGCACACACACCCTTGAGTTCATCTCCTCCAGTGGGTCCCAGTTGCACTGGGCTAAGCATTCACACCTATGGTCATATTAGAATATTTTCCAGTCAAGGTAACTTGCCTATCAACTCAGGCCAAGAAAATGGCCTGGAGACAAGCTGCTCTCTGACCAGTAAGAGCCAACCCTACCTCCCATTTCAGTCCTGCTCAGGTGGCATCACGGCAACAAGTATGGTGTGAATATAGAAAAGGTGCCTAGAGATCTCCCTCATCCAGAATGGTTTTCACTTCATGAACATGACAGCGCTCATCAGCACCTCCTCCCCACCTCCACCTCCTCTTAGTCACCTAAAAAATAATCAAAGTCTAATCCAAAGCAAAGGCAAATTATCCTCTCAAGATGTGGTCTGTACAGTGGCCTTGACAAAAAACCACGGACCAAATGGAGAAAGGACACTAGTAAACAGCAGAGAGATGACATCTACCCCCATGACCTCATTGAGGGGACCTCAGGCCTTGCATGAGGAGGGGGCTGGAGCCCAGGGCACCCAAGGGGAGCTGGAGATCAGTCCTGGTGCCCAAGAGGCAGCTCTTCTCTCTAGCAAGCAAAGTGGCCTACTCCAGTGGGGCCTTCAACGACCTCCCAAAGTGGGGTCTGACTTTTTTTTTGTTGTCTAACCAATGTCCTGCAGATGACTGGTGCAAACACAGTGTCTGGCACAGTCCCATGAGCAAGCACAGTTTTACAGTATCTTCACTGTTGATTGCTGAGTTAGTCTCTGACTGGCTTTACATCTAAGTACTTCCAAGCCTTGCACTGATCCATCTGTCAAATATCTTAATTTCCTCTTTAGAATAATTCACAGTTTTACCTTTCTTGCTTCAGAGAACATTACATCATATTTTTGGGTCCTTTGCTGGATGTGTCTTTGCTCCATACCAGCATTCACCTCAGAGTGGTACCCTAGTGAGGGGCTCACATCCTCTTGCACTCATGGGAAAGGGACAGGAAAAAGGCCATTTTAGATCATTTAACCCCTAGGCTAGGAACCAACAGGAACATCCCCTGAAGTGAACAATTTTGCCCATTTTGTCCAGTTGAAGTATCAGTACTTTATTCTTATAGAAACGCCCAGGAAAACCACTATGCTCAAGGAAACATTTTAAATGACTGATTCTCACTGGAGGTACAACACTCAGAACATCCATGTGCCTATCATGAATGCATAAAAAACAACTTTTACAAAAAAAGAGTGTGATTATCAACCGTGAATATGCCATTAAGTACAAAAGAAGGCTCTGACCAAAGTCATCTTCAATCAAAAAACATTCAATATTCCTCACCACTATCTCAAAAGGAATAACACTGACAAGGAGGGCTCAGAATCATCTGGGGAACAAAACCCCAAACAGCTTTACCAACAAAGCATTGCATCAAAGGTTACTTCCCAAGTTGTACTCCAATACAGTTAAGGAGCAAAACACTTTCCAGATGCCCTTTTAATCCTGTACTTGACAGTAAAGGGCTTGTGCTAGACGTACCCTGTTTCAATAAACTGCATGGAAATTATTAGCAATGAAATACGGCGCCAGAGAAGTCATCTATAACAGCATCTTGGAAAGCATCTGTGCACTTTGCAGTTTGTTTTCTTAATTCACTGTGATCTGTTTTTGTTACACTGCCTTCATTTACTTGTTGATGACTAGCACAAATGGGATTCATGAAATGAGGCAACTCAACTGATTTTCAAATATTTAATATGCAGAGGGGGTTTTTTAATAGAGAAAAAAAAAATATAGTTTAAATATTAGTAAGCATTCAACCCTTTTCTCCTTGACTGTAGCCCAAAAGATCTTTCAGTCCCATCTGCTTTCCCTACAAAACTTGTGCCCACTTATTTTCCAACAGTACAATGCAGCTCTAATTTTCCACATTTCTTTCCTGAAAATGCATTCCTTAACTAGACAAATGAATACCACAGAAGTGACAAAATCCACATATAGACATCTAGGACTGCAAAATACGCTGCCAATCAGATTTTCTCTTATTAGTAGCATGAAAAAGGAGTGAGAAATCAGCTCAGAGGGGCACTTAAGAATTTGTTTTCTAAATACCATCACTCAGGCCTTTTGCTGAGAGATTTATCGGGTACATCTACAAAAATGCAGTTAAATTTGGACACACTTTAATGGTTTCCCAAAGCATCCTTCAATACTGAGGGTCCTATATTTTTGAGTGCTAGTCTGAGAAACTCGGGGCTTCTAGGTTTTTTTTTCTCAACACCCCAGATCCTGCTGAAGTCAGCTGATGTTTCCAGTGCTTCCCAAATGTTTGCCTATGGGATTTCAAACTGGCAGGCAAATGCAAAAGCACACAAAAATCACAGTGTTTTTGAATCAGAGCACATCCAGATAATGGCCTTTATTCTGCAGCTGCTGCTTGATCGGCAGCTACAAAATCATAAAGCCCTACTTGAGAGAGAACAAATAAGTAATCCAAACCACTCAGTATTTTTGCTCAGGCAGTTACAGGTTTTCTTACAGAGATGGCTTAATCTTTGAAGCTTTGAGTCTAAGCCTAGTGCCTCAGCAGAACTCCCATGTTGACACCACAGAAGCAGTGAGAAGCATCTGCAGGTAGCTTTGATTCAAGCAAAACCACTTTAAAGCTCCAAAGCAGATCATGTTCCTACAGACAGTATCTGTGCAATGAACACACTCAAGTAGCTGCTCCCCTGTTCCCTGCAGACAGTGGCTCTAAGGCTGCTGTTTCTCCTCAGTTAGTTCTTTGCATTTCCACCACCAACATAAAAGCAGCAGTGATTTGCTGCCAATACTTGACAAGGCATTACCAGCTGTAGCTAAAAAAATCAATTAGATTTTTAACACCTCAATGCAGATCTCTTTTTTCTAAGTTCCTGCTTGCTGCCCACCATGAGACTATTTTCTATATTGGGGGCCAGAATTTCTCAAGCCACTCCTCCACAACACTCACATTGATTGAAATCAGCCACCTAAGTGTCTGAGTTTTATTCCTGGTGTTCAGCTGTAGGATCACATCACTGTCCACAAGTTGAAATAAATAGGAAACTCAGGCTAAACAGATTAGCAAGCAAAGCCTTCACTGACCAGCCTCCCAGAAGCCAGACTATGGAAAAGGGCTCATTTCCCCACATTTCCATTAAAATAAGATGAACAGACTGTTCAGCACCACATTACTGCATTAAGTGTGCAGGACGTATGTAAGATCCCACAAGTTGCTTCCCCTCCCATGAGAGAGACCGTGGAGCAGGATTCTTCCTGTCTACCACACTGGGCTATTTCTAAAGTACAGCCCCTTGGAGTTCAAAAAACCCTATAAAAACTGAAAATCCTCATTAGTTTGACCAGCCTATTAGAAAATAAATTATGGGCTGATTTTGGCATATAAATCATATGCTGCATGAGGTTTATTTTAAATTACAGCTCCTTACATCACCTTGGTGCATACAGTACACTGATTTACACTCCTTGGACTGGATTCTTTTCTGCATTAAGTCCCATTTATAATTTCCAGGCAGGGAATTTGGAGGCAGATAAAGGATGAAGCAGCAGCAGGCTGGTTTTACACCCAGTTACAAGTGGATGCATACAAAGGGTGTCTCTGAGACTTAGAAATTAGATGGGAGTCAATTTAGAATTAGAATCATAGAATTGTCAGGGTTGGAAGGGACCTTAAAGATCATCTAGTTCCAGCCCCCCTGCCATGTGCAAGGATGCCTCCCACTAGAGCAGGTTGCTCACAGCCCCATCCAGCCTGGCCTTAAAGATTTCCAGGGATGGGGCTTCCACCACCTCTCTGGGCAACCTGTTCCAGTGTCTCACCACCCTCATGGTGAAAAACAACTTCCTAACGTCTAATCTGAATCTACCCACCTCTAGTTTTGAGTCACTCCCCCTAGTCCTACCACTACTATTTGTATATTATAATCCATTGTCACAAAGTCTAGTGTCTAGAGCTGAAAACCAAATGCAGAAACAAGCAAGACAAACACCTTTTAAAGCTCTTTTTCTCACAGCAATAAAAATACTAACACGTAATACACAATAATGCACATTGCCACTCAAACAAGGTAATAACAGTCCATGGTGATGCTGCAATGTTCCCAGGCAGCCACCATGCTCATTTTTACCTCCAGTCGTCCTTTGAGAGATTAGATAAAATATTCATCTCTTCATCATCTTGCAAGAGACGATACGCTGCACTAACGTGGTGATTTTCAAGCACAGACCGGTCATTATATAGGATGGCTGAGTCTGACCTGGCATTTAAAAGAAAACATACATAGGAAAGGTTATTTTTCTTCCCTGTCTAAAGAGTCTGACATTCAGAGGTTTTCCTTTGATCAGCCACACAGATTAGTTCTATAGCACAGACACGAGCACTTTCAGAGGGTTTGTAACACTTTGTTCGTTGCTGTTATTCAGCAAAAAGAAAACTAAAGATCAAAATTCTCTGCAAAAATCTGTTTCATCAGTGGAGACACACCTCGACTCTTTGTTACATACTTAAAAAAAAAATACTGAGAGCTGTGAGAGGTCTGTAAATTTAGAGTTGAATCATGAGGCTTTTTTCCAGCTCTTGTGTTTGTTGCTTTCATATTAAAGTCTGACTATACCCAAGGAGCAACTGCAAGATGTGTCCAAATATTGTTTCCAGAACAGCAAACTGGCTGTAAGCAAAACACAACTGAGTCACTTGCTGTCCAGAAGGGCAATTGCCAGTGGGATAGAGTAAGACCAAAGGTACTTCACACTTTATTTTAAGCTCCAGAGCATAGATCTGAGACTGATGAATGGCTAAACTGGTCTGAAGACAAAAGGTCTTGCTGGAAGTTAATGGCAACAGAGAGTGAGTATGATTTGTTACAGTCCCTGCTCAGTTCTGCTTCCCAGAAAGCAGTGTTTATTTTTCTCCCCTGACACTTTACACTCTCTGATGTTCCCTGTTACAGCAATTAAATAACAACTGTCCTTCCTTGAATTCTTCTATAAGTATCTGGGAGATACAGCAGATCCCTAATTCTTACACGCATGAAGCTGTAAGAAGTGGAGTGTGGCTTGGCCCAAAACAGAGACAGAAACTTCTTTCTACGTTCCCAAGCTTTCCTGAGCATATGTGTGACTTATCCTGGCAACCTTTATATATCTGTGATACACAGCAGGGTTCAGCTAACACACTCCAGACATCTAATGTAGGACAGGCTGAAATACATCTTACAAATGCCCAAGTGTGCAGTGTCAGTCAAGGACATCTAGACGTTGTGTCATTGCTACCAGTACACTCTCATTAGGAAAATAATACACAGACACTAGATGCCCAGTTATCACTGCAACTAGAGACTTCACAATCTTTGCACACTTCTGAATTTTACTTCCATCTTCATCTTCTCCTTCTCTCTTCCACCAACTCAAGCCTTATAGAAGATTCTGAGTTAAAAAAATACAGTGATCCAGTCTGGTTTGTGATCAGCTAATTACTGCCTAGCAATTTACAGAGGTTTAAAAATGGATATTCCTGAACAGGTAGTGGTAAACAAATACCCTTGCTGCAGGTGAGGTTTTCCACTCAAGTTAAAATAGTATGTGTAATGTTGGTGTTCACTGATGAATACAGATATTGTTGAATTTTTAATTTATGAAGTTAATGTTTGATTCTTCAAATCCAGTAAGGAGAAAAATGTGTTGAATTATAGTATCTCCTCCAAAGCTAAACCTTCAAAGTACATCACTCTGCACAGCAATTTGTCTTTGGCAACTTTACACAGAAATATTTGGGGACATTCCTTTTTCCTGATTATTGACATGAAACAATGCCCAGGAAGCTAGAACACATGCATTCCATTGTAAGGGGCTGAGCAAGAGAAAATTACACAAAACCTAAGGAAGTGAACTTTCCTCCTGTAACACTTGAGAGCAAAAGCTCCTGCACTTTTCCAGGTGGCTGTGCTGTTATTCTCTGAAGGTTTTCCCCCTCCCTTTCCCAACCCTTCATCACGATTTACAGTCAACTCACCGTGTCTGGATGTGAAAGTTGTTGGTGGTTCCAGTGTGTTCATAGTCGTGGATGGCAGCTGCGAAGATCATAGCGAAGATCTCCAGCTCTGTCAGCCAGTGCTGAGAAGAGATTAGAGAGCAATCGGATAAGCTGTCATTTTCCCTGGCATTAGGGGCTTTTGTCTTTTAAGGCAAGTTATCCTCTGCTGACACAGGCAGGGCTGCACATCGTTGCCTTTCCCCTGCAGCTGTTTCAAAGCAAACTTCTCTGTTGATGCACAAAAGCCAAACCAGTGTTTTTCCTGAAGCTTCATCTAAATAAGTGGAACCTCAGCAAAATGGTTTGAGGAGCTAGTAAGGCTTAAGGCAGAGCAAGGGGAAACGTGCCCTTCTTAAAGAGTAACGTGTGAGGAAGAGAGTGAGAAAAACTTCAAGAAAATCAAGATTCTTCAAGTGGAACTTGACGATGCATGTGCAGGTATTATGTACCACCAGGGTATGTATTTTCAGCTCACTTGACCTGGGTAGCTGAGCCTCAAATATAGAAGAATTTCACTAATTTCCAGTAACTAAAAGTCTTTGTCAATCACTGAATCATGAGGAGAAGTGGGAACACAACCTCACAAGACATATGTCTCGTTATTTATTTATCATTTATAGAAACATTTGAGACAAGCCCTGAGGTTTTTTTTTCTTCCTAATTGCCGAGTTGAAACCTTATTTTTCAATGCTTAAGTCACTTTTGACTTAGATATTTAAATGACTCAGAAGCTTTTAATAATTTTCCTCTGAATCAATCAATCATTTTATGTCTGATTTTCCAATGGTAGCAACACAGGGAGTGTTGTTAACGTCAAGCACATTGGAGACAAAGGCTTTAGATACTGTAGATGCTGTAAATATTTATATGAATGCTTAAATGCAGTACATTTAGAGAAAACCTTTAACACAGTGTTGGCCCAATATTTTTGAAACAGCTCACTGTCAACCTGCAAATGTTTTGACAGACAGAGAGGACGAGACACAGAAACTAAACTATTTTCTCATTTCTCGGGTCCAGGACAGGAATGAACAGCATTAGTGGTGGAGAAATCTGTGATGTTTCTGTTTCCAGGTGTGAATAAGGGATGCTTTAGAGCTGGTGAAGAACATGATTTCAAGCAACAACTTCTGGCCACTGCAATGGGGGAAAGAAAGAACTAGGGTTTCCAGGCTACGTGTCTAGGTCTGGAATTCCATTCCTCAGCCATGTTCTGCCATTTCCCCAAAGAAGAGAGCGCAAATGATAGAAAAAAAAATCAGGCATAAGAGCTCAGGAACAGGCAAAGCAAACCTACAATGCACACATAAAACTACTACAGGACATGACCAGCTAGTCTAATGCACCCACTTCATTCCTTCTGGGCATCATCTGACAGATTCTGCAACAGGATCTTATGACCTAGGGCTTAAAACATCACTAAAGCAATGAGCTCTGTGCTGGGGGTCTCCTACCTCATCTCCTGAGGCACATACAGGACAAGTGCTAACTTGCATGCCCTATCAAAGCACCACTTGCTGAACAAGTTCAGGTGATACAGGTTTTCAAATAGGGTGTGATACACCTGAGGAGAGGTACTAAGGATCATAACAGCATTTGAGGAAGACCACTCAGAATATAGACAGATTACAGCTGTGAACTAACTTTGGGTAATAAATAAATCAGTGTAAGTAGCACAAAGTCAAAATGGGTTTGTGAGTAAGAGGAGAGAAATTAGCAGCGAAGGAATTGCAACCTTTTAGTTCCTTTTTTTCCTGCTACAACCTTGCAAGGAAAAGCAAACAAGATGGCAAAGAGCCTGCAGAGAATGGATGCAATCTCATTGAAGTGGTGATATTACCTTTCACTAGTCTGAGATGGACTTCATCTTGGGAACAGAGAGCTAGTTTTAAAGAACAAAGCCATCAAGAAGTATTGAGAAAGCAGCAGGACACAGTCGCAGGTGGAAAAAGGGAGGAAATGTGAATGTTATTTCTAAAGGGTTGACAAAAATAATCCAGAACAAAGCCTCCAAATCTCTGCAATGACAGGGGCTGGGGATGGCGGGGGAAGAAGGCATGAAAGGACAAGTATTGGCTTCCAGAGTAGAAACAAAAAAAGGGTAATGAGGCATGATTGTCTTTCACAAACACACAATAAATAGGAAGAATTAGCTACACTAAGGCAAGTCATTGGCATGTAAACAAAAGGATCAATGCACAGAGAAAGAAAAAGGAAGAGGAAAGAGCAGTGTTTCCAAATCTAAGAAAACACATGGATGCATTTCCAAGAAAATGCAACAAAGCAAAGACAGCAATAATTAGCTTGTTTCCTTCCCCAGAGCTTATGGTCTTTTATTTCCAAGTAGTTATAATTTTTAGAGCTCATGATGATCTGTGTATTAATCACAAAAGTCTAGAGGGGAGGAGGATCTCAATTCCCTCTGGTACCAGCACATGTGTCAGAAGTCTTGCACTTCTGGAGTTTTACGGGTCTGCTGCAAGAAATATTCTCCTGTAATTCTAAGCAAAATAACTCTTTAGCTTTTCCATTTGCACCTCATTGTCTGGATTCACAAAGAAATCACATAGTAATTCCTAACAATTATAATCGGAAAATAACCCTGAAGAAAGTAATAATCACAGCTGAACAAGAGTTAAATAAAAGAAAAAATGAAATGAGCAGAAAGTGTGTCAGCTCTTGGAGGCTGTTCCTACACATCATGCTTGTATCCCAATCCTCCAAGAGACAAACATCAGGGTAATTTCAAATTCTCTTTCAATGTTATGTCCATGAGAGAATCTGAAATACTCTAGTTCATACAGGAGAGTATAATGAATTCACTTCAAGGTATCATCCTGAGGAAGAAAATAACAGGAAAACTGATGAGAGTCCAGGTATTGAGTATGGTTAGAGGGAAAGAAGATTTTTAATTGAAAAGAAAATAGACGAAAAAAGAAACCTGGAACAAAACTGTCGAGAGAGTTTGTAAATAACAGGAAGCATGGCAAAGGCAAGTGAACCATGTAAAGATAAACCAGACAATTGTTTCTTCCCTTTGAGACTAGAACAAATTACCATTATATAGACTATTTGAATTTGGAAAAAAAGTACTTTTTTCCACATTGCAAATAAGTAGTTAACAAGATAAATGAGGGGTTTTTTTTCTCTTTTATTGTATTATTTTTTCACAAGTCTTTGTCTTCCTACCAGCTCCCTATCATAACACATTTCACATTACTCAACATCATATTATTCTTACTGACTACACCCTTCAGTGCATTCTCCAATGGCCCTAGAAGCAACAGTGCCCAATTCAGGATCTCAGGGGAGGGTTTGAGTGTCCATCTGTATTGGTTGCACATCTGACCTAACTCCAATTTACTTCAGACACCATCAGGAGCAACTGACACAACTTCAACCAGAATTGGGCAGCCTGGATCAGGTCCTGAGGTAGATGGGGCCTGACTCCTTCAGCAAAGGCTGCAATTCTCAGGTGCAGTCTCCATTCAACACAGGAGACTTGGGACATGCTTACAGGAAGCACTGGAGTGTCTTACTCCTCAGGGAGGAGCAGATCTGGCCTCATAAATGAAAGCAACATTACTGTGGCAGCCAAGGGGCTGCAGAAAGGCAAATCATAGGCTCAAGAGGTTGTTCCTGAGCATAAGCAGCCATCAGTGATGTTGACTGGCCAATTTTTACAGTGATTTTGTAATCATCTAATGTACTCATGGCATCAGAAACAGTGTTGGAATTTAGTTGGGCCACATCACATTGAACCATGGGTTTCCCCCAACCTTTTCTTCAACACTTCCCAGTTAAGGAGCCTGGAACAATCGGGGCATGTTCCAGAAGGCAGAAGCTGCAGTAAGAACCTCAAACAACTTTCTGAGCTGCCACCTGAACCCAAACTGTGATGTCTGATCACTGCTCTGGAATCTGTCTGCCTTCAATTTCCCTAGTCCATCTTCAAACTTATTTCTGTTGTTTGTCTTGACAACCACTGTGGGAACATATAATGCACTAAGTGCTCTTGCTTAAGCCTTCTATCCACTCCTGTCATTGTTGTCAGTCTTTAGCTGTCTCTAGGTTTCTATGTAAGCCTGGTTTTGCTGCAGAGACTAAATGGAGATCAGCATGACTCTTGCCATCCTCGGAGAAGGGGAATGAATTCTCCTTTGGAGGTACTGCCTTGCTCCCTTAAGAAGAAAGCTCAGACAATTTGATTCTTCACATTAGGCAAAATGAATTCCAGCAAAAGCATGTTGGCAGAATCACCCCGGAGATCTATAGCAGAGTGAAAAACTGGGCTTGGGTTTCTCATTCACCCCCTTTTACATCACTGGTGAAAGAGTTATAGATACCTTCACCTACCTTCTACTTCCAAATAATCCCAAATCTCTCCTTTCATTAGCACAGCCATATCAAATGAAGTTTGTCTACAGTGCAAACGGGTTCTACTGTGGATAATCATAATCTCCTTACTGAGCAAAAACTGTTGTAATCTCATTACATATTCAGGATGCCAACTCCTGCACTTACCACTACGCCTGTCTTGAAGAGGAGGTAATGGACCGTCTGTGTCACATCTGCGGCGTGCATTAGGTTGTGATAAGGATTTTTGTGTTTGCTGTAGCCAACCTCCAGAGCCTCCACAAAGGACACCAGGGCAGAAATGGGGATCTGAGGAAAACAGCACAGAATTAAAAGAAAAATAATCACCTTTAATGGCCAGCGTTCAGAGGAAAGCATTGCGATAAGAGGTCCCAAAGAGCAGCTTGTTCTTCACAAATAAACAACATGTTAAAACATCTGAAACAGGCACTCAAGAGAGACAGTGAATTCAGGTCATTTCCTCAAACTGGCTTTCTCATCCCTAATTACATTGTGGATGAATCATTCCCACATATAAACACACCCAAGTAAGTACACTATGAAATGCCGTCTGGAAGACACGTGCAGTATGAAAATAACAGAGAGCACTTGATTGATTGCCCCTGGAGAAATATTTCTAATTAGGCCACAAGCATCTGTCTGTTCCCCTCACAACCCACTGGAACATCTCTCTGCTTTATTATTCACGTGGAAGCTTTCGTAACGAAATGCATCATATAGAAAGTCAGAGATACACTACTAAGAGGAGTATCATTTATCAGATCTCTGGCTTTTCATGGCAAAATCCAGCCTGCCCATCCTGTGGGCTTGCCACGCTTTTCTGGCTCCAAGAGTAGAGAGGAGACTATCACCATATGCAATTGGCAACATGGGTTCTCCAGTTTCATCTGCTCAAATGGCAAATACCCTAAATACTCTTATTTCCACAGCTAGAGGAGCACTGTTGTTCTCTTCTTACTTATCAGGGGAGGATGCAGCTCTGCCCCTTCTGCTACCTTCTTCAAACATTTCTCATCAGGGATGGGTAGCTCCTGAAGAAGCACAGGAGCCAGAGATCTGTAATTCCTTTCCAAACACAGTGAGTGGGGACCCCAGGGGAGTGGAAGCATCAATGGAGGAAGAGACAGCAAAGGGGACAGGAAAGGACCATTTGTGTGGGGAGAACAGTCAAGATCTGAGAGCAATGTTTCTGCCATCCAAATTTAAACCTGTTCAAAGCTGGAGGAAAAGATATGTAGCATTGTATCTGTAACTCTAGAATTACAGAATAGTTTGGGTTGGAAGGGGCCTTTAAAGGTCATCTGTCCAACTCCCCTGCAGTGAGCAGGGACACCTGCAACTAGAGCAGGTTGCTTAGAGCCCTGTGCAACCTGACCTGGAATGTTTCCAGGGATGGGGCTTCTACCACCTCTCTGGGCAACCTGAGTCAGGGTTTCACGAACCTCAGCATAAAAAAATTCTTTCTTACATCTAGTCTAAATCTACCCTCGTTTTAGTTTAAAACCCCTTGTCCTGTCACAACAGGCCCTGCTAAAAAATTTTTCCCCATCTTTCTGTCAGGCCCCCTTTAAGCACAGGAAGGTCTCCCCAGAGCCTTCTCTTCTCCAGGCTGAACTAACCCAACGCTCTCAGCCTGGTCTCCCAGCAGGGGGGTTCCAGCCCTCCCATCATTGCTGTGGCCTCCTCTGGCCCTGCTCCACCAGGTCCATGTCTCTCCTGTGCTGAGGACTCCAGAGCTGGCCCCAGCACTGCAGGGGGGTCACCCCAGAGCGGAGCAGAGGGGCAGGATCCCCTCCTTTGATCTGCTGGCCATGCTGCTTTGGATGAATTTGAAATTAAATTCAAGCTCTCTTTTTTTTTGCCTGCACACTTCAGAGTCCTATGAATCTCAGGAGGATGACACCATCATTCCCACAGGATCAAATGTAACATTTCCCATGGATTTCATGGGGAAGCCTGTTTGGAACGCTCTCTACTTCCTGTGTCCCACTGCAATTAAAAGTACTACATAAATAACATTTGGTCTTGCTTACTAGGGAAAGTGCAGTGTCCACAAAGCCTTCAAACAGCACTAAAATTGCATTTTAATGGAACAAAGCAGGGTGAGAAGGAAGTTAAACAAAATCCAAGATGGAAGAAGAAACCCACATTGTAACCACTAACCTTGAAACGGTTGATCAGATCATAGCGTGTAAGAAGTTCATAGAAAATGAATTTCAGTGCATGATCCCCACTGGCATCATTTAGTGCAAATACATCAAAGGACCACTTGTCTACATTCTGCAAGAGCAGGTAGAAAAGAGAGTTAATATGGTCACCCCTTTCACAATGATAGTGCAACTTCTAGCACATCTACAAATGGAGAATTAGAGTGGTAACGTAAGTGTATAGCTTTTTTTTTTTATCTTCTTCAATTCCATTTAACCCATGCAGTGTCTAATTTAATCATCACTATTGTGCTTAAGGAGCTTCCATTAAGAACACGTAAGCTGCTTATTTATTCTAAAACATGACAATTCTCTGCATCAGAATTTAATCAGCAAAGGCTGAATCCAAAAAGTTAAGAATCCTGGTTTGCTTTAGTACCTGAAACATTGGGATGGCCTCATTGTGGCTGATTTTACCCTTCTCTGTCCCCTACTCAAGTGCTGTGTCTATGAAAAAGAATATTACCTTTGAAGAAAACAGGAATAAGAAAGATATGCTTTTTAGTGATATTAAAGCCTCTGGATTTTGCTGTCCCTATAGAATTCTTATGAGTTTGTTTGTAAGCAAAGCACTCTAACGCTTCACTCATGCTTAAAACAGAATAAAGTCATGTGGGTTTTGCACTAAAAAAAAAATACAAGCACCTGTGGTCATATTTTTATCACTTACTGTTCAATCAACTAAAATAACTAACTAAAAGAACTATCTCGCTAGACCCAAAAAGCAACTTAGTTCCTTCTGCTTTTAATATTAATCCTGAATTGTGATTATTGCAGCTTAAATTGCCTCAAGACAGCATGACCTTAATTTTCCTTACGTTTTTTAAAGATAAATGAGTCTAGTGGGGCTTTCAGAAAAACTACAGAGTAGGAGAAAATCGCAATAATGTCACATTAAGTGCTAACAACGATATAAAAACCAACCTTTATAACAGAAGGATAAATATCTAATTCCAGTTGGTGAAGCTGCAGTCAGCTGTAAATGATATATTAATGCTGCAGGGTGGTCAGACAAGGGACTGAGGAGGGAAAGCTCACTTCCCAGTTCATAAAGCTAAAGTATAAGTTATAAACCTCCTTGCAGAAGGTTGAGTTCAAATCTCAACTCTTTGGGAAGGCTGTGGAAGCTGTCAGCACTCATTATCTAGCAAGATAAAGCTCCTTGGTCTCAGAACTGGATGTTCCAATGAAACCCTGTGAACCTTTCTCTCCTCCTAGCAACGCAGAGGAAAGGTGCAGAAGGAGTTAGAGCTAGAAGGATGATACACAGATCAACCATGCAGCTGCATCTGGCATAGGACCAGCTCTCAATCTCTTGCCTGCTGAGAACTTTGATGTACTTCTGAAGTGCTGGGGACAGGACTGTGGGTCCCGAGTTGGATGAGTCACAACCCAGCAGGATGTTTTGTTCCCTAAGTGGTTCCCCGAGACCCCAGAGGCTGAACCTGGCCCACCTTCCCCCAGGTGACCGTGGTGGGGGTGGTGGGTGAGGCTAGAGCTATATCAACCAGAAGCCGACCAGTTTGTGAGGAGCAACAAGGAGCTGATTAGTTGGAAGAGAGTTCCTGTGGAAGGAGTTCCTGTTGGGGGCAGCTTGCTGAGCTCTTTCTCAGTGCTGTGTTCCCCTTTGGCTGACTTGAGATGGAGAAGAGCAAACAGATGAAGAATAAAAGATGAAGTTTGGCTGAGGTTGGTGTTGGCCTGAGGAAGAAGAGAGCTAGCAGCACAACTTCCCACAGGGATTTATCCAAATGACTCTCCTTAAGCCACATCCTGAAGATTGTCATCTGTACATTGAAGTTTCCTTGCACTTTCAATCTCTGTTGCAGGTCACCTCTCGTTTTCTTCAGGCATCTTCAACAAGAAGTTGACTACATTTCACACATGCATGTGAGCAGCTGCTCTCAGCACAAGAAATGGGGGCTGCTTTGACCATAATGTTGAGTACTGTTAAGGATTAGAGTTCACCTAAAAATCTGCCACCTTTCTGAGCAACACTAAAAATGTTCAATTACAATTATCTACCAAGCTCTTAAAGCCCAATCCATCTTTGCTGTTTGTTGTCATGGTCATGTTCCAGGTAAGGACCTGACTTCAAGTCAAATGCAAAGGATCACTAGTGACCTTTAACTGGCTGTGGTCGGTCACCCCATACATCAGCATAGCTACAGGGCTTCTTATGTTCTGAGTGAGACCAACGTATTTTGGTACTGGCTCTCTCCAGCACGGGCTGGTCCTGACAGCCTTGCTCCTTGGAAGGCTGATTACACAGAGCTGAGGATGCCTCTTGTGGAAGCACAGCCCACAGAGAGGTTAATTAGGGAGTGACTATCAAGGATGCTGAAGATTCAGCTCTGTTTTCACCTATCCTAGTAAATCACTTGCTTGCCAAGCAGTTGATATTCCAAGCTGTGTGGAGCCCACACGTTGAAGGCAGGGTCAAACATCTCCAGAGATGATTTGTGGCCCAAGTCACAGAAGAGCAATCATAAATTGCAGCTTTTCAACACTTTCAGAAGGCGTTGGAGAGGAAAAACAACCAAGAGAGGAAAAAGTTCCAACAGGAAAACACATTTTGAAGCCCTTGAACAAACTTAGAAAATGGGCAAGTAAAATAATGGCCAAAGCATCCAGTCAGACAATTTTAAGTATTTTCCTGGTTTTTGAGTGGTTTTATTTTGTAATCACTTAAATGAAGCAAATTCATTTAAGACTTGTATGTATATAATTTACTTTTGGGAACTATGGCATTGAAAATAGTATCTTGACTATGCTGAAATTTAATTCACTGTAAAGAAATCTTATCTTTAAGAAATAAAAGGGGGTTTGTTCCTCTATATATTTTTCCTGCAGTTAATGTTGTGTTCTTGCAGCAGATAAAATTTATCAAATTGTGAAATTGCAGAACGGTACATCAGAATTGTTCTTTTGTACAAAATAACAGTTAATCACATAGATGATAAGTTTCACTGTAGAGTTATTTAGATTTTACTGAGGGAGAAATCTTTGCTCTTGTCAAGTCAACAGAAGTTTTGCTATTGACAATAATGACAGCAGCATTTTACCCTAAATACCTAGGGGGAAAAATCCTCTTAACAGATACACAGAAGTGACACAGATGGCTTAGAGGGTTACAGCAACACCAGCTACACTTTGAAAATCAGTGGATGTTATGACCTTAAAAAAAAAATTAACACAGAAGTGACCCTGATATTGGGGAGAGACCTAAAGGGAGGCAGAACTTCACCGATGTCTTGTGATGGAGGAGAAAAACTGTTTCTTCACCCCAAGGAGAGCAGGAGAAGAGATGGATGGGAAACTTTCTGTGCTATACGTGTCTCGAGGTCACTGGCCCTGTAGCCTCATCTGAAGTGTCATAAGCTGCTCTAATGCCACATACACCCACTGTGGTGTAACTGCAAATAGATCCAAGGTGTCTTGCTTCTCAGTCCTGTGTCCTTACTACTTGGCCATTGTTCTACTGCTTGGGAGACAAGGCTGACTGTCCCTTTTGTGGCAACAGGTCTTACGTCACCACACCCATGTCATGCAGAAAGGCAACAGGCTACTGTGGTAGAAAAATCAGTATCCAATATATAGATACAGAGAGAGATGCTGTGCAATCAATTCCAAAAATTGCCTAACTTCTCATCCACTGAGAAAGTGAGATAGATCATACACCCCAGACTTGCACTGCTATTTCTCCATCTGCCTTTTTGCAGAAGCTGAAGTATTTAATTAAAACCAACTTCATTTTGACAAGGTGATTCCACAGCTTTGGGCTGCTCAGTGCAGACGTCTTGTTGGCCATGGCAGCAAAAAGGAGAGCACATAGTTCAAAAATAATCTAGTTTTGACTCTGTGTCATCTTAATCCTTGTGCTTATTAGCATGACTCTGAGGGGAATGTTGACTATGGCAATCCAGAACATCTGAAGAGGTGTGTCTGGTACACTCCTACAGCCTTTTGCATGCTTAAACCATCAGCTCATTCTACAGAGCACACAGCAGTCAGGCACTTGTAAAGTTTTTTTACTTGGCCTTACTGGACTTTAAGGAGATGAGACAGAGAAATTTAAGATGAAATATCATTTCAAAGACAGAAGACTTCTTCAAAATAAGTAACTCCAACTTCAACAGCATCCACTACCAAACCCAAGGCCATCCAGGCAAAGACATGTTCTCAAAACAGTTTTGGAAAAAATACATCCTCCAGCACACAGTGGCCAAGCAGGCATTACTTCACCCTGAGCAAAATTAGTCAAAGCCTTTGTTGTTATTGATGTGTCTTAATTTACTGCAGCATGATCAGTTCTTCTTATGACCCTTAATCATTTAAAAACATAGAAAGAGAAGAGGGATTCCGTAAAGTTTAAGTCAGCTGAGAGTAGCTGATGGATTGTCTTGTTACTGCTGAGGAACTCAGAAGAGGTACCATTATAGATATCATAGAATCATAGAATTGTCAGGGTTGGAAGGGACTTTAAAGATCATCTAGTTCCAACTCCCCTGCCATGGCAGGGACACCTCCCACTAGATATGTTCCCTCATAAGCTGGCTATGGGGTGTGGTTCTGAAAGAACAAAGACTTTGGATCCCATTTGTAGGAGTGAAGCTAACACTTGTCAACCTGCAGTTGGAAAAATGGATGGACACTTTGATTCTATACATGAAAGGCATGTTTGATCATTCCTCTTGCATTCAACGGACCTTCTGCAATTCCTCCACACCTTTTGATGAGTTATATTATCCAAACCTAAAAGGATTCAGTACCCTAGCTGTAGATCTTTCCATTGTGGAGTAGAGCAGCAGCATTACTTAATGAGCTTGATACGAAAAGTCCCTGTGCACTGCCCCACTGTTGCCACCTTTTTTCACCATTGTGTGGCATGGTTGAACCACATGCAAGATGTAATCTGCAAAGCTGCTGTGTAGGCAGTTGGTTGCTAACTTGTGTTTGTAGTCTTGGTAATTCCTGCATAAGTCAAGAACCTTGCATTATCCCACGGATTTAACTTCAGACTACTTCTGACTAATCATTTTTCCTCTGAAAACTCACAAAAGTTTATGAGTTACTCCTAACTCTAATTATTCCTAAACTGATTGTCACCTTGAAGACCTGAAGCTGAGCAATGCTAGAAATTCCCATCTCTCACAGCAACTGATCCTTCTCCTTCTCTATCTGCGTTTTCTTTCTTTCCTGTGGGAGGTTGTGATTGATTCCAGCATGTTAGAAAGCCCTCAGTTTAATCACTGTAATCTAGAACAGAGCTGTAACCTTCACAACCTGAAAATGGCCACAGCCTTGAACTCTATTCTTCCCTTAGCTGAAAGGATATTCCCTTAGGGCAGACAATGATTAATGTATGTGAACTAAACTAAATGTCAGAGAGAAGGAAAGGGCAAGTACCAAGACTCCCTTCCCAAGTCAAATATCGCAGTGTTATCTGGATGCTTTGTACAGACCCTCCACACACCCCCCCCCCTTTTTATTGGGATTACCTTTAGCACTCCAATTACAGCTGGTGGGTAGCTCAAACCGACCATATTTGAAGTCCGTCTGTACATTCTACCAAGATAAAATAGATGAGGGAACACATAAATAGAGTTAAAAACCCCAACCCAACCAACCAACAATCATAAAGCGACAGACCATTACAGGAGACCTTATTTTGCCCAGGAAACCCTAACTGCAATTTGTTTTTCTTCGTTCTTGTTCCTAACTTGCACAATATTCTCTATACCATTCTGATTGTATAGACTAATCTGAGACTATACACTCCCCTGTTTCAGGTTGCAAACTGTTACTTAATCTCAGGTTTTGAGGTGATATTCCAGATCTGTGTAGAAACATCATTAGAAGCATATTAAAGCGTTCATTAGAGTTATCTCCTAGCTGTCTGAGTCTTCTGGACTAAGGTACTCACCTCCATCTCCTGTCATTGTGTGATCACATACTACAGGTGCAATCTGTAGTACCTGGGCAGCTACCAGAACAAAGCAATTACATGCTCCTTTACCTTTCCACAAATATCCCAGCTTGTACAGCATGGACAATACTCCTGAACCGGGGTTTTTCCTCTGTCCTTTTGAGCATCATCCCCATTTGCCGCGTGAAGGTAGAAGCCAACCAGTCCCGGACCTCTGAGGGCACCGAGTCGGACTGGATGTCACTGAGCTCATCTTCTGTGTCCAGTAAACGCCTAGAAGGGTGAGGAAAAAGATGGATAAGCAGACTCCCTTAGAGAGCATTGCAACATTATTAACAAAAAAGAAACTCACATATATTCTAATTAAAGTAGTTATTAAAAATCTTTGGTTCGTCAGCTCTAATGGAACACAACTGCACAAGTCTTCAACAGGTTGTTTATTCTTTTGTATAGTTTAATGTCACTACTACTAGGCTGACAAACAAGAAGTATCAGTCTTCTGAAGCACAACAACATAATCATCCACTGGCTTCTCATCTTCAGCTCATCAATATTCCTGACCTTTCTGCCCTTCAGAGCTCATTTATAGTCATGTCTAAGTTCCCGGTTTGTCCTCTCCTTTCCCATTCTGGTCACCTGAAGGTGACTCTACAAGTGTGTTTAACACTGGAGAAATGGCACAGAACAGGGAGAGAAACTCCTCTGCAATGTCTTACCAGTCTACCTCTATCATGACCTGGAGTAAAAATTGTTTTAATTTCAAAGACTTGATACAAGGGAAAAGATTTAACACTTTTCAAGAGGAATAGAGGAGTAGGAATTTAAAAACTTTCAGGAAAAGTGGGACACAATTATTATGAAAACATTTCTGCAAGAGAATATATATTAAATTTATGATTGCTTTTGATCTCCTCCCCTGCCCCAGGAAAGTTAAGGAAGCTTTCAGGCCAAGGACAGAAGATCTGCTCTACATAGAGTACAATATTTTAATGATTAAAAACATATTGTCTATGAGTATAAATCCTGGCTAAAACAATTTTCCCAACCGATGTGCAAATTACAATTTTGTGTCACTGTTAGATGGAAGAAGAGTGCTGATGTCTGTAGTTAACTCACCTCGTTTCATCAATGTACACTGACTCAAGAACAGTTGCAGCATATTCCAAATTCTTCTTTAGGTCTACAACTGAAGCTTCCCCTCTCTCTAACTGCTTCACCAAAGACCGCAATCTGGAGAGAAGGAAAACAGACATCTGATTAGTACAAAGAGAAACTGGTTTGAGAGTGAGCACCAGCTCAAAGCTGGATCCAGCATGAGACCTTGCATGTGCAGTTGGCAGGTGAAAACTCTTGGAAGCCTACAAGGTTCTTTAAGCCATATGCAAAAAATCAACTTTTCAAAGATCAGCCACAATGGTGCCAGCAAACATCACATTCTATTTAGGCTCAAATAAGTCAGTAAGTTATGACTGTCCCCTCCTCATACTGCAATAAGTTAAAATAGAAAACACCTGGAATTTAACACAGGAGCTAAGAGAGGCCAACTTCATTCCTGACACAAGAAAGCAAATAACTTTTGAGTAGTATCTGTTGACAAATGTCAGTCATTTATGGTGATTAATGTACACATATGGAAAATTATCTTAAGAGTATATTTAGAAATGCTACTGCAGAAATAGTATACAAGGTTAGGAAATGCTATGATTTCCATGAGATCAAGAGGTCACCCTTAGACTATCCCATTTATATTAAACAGAATTCATGCAAGTTTTTTTTTTAACAGGTTATTCTTATGCGGAAGGGGGAAACAGACTTTCTGAAAACAAAAATTTGTGCAGAAAATGTGTCAAAGACAATTAATATATTTTGCAATTTTCTTTTGTCTTTCACGCTATGTTCCATGGCAAATCAGAAAAACAAAAAGGGAAGAAAGAGAAGATGTAAAAGTAAAGAGTAAAATATAAATATTTTAAACAATCCAAGAATATACATGCTTACAATTAGAAGAAAATTACCATTTCTTTAAAAGGACAAGGGGATAAAGACTTAATGTGTTAAACATTTTTGTGAAAGTCTTCATCCTTATTAAACAGCAATTCAATAAACATTCAAATATACATTTAGTAGTGTAGCAGAAATAAGTTAATTTGTCCTGTTCAAGACGCAAAAATGTAGAGGAGTATTCATGTCATCTAAAACTTGTCTTCTACTTAGACTACTCTTTCTCAGCTTTTTCTATACTCCACAGAGAAAAATCACCTTTTCCACAAGGTAATTCAGAGCTAGACCCCAATACAGGTGCCTGCTCTCACTTTATTAACCATAGTGGGAGCCCAACCTCCTACAGTAGACATGTGCGTGAAGTTCCTAAAATGAAGGGAGTGTCTGCATTCCCGTGCTGCTACAATGCCCCTCTGCATCAGTGCTTTCTGGAGAAATCCAGTCTCCACGGGGCTGTATTTCGTGGCAGAGCTGAGGGGCCACCAGCCTGCCCACGTGTGCTGCACCAGCAGCTCATTCCAGTTGGGGTTCCTCCCTCCCTTTTCCCAGATGTTTATCTGGAGTGAGGCTGTGGAGAACAAAAATCATAAAAAAAATATCTATTGTTCCTCTGGCTAGGTCACATAAATGCTGCTCCTATTGAGAAGTGGTACTGCTGACACACAGCTACGTATTTAGCTTTAGAAAGAACCCTGAGCATGAAGTGGACCCTCCATCTGTAGGAGGATTAGCTCATTTGCTTGTCAGCGGTTGAAAAACAAAAGTATTGCTCAATACTTCATTCCTGATGTGAGAATGGAGATGGGAAGGTCAGTGATGTACAAACACATGGAACTTCTCATCTCTGCAGGCCAGGTGGAGAGCATTCAATGTTTTCCTCCAATCCTGGAACCAGCTCAGGGAATCCATGGAACAACCTCAGCCGCATGGAAGTAGCAGCCTAGTGCAGTCCTCTCAAACCCCTCCTCTGTGTGACTGCACCACCAGATATGAGCAGTAACATGTTGTGTTTGATGAGCAGAGCTAGGAAAGGTGCTCCCCCACCTTTCAGGTTGATTCCAGCCTCAGGTAGCACACATGGAATATTAATTTACCTCCTCCCTAGAGCAAAACCATTGATTCCTCCTACCCATTCCCAGCTTTTCCTGCAATGCCAGAGGGGACAAAGAGAAAAAAAAACAAAACAACTTCCACACCTGAACAGTAAGGTTCACATATCTCCTCCTTCCTTCATCCTGTATGTGGGGAGTCCAGAGATGTGACCCCTTAACAAGTTACCAGAAACATTTGTTGGTACACAAGCCACAGGAATTAATATTGCAGGAGGAACATTATCTTTGGCTCTTCCTGACTTTTATTTCATTGATTTAAGTACCCAGCAGCTTCTATGCCACAAGTCATTCAAAATTCATGTGCAGTAATGGCACAGTGAGTAACGGTTGCTTCACGGCACCAACATCCATCACAGGAGAAGATTATGCAGAGTACCCCAGGCATCAATCACTTGGAAAAACAGAAGTACAGTTGTTATAATAAAACCTTGTCACACGATCAGCCGCTCTCATGTGAAAAAAAAATTGCATTGTCTTTGTCTTACCATCCATTATCTATAACTATTTCTGATTCATTGAGTCACAGCAGCTGCTGCCAGTTACCTTTACTAAATAAGAGCCCCGTGATAGTTTGTCTCCAATGCATTCCATGTATCTCTGTTGTTTTGTTTTTTTTAAATAATCCTGAAAGCAATCATAAAGTTAAGGCCAGGCTGTCCCACTGAAGGGCATGCAGGCAAATTTATTAGCTGAAAAATTCTGTTTCAAAGTGGCTGAAGTAATTCCGGAATTCAATCAAACTCACCAAACCATTCTGACTGAAATCAAAAACATTACCACAACCTTCTAACATGGTTTATTTTTAGGAGCTGGTATTAAAGCAATGGAAGCAGAGGGCAAGATGCTGACTTTTCATCTTTACCCCACAGACAAATCATGGCAGCGAGAGAGTGGGGTTCAGTCACAGGTACCATTTCACAGGAAAATGCTGAGTCTGTCAGGCTACTGATAAAACAAACATACCCATACAATTATCATAATCAATTGAAGGAACCCCATTCATCATTTACTTTGCTTTACTGTAACTGTTTTGTATGAACAAACCACATTTTTCAACCAAAGCATGTTTTGTTCTGTTCTAAAAAATTCATTATAGACTGACCAAACCCAACATTTTCACTGTTTTGGTTTTTTTCCTCCTTTTCCTTTCAAGTTCAGAGTTAAAAATTTGCACAGACCTACCAGACCTAGTTCCACTGAAGCCTGTGGATCTAGTTGTAGGAGAAGCAGCTGATTCTCCATCCATAAGGACATACCAGGCCAGAAGGGAGGTGTCAACCATTTCTAATATTAATCGGTGTTAAGACCATGGCACATGCCACAAGTGAGCCAGGCTGTAGGTCAGCCAAAGTTTCTCAGATTATGGCCATCAGCACAGCAGCTACAAAGAACTGGTTAGTCACACAATATTAGCTCTAAATCTAGTTGTTTAATTGTATTAAGATACAGCTAATGCCTTTCTTAATGAGATTTCCTCCAGTTTGCAAATTCTCTATGAACATGTGCCAAAAATTATGGAAAAAGTCTGAGAGCTTTTGTTCGACTCACAGTTATTTCCTATGTAGTCCTTGGAATAACCCCTTAACTGCCCAAAGAAAAAGCCCAGTCCTGAGCAATACTATGCATTTTAACTTCCTCTGACCCCACAGGGAGATCAAATAGGTGTAAAATCCTGGAAAAGGGCCAATTCCAGAACACAGCTTCCCACGCTGCTCTTCCAAGGAAAATATCTACATGCACCCACTGTAAAAACCCCTGAGAGTATCTACAAACTGGGCAGCTGAAGCCAGTCCATGGAGGTGACACAGCTCAAGGACTCAAAGCCTCCCCAGATCCAAACTGAGCAACAGGAAAAACTGAGGCTGTTTTCAGCATGTTCTTGAAATGTAAACTTTCTGAGTAACCGCTCCAAGCACTCTCCTCTCTGTTATAAATAAAACAGTATCTGTGTACAAATATTTATCTCCTTAGCTAGAGGCCTTGCTTTTATGCTGTTGAATTTATTTTTTTTTTAAATAGCATTACATATGACTGCAGAGAAGATTAACACCACTGCAGCCTGGATACCAGTCAGCTCCAATTAACATGCAAAGCATACAGATTGTCTGAATACTTGGGGCAAGTTCCTTCAACCGGTGCAAAGTCTGCAAAGCTGTGTGGCCAGTCCACACATTTCTCTTCCAAGCTTTACAACTGTGAGTCACCACAGGTTTTCAACAGTACAACTCAATCTATTCCTCTGAGAACCATTCTCCTACCATTGGGTTGGCTGAGGAAAAAAACAGTTCTGAATGCACATTAAAAATTAATAATAATTTCTAATATCATTACAGATTACCAAGGATGGAAAGAAGGCTGGAGAGGGACTTTTTACATAGGCCTGTACTGACAGGACAAGGTGTAATGGGTTCAAACTGGAAGAGGGTAGATTTAGATTAGAAATTAGGAGGAAATTCAACACTCTGAGGGTGGTGAGACACTGGAACAGGCTGTTGTGGATGCTCCATCCCTGGAGGTGTTCAAGGCCAGGCTTGATGGGGCCTTGAGCAACCTGGTCTAGTGGGAGGTGTCCCTCCCCATGGCATGGGGGTTGGAACTAGATGATATTTGAGGTCCCTTCCAACCCAAACCATTCTATGACTCTATAAATATTTATCCCTGTTTTACTCTTGATATTAACAGCTAAACAGTTTGATATTGACAGCTGAATATGATTAATAAGTTGTTTGAACCATAATAGCCTATGACCTGACAGGTGAGGTTTGTAGAAAGCAGAGACTTTTTTTATTATAGCTGGGAGAAGAAGACAAGCTATTGAATGCAGCACTGCTAGAGCTGGTTAAGAATTCTCTTGAGACAACATTCTTTCCTCAACTGTCACTAATTCTTTGAGATGAAAAGCTATTCATAAGCCTCTGTTAAGTCTGATACAAGTTTCATTAAGAAAGCCTCAAGTGGAATTTGTTATCAAAACTGAGCCCCGATCGTGCAGCAAAAGCCCTCACAAGGATGAGGAACCCTGGGCTGAAGTGACTGGCACTTGGTCCCTTTTTAACATATACTGAAAATGGAGATCCCAGAGCTCAGACTGAGAGAACCATCTTTGATAGGTCAGTCCTAAAAAACAGCTCCATGGGAGAAAGGTCTTGTACCCTAGATCAGAAAATCCTTGTGAGTAGATTATTCTTCTGAGTTGGGAGTTCAAAAGTTTGCTACAGATATGGGTTGGAAGAAATTATTCAAAGTTTCCTGTTTCCCATCTGAGGAGGAAGAGTGGAAGGAAGATGTGGTCCACACCAAAAAAGGCTTTTGATTTATCTTTCTGCAAAATATGAAAATATTCTGAAAAACTTTCAGAGAACTGAGCAACATTAGAACATCTACCCCCAGCTAATAGTGACACAGCTCACTAAATGGAGTTACTGGCTTCCTGCTGCAATAACCCCAGAAAAGATGTATCCTCCTTACTTCCTTTCAAAGATGTACACAGTTCATACATACAAATAAAGAGAAAACCTTTCCAGAACACTAAATCATTCCACAACTACAGCTATACATGAGAACGTCTCTTCCCAACTCTTTCGTGATGTACCAGGTTTTACCAAGTGACCTAAAAGATTCTATGTACCAAGAACATATGATATAAGGAAGTTTTGTACAGAGAACCAAATTTTACGGATGCCTGAGTAAAATACATGTATGTAGCAACAAAACATCAGGTTTCAGATCCTGAATGCTGGTTTCATATTCCTGTTCTTGCTATTCCTCGAGTTTCCAAAGCTTTGGAATACTTTAAGTCCAAGTTTCCTGAAGGAGACAATATCCCATTGCATGCAGTGTCATTCCAACACTGTGCTCCATGAGCAAACAGTCTGGAGGTTCCCTGTAAACATAAAGGATCATTAGCAACACATTCTGCAATAAGTCAGGTTTGCTCTCACAGCCTCTCCCTATTCTTGTGAAGGAACTTTGTGCTGTTCAGCCACTCCCTTCAGTCTCGAATGCCACCAGCTTTCAGTGGAAGTGGGGATACGTGTAAAAGGTGTTGCAATGACTTGTTGGATGAGAATGAAAGCTGCTACATCCATATAAGAAACCATTTCTAATAATCTTTCCATAATTAATGCTTAGACACACAACACTTTCCTGAAAATATTGTCAGCATTAACTTCAGTATGGGACACTCTATTCATGGTCCTGTTCATCACAGAGGTTCACGAGCGAGAACCTGCTCACAATGAGATTGATCCCAGCTACAATAAGGTCCTGCATGAGTTTTCAGCAGACAAAAAGAATGTCACTACAATCAGACACTAGCAAGGAACACTTTCAGCTTCAGCAAATCCTTGTCACACTGGCTCTGGGGGCATGAATAAGAGGCACCTTCTGCTGTCAGTCTGCCTTTATGTGGCTTTTGTTAGTCAAATTACCCTCGTGTAATGAAAGCCCAAGAGAATGACTTCAAAGACGACTCATTTGTGATAACATTCTTTTGATAGCCAGCTCAAAAAAAAAAATAAATCAAAATAAATAAATGAAACCAACCACAAGCTTTAGAAATTAACAGAATAATAATCAGAAGTAGACCTGATTGCATAAACGCCAGCTTCAGTTTACACACAGAAAAAGACCCAGGGTTGCTCCACAGGCTGGAAAGACAAACATCTGCTGAAAAAGATGAACCCCTGCCTCTGATCTACAGTACATTCTTTACCCTTCTCTGGAAAACCACCATAATTACTGGTAGGAAATTAATGAATAAGTTTGAAAAGCAGATGTTCTGTGCAATGAATTCTATTTCTATTCAAGAATTGCTGCACAGAACTAGGTGTGCATCTGCTGTCCCATTATAATGTACGAACTCACTAAATCTGATATTCCAGGGATGTATCAGAGCTGGAGAGCATGTGCAGACCAGCTTCAGCAGTGAGCCCACAAAAGGTCTGTCAGATGCCCCATGACTGTAATCCATCTGCCTGTGAGGGTGTAAAGAAGCTGCAGAGCAATTGCAGAGGATACTTGGCACTGCCCAGAAGGATCCAGAGCAAGCTGGTGTGGTTACATAGCACAATGCACGTGTGCAGGAGCTTCAGTCAGCTGGGTGGACAGATGCCTCCGCAGTTTGCATGGCAGCCCCTTGGATGCCCCATGCAAATAGTAGGAGGAGTACAGCACACACAGAAAGGAATCCAGGAGCTCATCATGTCCTTCAGCAGGTATGATTCATTCCACAGTCTGCCACCTCTTAGTCTACAGCTCTGCATATATAGCATGTGTGAACCACGGAGGAAGGCACAACCTAGAAAGCCAGCTCCAGCAGTAACCCTCAAAATGCAACCAAAAATAGAGCAACCAGTAGCCTGGGACAGAATGGGTTTGTATGAGCCTGGATAGTTGTCTTCTGACACTACTTTTGCATAGAAAAATGGAAGTGACAAAATCCAGAGGGAAAAAAAATGTGTTTGCAAAGAGCAATTCTGTAATTTCTCATCAGAAGAAATTACAGATGATTTCCCAAGTAATTTTTGTGCCTTCCTCATGTTTCCTGGAATATCTTCTTTGTTTGAATTTGAAAAAAACAACAAAGAAATCGAAGTCATCAATTAATTTTGTATTATTTAGAAGCATGAAAATGCATCAATTATAAGTTCAGTGGCCTTGGCAGGGTGGTGAACAGCTTGTTTCAACTCACCTTAAGTCAGATGAGCTTTTGACCACGTTAGCCAACTATAAGTGAAGTCATAAATAGTTTATATTTTTACCTCACAGTCATAAATTCCTTCATCCCTATTACAGGAAGGGATGTTCTGTGCCCAAAACATTAGCAAACTTCATCTTACTGGAGGATTTTCAAATAAAACATCAGCCTAAGCAATTCCCCAGCCCTGAGTCCTTTGAGTTACCCTTGTCTCCACCTCTTGATACTGAAAACTTCTAAAGGGTGTGCCCTCCTCTCATGTGCAACCTCCCCCTTTCTTAGGTTCTGAACTTTGAGAACTGAGTCAGAAAATAAAAGCAGTAGAAAGCTTTAATGTGGGTAAAATTTTGATGTCACAGTCTTTGGTGATGAGGTCACTAGAAGTCTTGGTCATGGGTCTTTTTTCATTCAAATCAACCACCTCAGCTAGCACTAACCTCTTCTAGAAATCAGGCACACAGATGAAGTCATGGAAGTCACTGGAGATGGAGAGCCAGGATGAGCCACCTTCAAAAGCTGCCTGTGATATATTTCCTCAGGAAAGGGTGCACTGTCCTTTTGATGAGACATCCTTCCCCCACTAATGACAGAAATGAGCTGAAAGATGAGCTTGGGCAGCCGTTGTGGTTTCAGAGAGCTAAGAAGAGGTGAGATGACTCTTTCACTGGATAAACTGAGAGCTGAATGAGGGTAAATTTCAGAAGTGGGAGAGAAAGAAAGGCTGCTGTATTCTGCTTCCACAACCAACCATCTTCTAACTGGTGTTTCCCAAAGTAAGCTTTCCTTTTGGCAGACTAGTTCTTTTTTGGGACGCTTGCATGAATTAGGGTTTTTTTGGGAAACCACGAGATCACTGAATTTGCTGAAAATGAGATTTAAAGACAGCAAACGAAATCTTCAGGAATTAAATTAAGTCTTTCCCAATCACTGGTCCCTTTTATAAGAACTGACCTCAGTTGTAACATATCAGCCACAAATCTAACATTTTTTAAACTGCATCTTCAAAAATAGGTACCTGCAATGAACCATCTAAATTTGCGTTTGAGGCAACTAGCACATAATATCAGTTTAGTGTTGATGCATCCAATGACGCATTCCCCTTTGTTTCATACAGATGGAATCTTTTTCTTTGAAGCCACAATTATCACATTTCTGGGTCCTTGTGCAAGGTCACCCTTCCAAATGATGCTGGCAGATTGCTTTGTGCAGATCTGAATGTCAGAGCTTCACGCTTACTCTTCACGCAACGCTCACTGCAGAGAGCAGGGAGAAGTTCAACTGAGAATTTCAAAATATTTCATTGTAAACTCAGTTCCCCCCCCCATCTGTTACCATGAAAATATCCATGGGTAGAAAGTCTGCAATTACCTCATTCTTTCCAGTTTCTAAAACCAATTATGTTCCAGAGCAGCTTTTATGAACCCACAGGGCAGTTAGGCAAGTGCACATCGATAGTCCACATGCAGGGTGAAGTTCAGGCAGGAATATATCCCTGCCTGGTCTTCAGAAGTGCCCAGTAAGCAAAAGCAGGAGAAGTGGTTCCCAGGCTGCTTCCTTTCAGCTGCCAGCATTTCTTGAGACCCAGACAAAGACTACAGCTCACTTATATCCCATCAGCTCAGATCAATGGCAATTTCCCATATGACCCCATCACTCTTTGCAGGGTTTTGGTTTGGCAAACTTCTGCTTCCTCTACCGAACCCCTAAGTTTCTCTAGATCCCTCGGGCAGCTGCACACCCTTGAAGTCATCATCATTGACCCCACTAGAGACCGGGCAGCTGATATTAGCCAAAAGTTTTGTGCTATACATAAATCTTGATACATTTTACACAGCTGCTAGCTTTAATTTTTGCTGTGGTCAGAGGTAACTCACTGATAAAACACTTCAGATTTTATTCCATTCTAAATCAGCATAAATAGCAAATACTCACAAATTTCTGGATAAAAGCTTAAACTATTTCCTTTTTATTTAAAGGCTTATACCCTTCCTTGGTAGATTTTGGATACTCAGGCATTGGGGCTCTTAGATACATCTAAAATGTAGATCCTCACTTTTATGCCTCTGATTTCCCTTCAGACAACAGACTTACCAGGAATATAGCAAAGCTAATTGATTGACATGATTTTTGCTAGTCTAATAATCAGAAAAATGAGCTGAGTCAGTACTAAAATTTTACTCATCACTGTATTAAAGCTCAGCTATGCACTTTTTGTAGCTTGAAGAAATCACTCTGAAGTTCAGGAGCTGACCACACTTCTCTGTGTGGGTATATTAGCACGTGCATTTGTTAACTCCCATGCTAAATACACCTTTTCTCAATATACAATCTACTTTTTCAACAAATATTGTTTAAAAACAAGCTGTTGTTCTCCTAAATCCCACAATATTTTTGCATTAAACTGAAAAATCATTTCCCTCTTGGGGGCTTCAAGTTGGCAGATCTACACTTCTACAAAACAAGCCCATTCTTGCTATCTTTAGNGGCCACACTTCTCTTGATGTAGCCCAGGATACAATTGGCTTTCTGGGCTGGACTTCATTTGAGGGAAGCACTCCCAAAGTCAATAGTAAACATTCCCTTGCTTTTTGCTAAAGGCTGGAAAACCAAGGCCCTTGCCAGCTTTCAGCTGCACACGATGAAGGTGTTGAGCTAGATACTGGCTATGCCAGGAATTTTTAACAAGCTGGGCACTATCAGGAGAACCATACTCTTTGCAGAGAAATGGCAAGAGAAGGCAATTACTAAATGAAAGCTGGAGGTTGCCAAGTCATAAACTGTAATAAAAAGTAGTTCAGGTAGGGTCCCAGTCACGTTTTTTTGAAATGCAGATGATGAAATAGTTCTCCACACCTTTATTGACACCTTGGTAGTTTGGACTTTGCAGTGCAGACTGCTTCCTTATCTACTTTAATACCAGCCTGGCTAATGGATTCAGGCGCCCTTGTGGCCAACCACTACCAGCCTTTCAAACCTGTACATTTGCTAATATTCACAGGATCTGGAGTTACTCCAAACCCATAACCCAGCCACTGCAGTCCTGATGGTTAAAGGAAGTTCAGGTGAAAGCAAACTCCTGAGACATGCTCATTGCTCCAAGTCTGCATGTCCTATTTGGAGGAACTCTAGCAAGCACCTAGGAAGACCATCCTGAGAATATATCATGTACTTTTTCTCAGTGGAATCTTACCTCCTTGTTTTAATTGCAATAAGTCCCCTCTCCTTCACTAAGCCATACAAAAAAAAGGAGTGTGAATGGCTACTCCAGCTGGTACAAATTACCATTTGCAAATATTATGGAAAAACCTCAAGATTCCTTGGAATACATATTCAGCAACATGATGGGTTGAAAGTGCAATTAGCCAAATGTAGAGAGCATGACTGGGAAATGACCCCTTGGGGAAAAAAAACCAGAATTTATGGCTTGCTCATTGTACTATGAAACAGGTTAGGGGGTAGAAATGAAGCAATGCAAAGTTTGCACTAAAAATGGTGAAAAGAAAGATGTGTGCAGCTGACAAAATGGTGAATTGTAGGAAACACTCTTCCTTCATGGCTGTTCATGGAAGAAGGAAAAAAATCACCTGAGATTTCCTGCATGCACTCAAAGTAACACAAACAAAACACTTCAACAGCATCTGTTTGAAGTAACCCAAGGTTAGAAAGAGGAGCAGCACTAAAAACGTCTTTGAATAGTGATAATGAGAAAAAGATGCAACAAACAACAGGAAACTTGTAAAGATCATTTGAAATAAACTCCTTATGCATATTATTATCATGTTTACAAGGGCATGTGTCTCCCACTGCCATTCCCTGCAGGCACTCTTGGATTTCTCATGCCATGTAGAAGTGCCATCAACTTTGCAGGTATCTGCAGACCAACCAGCTTTGCCTTTCTGCTGTAAAGGCATTGAACCCTTCAGCTGTACCCACCACTGCAATACCTAAATTCCTCCTGCCTCAAGCTCTGACCAAAGGAGTTATTAGCTCCCAAATGATCCTTTTGCAGATAAATGTTTTGGGGGGTTTTTTTTGGTAAAGTTTAATTCCTCAAACATTGCTAAACAGGCACAATAAATATGGATTAGCTTTAAGTTTTGGCACCAATACTACCTTTTTTCTGCCTATCCTTCCTTTTCCTTCCTATTTTCCTCCCTCACCCCCTGTTTCAGCTCCACCACGACTAGTTGAAATTTCACGAGCAGCATCTCAGTGATTTGCTCTGCCTGACCTTTTTAATAATCCATTTCTGCATTATTGTGTCAATAAGACTGCAAAACAACATCACAGAATCATAGAATGGGACCTTTCAAGATCATCTAGTTCCAACATCAGTGACACAAAATGGGACAAACAGATACTGAGGCTGTGCAAAGCTCTTTTATTATCTGGGGCCTACAAGGAAGCTGGGGAGGGACTTTTCATGAGGGCTTGTAGTCATAGGATGAGGGGTAATGGGTTCAAACCGGAAGAGAGGAGATTTAGATTAGATGTAAGGAAGTTCTTCACTATGAGTTATTGGAAGAGGTTGCCCAGGGAGGTTGTAGATGTCCCAGCACTGAGTGTGTTCAAGACTAGGTTGGATGGGACTTTGAGCAACCTGGTCTAGTGGGAAGTGTCCCTGCTCATGGCAGGGTGTTTAGAAATAGATGATCTTCAAGCCCCCTTCCAACATAAACCATTCTATGATTTTCTCATCCACTTCCTTAGATGACATAGCACTTGAATGGCCACATCATGGATACTGAGAGGTGCACTGTAGCTAAAAAGCTTTTGAGGACCTTCTGTCCAGTAATGATGAGGGAAAGCTTCAGAAATAATGTGTCAAATGGCAACAACATGGTAGCACCAGAGGAAAGGGAAGGGATGTTTATCAGACAGCCTGTTGTTTCAAAACAATCGTGCTGAGCATTGCAGGGAATAAGAAAATTGTTTAACTTACCGAATTATCAAAGATCATTTTAATCTTCATCTAACACACCAAAACATTTGAAGGCATATCCAGCCAGCCTTTTCCCAGTTATGTCCAAACTATGCTGCCAGTGGTCATCATTCCACCCTCCCCTGCCACACTCTATGTTGAGCACACCAACCCACAAACATCTCAGCTCCGAGGTGGCAACGGCAGATCAACAGGATCCCTGTTCTTATGGGTTTCCAGTAAGGTTTGGATGACCATCTGGAATGATGTTTACAAATCCTGTCCCAGTGTACAAGGCATAAACAAAGCCAGAGCTCAAGCTACGCAGAGCCCATCTGTATTTGTTTTGCATAATAAACTCCTCCAATATAATGTGAACACTGAAAATATCTGCATTTGTGGCAAACCAGAAGGCAGGACACCATATTTAAGCCACCACTTAGCTCAGCAAGGATAAAATAGTTTTGTCAGGCACTGGTTAAATGCAGTGACACCAATATGAATCACTGGAAGTAAAGAATTATTCCAAGATGCCAAGTAAAGTACTTAAGATAAGTTAAAAATTAAGTTTTAAAAACTTAAAAATGCATTTTGAACCTGGAACAGCAAGTGGGAGTAATAAACATCATTATCACATGGCTTTCAGCCTACAAAGGTGGTTTTGGAACCACACGAGCTGGGTTCTAGGCTGTAGTGGTACTGTCAGAAGAAGATGCTGGACTCTGACCAGAACAGGAAGACTTTGAAGGTTTAGAGTATGAAAACCTTGATGTTTCCCATTAGACTTCACTCATCCCTCAAAAATCCTCAACCTTAACAGCAGAGTAATATTCTTGTATAGAATTAACCGGATCTAAAAGGATAAAAAATAAACATTCTTGCTCGATTTCCCCTTCAGACAGAAATTCTAACTAGTGAATCCACAGAGTAATCAAATGCCTTTCAAGGGAAGAATAACAATAACACAAATAATCATGGCTAGTTTTGGCCTAAATGATATCTTTTAAACATATTTGCTTAGGAAAATGAGGCTGATGCAAACACTCTGCCCATCTCTAGAGACCAATGAAACGATCAGTCAATTTCAAACCATGTCAAAGAGTTTTCTAAAACGTTAAGTTTGTGCACATTGCATGACAATAAATGGCCAATGACCATGACTGAAGCTCCATGGAGGAAATCACAGCAGCGTGACCTCCCCACTATTATTAGACAACAAAGAATCTAAAGAGAGTCTTAGCTCTGACGCAGAAGAAACCAGATTTCATGAGTGCCAACATTAAAAGGCTCTGTGAGAGCATAGTCTAGTCTACTAAGCCCCTCCATCCCTCTCTGCAACTATCCAGATGAACATATAGGCTGGATTCAACCATTCAAAAAAGAAAAAGAAGGAACAGTAGATAACTTTCCCCCGCATTTGGAAATTTGCTTTAAAAAGCTGCCTCGAAAATTGCCATTGACAAGCAGAAAGGCTGGAAAAACTTATAAAATACCAATGAAAGTTCTGCTGTCAGAAAAATTGCCTACAAAATTCACGTTC